>CADDXX010000089.1:681085-782231 GCA_902810485.1 Alauda arvensis | reverse complement strand
TTTCAAGTAAAAAAAAAAACAGAAAAACAACAAAAAAGCCAAACAAAAAAACCTTCGCTTGCTCAGCCACTTCCATTTTTTTCCCCTGCAGTCTCGCTGGTTTGAGGTGGTTGTTTTTTGGTGGTTTTATTTTTTTTTTGGAGTCTTTTTTTTTTCTGTTTTCTTTCCCTTCATGTGGTTGGATTTGGTGGATCCGGAGCCAAAGCTGATTTTTTTCCTCGGTGGGGTGTGCGTGTGGCGTGCGGGGATTTTCTCGCTGCGTTTTTTATCTTCTGCTGCTTTTTTAAATCTTGGTTTTGAACCTGAGCCGGGAAAAATGGGAAACGGTGCTTCCGTCAGAAGGGGAATCTCTCCATCACTGTTGTTGGGACGTGTGCCTGTGGTGCTAGTGTTTTAGAGAAATAGCCTGACAGCTTTCGGAGTGGAAGGTAAGGGTGCCCGGGGCATTTCCATTTCCCATTTCCAGGGATTACGACTCGAGAGCTTTTAGCTTGGGATTCCGGGGAGGAGGTGGCGGAGGAGGGGGACAGGCTGTTGCTGAAGGATAGAGAGAGAGACAGCACATACGAAATGATCTCCGCATTTACTTCAGCGCTGCAGTTTAAAAGTTAGAGAAGTCCGTCTTGCGACAGGTCTGCTTCCCTGAGAGTAATTTCCAGCGAGACCGAGAAAACCTGAGGTTTGTGCACGATCGGGGTAATTTGTATGGGGGGTGGGGGGAATTGTTAGGTTAATAGGAAGTTAAAATAAGAGAAGTCAGTGGGTCTTCTGTTGGGGGAAAAAAAAATAAATGGAGTGATGGCGCCGTCTATGTTCGGCTAAACTACAGTGTCACCTAGAAAATCAGTTCGGGGAATATCCAAACTAAATGCCCGTTTCTTTTCAGTAGAAGAGGATTCTCCCCCTTCCCAAATGGGCAACCTTAAGCCTCTGTGGCTATTCTTTAACTCTCTCCTTCACGGAAAAGAAATATCTTTTTAATCTGAGTGTCTTAATCCTTCCAGCGAGCAGGTTCCCTCTGCATCTAGCAATGCTGCAAACTAACTGAATGCTGCCGGCACACTCAGTTCGTGTATGTGTGCATGTGTGCGTGTGTAATGCACACAGGGAGAGAGGGATAAAGACAGTGTTCTGTTTCAGTAGCCATGCATGAACAAATGCACAACTAAAATGARGGCTATTTGATTACATTTCTTCATAGAAAATAGCCTAGCACTGCAGAGGTCTTTATTTGTCTAGTGCAGATATTACATAGGATGGAAAAGTCAGAGGCTTTTTTCCTTTTCAAACAGAAAAGCAAATAAGCTCCCTTTCTACTTTTCAGATTATAAAATTAATCCTTTTTCATGGGTGGAATTCTTAATTTAGACACTTATTGTCACATTGGCTTTCAACGCCTACACCATCCTGAATAACACTGCGCAGAACTGCATTGCCTGCAAAGTGCTTCAGCAAAGGGGAAATTGTTTCCAGAATTCCCAATAAGTTTCTCTTTTTTGAAACCTTAAATGCTGTACCAGCCCTGTTTGGAGAAGGAGAACCATGTTATTCATTGAGATGGATGCTCAGAAAGGAGAAAAATCTGACCATGTGGATAGACCCAGCAGCAGCTCTGCTCTTTTTTTTTTTCTTTTTTCTTTTATTTTTTTTTCTTTTTAAACCTCTGCTATAAAGAGGGTTAGAGTTGGTACTGCTTTTTGCCCATTTCAGGATTCAGAGTTTGCATTATAATCTAGGAGATATGAAAATCTCTTCAAGGGAGCTTAATCTGGTGACTTGCTGTGTGTTACGCAATGGGAAACAGAAGATGCCTTGCTGTTTGATGAGGAGATGAAAAGCTAGGCAAAGACACACATCAGAACTCACTAACGGTGCCKATTGTATGTGTGCCTCTGCTTATAGTGCAACAGTGGAAGAGACTGCAATCTAGAGAGTTTTGAAATTAGGTTGTTATCACTTCTTTCTGCTTGCATTTAAGAGCAGAAGGTGAAAAACTACTCATTTATAAGAGATAAGCAACTTTTTAAAGGTTAATGCTGAAAACCTTCAACCTGAATTTTTTTGGATATCATTACAGAGGTAAATATAACTCAGGTTTGCTGTATGAACCTAGGCCACTGTTAAAAGAACACAGCATGTGGAGAGAGACTGTGAGGGTTGGCAGGTGCAGTAAAACATCTTTAATTGGAGATACTAGCAGAGAAAATGTAATATTTTTTCATTGTTCAAGCGCATGGCTGCAAAACACAGGAGCTAATGAGACAGTACAAGTAATTCGTAATAAGAGGGCAAGTGCAGTCCAATAGGTGCAAAGATCCTGCTGTAGCACGGCCAGTTATATAGAGATACTGATTGCAATACTAATACTGTGATCCATTTTATGTATCTTTCAAGGCTGAAGCACATTGAAATTATTATCTTAAAAAGCTGGCATTTAGTGCTCATGTCAGACCAGCAGTAGTTATATCCATCTGTCTTTGTTTCTTTCTTCAGTGGTGTCAAAATTTTATTAATACATTAATCTCAGCATTTGCTGCCTTTTTAGAGACCTCTGTATACCAGGCAGCCAGGGTGAAGACATGCAGGCATATGGGAGATAATGTTCCATCTGTAACAAATACTAATTGGTGCATTTTAAATATATAGCTGTAATAATTCAGTTACTTCCAAGACTTAAGAGAAAAATCATATGTAACAAATTCTACCAGCTTTCTTGTTCTATTCTGGTGAAATTCTGCATGTGCATATCGTATATGCACATATATAACTATAGCAGATTAATTATTTACTTTTTGAATAAATGAACAAACAAACAAACAAATTACACTTTTCTTGGTCTGTCAGGTAAGGCATCTAGGCTTTTACTTAAGCTGAGCAGTTCTAGTCCACGCCATGATGACTAAATCCTAGAGAGGAGAGGACATTCCTATTAATAATCTAATAGATGTTGAGTTTTAATTTGTCTGTGGAAGACGCGTCTGTGGCGATGGCCACGTGATGGCGCTGTGCACACAGCGGCAACCCCGGCCCTTGCGTTATAAAATAAAAATTACCTGCCCTTCTTTCTGAAAGGGGCTCTAACTGCAAGCTTGAAAACAGCTGGCTCGAATATTGGAAGGAGTTTGGTTTTCTATGCGTGAAGAATTCTACTTGCATTTTTATTTCATTTCATTTCCTGCAGGCCAAATGACATAGGATGAAGGCTGTTCGTAATTTGCTGATTTATATATTTTCCACCTATCTACTGGTTATGTTTGGATTTAATGCTGCCCAAGACTTCTGGTGTTCCACGTTGGTGAAGGGGGTCATTTATGGATCGTATTCTGTAAGTGAAATGTTTCCTAAGAACTTCACAAACTGCACTTGGACGCTGGAAAATCCAGATCCAACCAAATATAGTATTTACCTGAAATTTTCCAAAAAGGACTTCAGCTGCTCCAACTTCTCCCTCTTGGCTTATCAGTTTGATCATTTTTCTCATGAAAAAATAAAGGATCTTTTAAAAAATAACCATTCTATAATGCAGCTCTGCAACTCCAAGAATGCTTTTGTATTTCTGCAGTATGATAAGAATTTTATTCAGATACGTCGTGTCTATCCTCTCAACTTCCCAGGATTACACAAAAAGGAAGAAGACCAAAAATCCTTCTTTGAATTTTTGGTGTTGAACAAGGTGAGCCCAAGCCARTTTGGGTGCCATGTGTTATGCACTTGGTTGGAGAGCTGCTTGAAATCTGAAAATGGGAGAACCGAGTCCTGTGGGATCATGTATACAAAATGCACCTGTCCTCAGCATTTGGGAGAATGGGGAATTGACGACCAGTCCCTGGTGTTGCTCAATAACGTGGTGCTGCCCCTCAACGAGCAGACAGAAGGCTGCCTGACCCAGGAGCTGCAAACCACCCAGGTCTGCAATCTCACCAGAGAAGCCAAGCGGCCACCAAAAGAAGGTAGGTGTTTCTTGGGGGGGGTGCTGAATGCCATGCCAGTGTGTAAGTCCTGCTGCCAGCTCTCCTTAATACTCWCATTCGTTTCAGTTGCTCTCCACTCTGGCTCTCCTCTAGATGAGGCAAAAGGGCTGGAGAAGATGCACACTCCTTYAAAGACAGGGAGGGCTGCATTTTCATTTCTAAACTGGCCTAACCTACAGCATATAGCTCTGCTGAGCACCGTTGAAACTCCTCACAAGTAGGATCCATCTGTTTAAAGGCCTCACTTACAGTAATGCCCACAGGTGGTGAGCCAGAAATCACTCTCCCCCTCACCACCTCTTTACAGCAACCACCTAACTGCAAAAYCTTGGCCTTCTTGGTATGATCCCTCGACTTTGCAAGGAAAACATTTCCAAAGGCATGCAGGCAACCTGACCAAAAGAGATTTACCTGGTCCCTGGGCCAGACCTCAGCAACCTACAAACAAACCAAGAGCAAATGCAATTCCTTAGGGTGAAGCCTCTGCCTGTGATGCCTGGAGAGGCGAGGCACTGTGCAGGCAGGACATGCTGGTTTAACCCCCTGGGAGCTCTGTGAAGGGGCCAGTGGCTGCYCCTGCACCCATTCTCCAGGCAGCCTCAGCTCCTGGAGATGAAGGCTCAGAATCTCATTGCAGTATTAGCGAGGAGGGGGTTGTGATGTGTCATTCCCAGCAGCTGCTCCAGTCCCAGCAGCTGCTTCATGTCCCAGCTGGAAAAAGGGGAGGGGGRTGCTGTGGAGGGGTGGGAAGACAGGGGTCCAGCAGTTAGCATGGCAGCCCTCCACCTAGTCCCTCTGCTGCATACCTCCTGTTGTAGCCTGACATTTTGGGGAGGTTGGGGTTGGAGGGCAATTTTTAGAAGGACTTTGAGGGGTTGTGAGGCAGGGAAAGCGTGGGTTGAACATAGATGGGGACTCTGGATGCAGCCTCTTGACGAGGGGGTCCTTCAGAGCTTCCATGCGGGAATGGGGGGAGGGGGAGGATAAATCATCGAGCCTGGGGTATTGCATTTTAATGCAGGAAATGTTCCCTCTCTCCTTGTTTTTTGCATAGCCACAAAGCTCTCAGTCTGTGGCGAGGCAGTGCCAAGCTCCCAGCCCCCCTAATAGAAGTTGCTTTGTGGAGGAATGTAACATTGACACGTTGTTAGGAGAGGATTTTCTTTAAGGGCAGCCAAGCCCCAGTGCTGTGGGAGAAGAAAAGCTGAACTTGCTCCAGCTGCCGCGGTGCCAGCGGCCAAGGGCAGGGCCGGGGGAGGGGAAGGCTGGCGAGTGGGACACTTGGAGCGTCCTGTGGCTCCGCGCTTTCCCGCCGCCCAGGAGTCCGGCATCAGAGCGCTTCTAACGCACCGGGGAGGCCCGGCTGCCCMAAAAACCTGCTAGAGAAGCTCGATCAGTGGCAGGGATGGTCTTTAACATCGTTTAGAGCTAATTAGTGCCCAGGGAGGCGGAGGCAGCCCCGGCCGCAGCAGGTGGAGCCGGGAGGGAGCCCCGGGCGCTGCGCGGGTGCGGGGGGCTCGCACCGCCCGTCCGCGGCGCTGGGTGGGAGGCGCCGCTGSCGCCCCTTCAGCCTCCGCCGTGTGAGTCAGGGAATCGCGGGGGAGCCACGGCCCCCGCGGAGAACACAAGCACCGCGGACCGGGACGGGCGCAGGAAGCGCAGCCGCGGTGCGGGGAACCAGCGGGACCCTGCGCAGGGCGGGCGGCGCATCCCCAGCGCCGCGGGAGGCTTGGACAGCGAGGCGGAGAGGCGCGGCCAGCCTTCGCCCCTGCCTCCGATTCCGTCCTTCGGCACCGGCTCCCTCGTGGGGCTGGGGGAGAGGGGGCGCGGGCACACTGGGTGCGCGGGCCGCCGGCGGCCCTCATGTCTTTCCCCAAAATGCGCTAAATTCCAAGGGGATGAGTGTATCCAGGTTAAAGCATCTGTTTCAGGAATGTACTTTGTTGAAAGGACAGAGGAAGCTTAGGGCGAGCATTTATTTGATTTTTTTTTCCCCCTTAAATTTTGAAACATGTTTCCAGCATGTTTTGCTTCCAAATTCAGACATGTTTTAATTCTTGCCCCTACTCTTGGGTTTTCCTGCATRTGAGCTTGAGAAATGGCATGGTTAGACTGGGTGGAAATTTCATTTGGTAGGTGGAAGGTTTGATTTACTTGTTTTTCCACTCAGTTTAGTGGGGCTAGTTTTGTAYTGATGAAAAGTTTTACAATATTACAATTACTTCAATATTTTATTTAATTGCTTTAATGCAGTTTGAAATTGTTCATCAGATTTTTACTCAAAGTTATAATCAGTTTTCAAATTAACCCTCACAGCACTTCTCAGTTAGCACTGAGGTTTTTATTTTCCACTCAGTGTCGAAAGCATTTTTTCCTTTTCAACAGAAGGCTAAATATCTGCGAGAGAGGTGTGTTTAGTCTTTGTTTTCTGTAGATACAGTTGCATTCATTAAGCACATAAAGTCAGGTGTGYCTGTATGTAAAAAGCTGGTTTGTGGTTCAGACCAAGGCCTTACGGAGCGGTCAAAACGTAGAATATTCTTGCTACGAACGTGATGCAGTTCATCACTTTTGTTACAGACAAACTAGTTCAAGTTGGATTGGCACATGTAGCATAAATAAGGTAGACCATAACTAAGAAATGGTTGTTAGGGCTCATAGTGGAAACTGAAAATACAGATTTGCTAGTGTAAGTTGAGTTTGAAGTGAAATGGAGTTTACTATAGAGAGAGTCTCTAGATTTGGTAAGACTGTGTTTTATGAATTTGTGCACTTTGTGGTTTTGTACTGACATTGCCTAGAACTTTTGGAAAGGAATAGCAAAGACCTGACAGCTTTCTAAGTATTATGCAAACTTACCTATCCATCAGATTTGCTTTCATCAAGCTTGACTGTATGAAGTGTAAAATCTTTTCCCAAAACTACTTCCAGTCCCATTTTAGAACCCTTATATAAATAGAGAACATTTAGATTGCAGCCAACTGTTTCTATTTTGAGCCTCTGAAGATTTTTACAATTTTGAATATGATAAATGGCTTAGGAAAATGGATGAAAGTCAGTATTTTTCCTTTTTAAGAAGTGTTGCATTTTACAAAATACGTGACAAGTATACAATGGATCATTGTGTTTCGAAATGTGCTGAAGCGTTGAACAATGAAAGGATCTAGGTCAAAAAAGTAGAAGCTGTAACTATTGCTTTTTAATAAAATGTTTTGGAAATACGTGGTTTATTCAGCATTTCTTCTGTAGGAAGATCATCTTTGGTGTCATTGATTGAAGCAATATTGAAAATTGCTACCATTTCACTTAGACCCAGTTTCCTTGTATCTAGATCTTTTTCTGTGGCCTTACATTTGAGAGGCTTACCCTGGATCAAAGCACWGGCAAATAGATCTCAATGAATAGTTTGACAGCGTCCTAAATTTRAGGGCTGTGGGGAATTTGTCCTCTTGATCTTCAGAGCTGTGACAGAAGTATGTCATGAAGTTTCTGTCAATAAGACAGGGCTCAGTTCCTAGTCTAGTAGACATGTAAAGACTTTGTATGTAGTCAGTCCAAGAGGGAATCCAAAAATCATTTTCCTCATTGTGGCCATAATATTATGGTGGTGTGTTGTAATAGTTACTTACACAGAAACTATAGAGAGTTTCCTATTGTGTTTACTGCCAAATCTGGCAGGGTTCCTCCTGAAAGAATGGAAGTAATTCCTTGTCCTGTTACTTACATCCAAGAGAAGGAGGGATGCTCACATTTATTAAATCTCAGCATTTGGAGGCCTAATCTTGTCTCTTGTGTTCAGRTGGTTTAAAATAATTTTAGCAGGGATATTTTATTATGCTAGAAATGTAGCATTGGTCTACTTTGTCAGAAATTCTAAGAGCTCACTGTGTACCAGCATCTCAGTATTCAGCAACTGATTTTTTTTTTCCTCCTGATTTCAAATCTGACATCAACACGGAKATCTTAACAGAGGATTCACTGTAATAGATGTGTCTTTAAGGCAGTAATTTATGTCACACTTTTGAACAGTAGTAAAATGCAGGATGCAGACAGTTTTGTAGAACTTTCAGTACAGGTATGCATTTATCTATATGCCATTCCATGAATGCCCACTTCCTGTTGCACACATTTGGGGTGAATTCATAATATTCATCACATACCCAAAGGTTACTAACTCAGTGAGTAGTCTGGACATCCCTAGTCAGAAAGTCATACTCAGTAATACCATGTCATATCGTGGCTCCATCACAGAATTTAAACTAYTAAATCAGTGAAGGATTTGTCTAGTAATATCAAAAATTACAAAGTGGAGTATAACAACCATATACTTCGACAGGAATATTTAATATTTAGCATTAAATACTTGGGACTAAAGTAAAATTTAGAAAATCAAAAATAAATAAAACAGTTATCCAAAATACTGAGTAGAGTAACATACTAGAAAGAGGCTTAATAATTTTTATATCCTTCTGCTTGCAGTGGCCCTTTTATTCATGAGTTCAAGGGGACAAAGAAGGATGACCACTAAGGGAAAAACAAACTTCTGAATTTTGTGTCAAGAGTATTTTTCATTATGTTTTACAAAATATTGTTTAAAACTTTTAATTGATACACTGAAATAAGTGGTTACCATGCAGGTTATGAGAAGTTTTAAGCASTTTTGTTATTACACTGTAAATGAGTCAGTGAAAATCTGTACTAGAAAGAAAAAAGAATTTCATTTTAAATATTTTTTTTTACCTTAATATTTTTCCTGATTAAATGTTCATGGCCAAAACCATTGCAGAARCATTAATCAGTAAAGAGATCATGTTTGTGAGTCTGGGTCCCCGTGGAAGGAAATATTTTTAAATCTCCTGTGGATTCCCATGTGCTACATAATATGCCCTATTTTGACTTTGCTAGAAGAAAGTGGTCGCCCTAAAACTTCATACTTTCAGTACATATTTGAGTCATTCTGAACCACTYGTAATAGGGTGCTTTATCAGAGTCATGTGAGTTTGATGTCAAATTCTTTTTTGGAAGCAGTGCACTGCAGAAAAAGCATTAATGATCAGCACCTTCTTTAATCAATAAGCCTTACCTTTGTTTTAAATTATTTTACAYGGTTATCACTGACTGTACTTTAGTTTGTGCTGTATTGATTATTTCCACCTGATTTACTTCAGTAAACAATGAAGGTTCTTGTTTTGATATAAAGTTTAGAAGTTTGTGTGCAAGATAATCAGCACTTCATGTGTRTGTACAGAATTCAGTGGGATTTGGATCAATCCATGAGTGAATTGTCTGATGCTTTRAAAAAGGAAAATATCCAGACCATTTCCTTCACAATACAAAAAAAAGCCTATAAAAGTGTCTTTGCTTCCAGTTTCTAAAATACTTTATTAGTATAAGTAAATGTACTTCTGTCTCTCGAGGTGGTCATTTCTTAGGTATCACAGTTTATATCAGTATTTTGTCCAGCACTTCTCTCACGCTAATGAGGTGGAATATTATTTTTTGGGAAAAATCAGCTGGCTTCAGTCTAATGTTTGCCTTGGAGGGATCACAGGTGTCCTGTATAGGATTTAAATAGCAGTTTTTCATCAACTCACTGCTTGCTTAAAACATCCATGGCTTCAGCTGAATAGTAGGTTATAACCCAAACCAGGATTTAAGTTTCTCAACCTGTCATTTTTACTTGAAATAAACCTCTGTTTGTGTACAGTATTGTACTCAAATTGGAAGACCTACTCTCAACTGGGCATAAAYGCTGCTACAAACCTCCACTCTAAGAAACGCAGGACATGAATAGAAACCAGTGATAAAGAATAGGCAAGGTATAGAAACAAATTAGGTGTTCAGAAGGAAGTCAAAGCAAGTATCCAAATTAGGAACAGGACTCAAACTGTCTTGCTGCTGCCTCCAGTGAACAAGTGCCTGATAATACTGAGTTCTATGCCATCAGGTATTTCACACCAGTCATGCCTTTGTTGGCCTTTTTCGTAGGCTGTGCCTTCTGTCTTCRCATTCTTCCGATTACCCTTTGTCTGGGTGGGAAAGGTCCACAATATGTTTACTGTATTTTGGACCTTGCCCTCTGATTTTCTTGTGCTTTTGACAAATGTGGAAGTGTTCCAGTATAGAAAAGCCATTAGCAGAAGTTGGTGTAGATTCTGTTTACACCAGTGGGATTTCAGTTGTTAAGTCTTAGTGACATTACATGGAATTATAATATAATACAGGTACTGCATTTTTTTATTATTGGGAAGTGTTTTATACCTATGTATTTCTATTTTCTGTGTTTATATAATACAGTGATTATATTATGTTTTACATTCAAKCTGTTATCCTGTGCTCTTTTTGAAGCAATTTTTCCTCTTCTGTTCAAATCTATCCATATTGTTGTTTTGTTTAGTTTTCTGCTTGCAAAAGCGTGGAAAAATCTGCTTTATGTGTGGGTATACACAGAGGAATTTTCAGAGGAGACTTTCTTTTTCTCTTCTTAGGGAATTAAATTTATGAAGTTTATTCAGTAGTGTTTTATCAAAGCATTCCAACTCAAAGTTGTTGTAGTTCTCAAATTGGAGTTTAGCTGTTCATTTATAAATATGCAGTAATTGTAATAAAACAAAGGTCACAGCAGAATTCCATTGAGCATTGTTTGCATTCACTGTTAACAAGAAATATAAAATGCTCTTTAGGACAGAGAAGTTGTACATGATATAAAATACCAATTTACAAATTATGCATCACTGATTTATGAATATTTCAGTTTCAGCCCTTTCTGATGTTAGTTTAATCTCAAGAGGAAGACAGTCAGATTTTTCAAAGTTATTCTCAGTTTTGCTAATCTTTTAGAGAAGTTACAAATAAAGGTTTTGTCAGATTACTGACACAGTTTTCTGATGGACTAGCCACCATCAGAATTAATGAAAACAATCAGTAACAACAGGGTACGAGATCCATGTTGTTACTTTGCTCTGCAAAGGCCAASTTATTGTCGTTACTCAAGACCAGTTCACCATTCTATCAACATAATTTGGTCTAAATCTAGATTAGGTTGGACCCCACAAAAGAGGTGTGAAACAGTAGTAACATGTTTGTACTACCAAAGGCGAATTATTCCATAATTTTTATGTATAAATTCTTTTTTTTTTTTTTCCTGTAGCTTTACTTTTGAAACCATCCTTGACATTTGGTGGAGCAAAGCAGATGTACTTTCAAGAAAACTCAGTTATGCAACTTCTTGCTGCATTTCTTTCAGTTTTAGCTGGTTAGTCTCTTTGTGCACTTTATTTCAGTTTCTTTTTCATTATCTGGAAGGGAAAAAAGGCATATGATGCACTCAAATTAGTATTTCTTTGATAGTGTTGAAAATGTGTGCAGCTGAAATCTGAAAGCAAGCTATTTTCAGTAATTAAGTCCAAATTTTATTTATATCTCCTAGAAATGACAGAAACAACAACAAAAATATAAAATTTGAATGGCATCCATTTTCTGATAGCTTGGTAGAATATTGGTGACAGTGGGGCGAACATGTTACCCACTTTCGGGCAATTATTGCTAGTTTGCTCTCTTTAATTCTTCAGGAGACATGAAATATTTTGGGAGCTGAGTGGTACTTGTGGTTCTTCAGGTAGTGCTGGCTAATTCATCAGTTATGTAATTATTACATTAATTATTATGCAGGGATACACAGACATTCCTGATGTTAAGTAGGAATTTTTTTACCCACTGTCACCAACTGAGGTATGCTATAACAAGTTGCTTGTGAGAATCTGACACCCCATTGTGGCTTTACTGCTTTCCCTTTGCTGAGCTATGTCAGTACACCATCCAAGCAGAAAACTGTTCACCTTAKGTTTTTTGGATGCATGATCTTGATGTTGGGCAAGCGTGCTATAATGGCCCAGCTAAACTTCAGTTGSAACCTAAAAGTGGCAATAAAAAAAAGAGTTGGGGAGGACCATCGATGCTGGTTCAGCAGTTTAAATTTGTTTCAGTAAAAAAGTGTATCAAAAAGGGGTGGATACATGTTACCTTTGCCTGCTCTTTTCAATGGGTTGGCAGCCAATACACAATCCTGTGTTTCTAGGCAGTTGCACCATGTTTGATTACAGTATTACTGGCAGRTCCTTCAAAATAGAATCCAAGATACATGTTTATCCAGGGCTTCCCACTGACGATTAAAGAGTGGTGCAGATCACTGTGAAAGTGTGCACAGAGGGCTTGGGGATAAGTCGGCAAAGCCTTCGTAGCTCATTCCAGTAGTGMAGCTAGAAAGGGTTTCAATTACAGRTTAAAAAATCAGAGAATCTAATTCATGCTGTTTATTGGTTATGAGAAATAACATTGCTTCGTACAAGAATCCATTTTCCTGAAAGGCTTTTGGAAAATCTGAAATCTGAATATTWCATATGAAATATATCTTTGAATCCTAAATGGTTAAATTTTTTTATAGTGTTTGCTTCTCTACCCTATTCTTTTCATTCCCTTCTGTACTGTACACATAGAAGATTTTAATTGTCTGCAAAGCTGGGCACTTCAGCTTGAACTATAACAAGTTGYGTTTTTATCCTTGGAAGTGTTTTGTTTGTTCCGTGGCATTGGCCAATATCTGCAGTAACTGGCAAACATACAGATGCTGCATACTGGTGTGTTTGAAGGTTGATAGATGTGCTTCACACTGACAAAGGAGAAGAGGGAAAATGCTCAGCACTGCAGGTATAATGTGAGTACACAGCCTTGTCCAGCTGGTCTGTCTGCATCAAGTGTCTAGGAATTCACTAATAATRCAGAGAGTATCATAAAGTTTCACTCTCCTTGGAAGGAGAGTTGCTGGGATTGGCTAATAGCCCAAGGCTGGGATATTAGCCAGTCCTARCAACTGATAAGGTTGTGACAGTTATGTATGAGGCCATAGGGCTTCAGTGGATTATGCTATTATTTAGGTTCATAAATGCAATAGATACTGGTTATACCTCTTGAAGCAGAATTATGCTCTGAAAAGTTTGATGTTRTTGTCCTGGGAGAGTTTATTGTTCCTAAAAATAATTGGAGCCTGCTCTGGAACCAGTGTTTTCCTGTCTTATAAATGAATTTTCAATTATGTATTCACTGAATTTTTAATATTTTCACAAAAATCAGAGCCACTTCATAATTGGGAAAAATCAACAATATTCCTATTCCTTGACCAGACAGAACCTTCTGAGAAGCAGAGCCAGATTTCTCCAAGTGCTGCAGTTGTTTACAGGACATTCAGGTCTGGGTTGACAGTTTATACACAGAAGATTATAAAAGAAGGGTGTCCCTATAAAAAGAGGATGCCATCTCTAGYTGTGTCTTTTGCAAAGCTTGGTCAGGCTGGTATGTGGCCACCTTTTGGAGTCACTCTGTCCGGGAGTTTGCTACTTCTCACAGTGAGGCAACACCCAGACCCTTGTGTGCACCTTGCTCAGGTTGCCTCGAGGCTCTTGAACACCAGTGGGTGTGGGATGAACATTTTGGAGGTCCTCATTTTCAGTGTGGGTCTTGAAAGTGACGATGAGTCACTTTAAATCAAGAAATAAATTTACTTGATTTCTTTTTTTAAATGCTTTTTTGATGTTCCTTTCCTGGTGTTATTGTTATCATAACAACTTGCCTTYTGGTAATATTATGAGGATAAGTATGACAAAGTTTTGCTTGGCAACTGGTGTCACACTGTTACTTAGCATATATAGATTATGTCTTTACTGCTAAACCTGAAAGTCTTTTTTTCCCCTCATAGTTCTGATGAAAATCAAATCCATGTTTTCCCTGAGTATTTTCTAGTGGTTGAAGTGAGCGTGGGAGTTTATTGCTTGCTTTGCAGATGAAATAGATGAAGAGAATGAAGGACTCTGACATTTATCTACTATTTCATGTTTTTAAGCTTTTGGATAATGGATTGTTGTCCATGTGAAATCTGAATTGTTGCAAAAAATAGGTTTTAATCTGATAACATTATATGTACAGTAACTTTACAATAACTGAATTTCTAGAATAAATAAGACATGACAGGCTATCCAAGCGTGCCAGGATGTAGCATCTAAATATTTTTCAGACATTACTAAATTCCTGCTTTTGTGTTCACTTGTACATAAATAAACTCATTGAATCAACATCATTATTCATGTAAATGGGATTTAATTAAAAGCAGGTTTGCTGGTAAATGCTCTCAATTGGAGATGTGGGTTCCTGAAATACGTCTAATCAATATTAAAACAGGAAACCATTATTTTGTTATTAAAAATGTTTCTCTAAATATTATTAGAAATTAATTCCATCAACATTAATAAATTGCAATCAAACAAATCAATATCAATTAATTTTCTATATATRGACTGCCTTACATAAGTTCAATAAGTATTCTCTGCTTTTGTTTTTCTGGAACCCAGTTTTGTCTAGTTCCCAGATTTGCACTGCTTTAGGTGTTCATCTGTGTATTATTCATTACCTCTGGGATCCCCCAAAGCCATCTTTTGCCTTTCACTGGCCCTTCCAGACCTGTGCTCCCCTGCACTGCACCTACTGTCTCTTCCTTGGATGCCTCTGCTCTCAAACCTTGCTGTTTGCCAGCACTGTGCTCCTCTGCACTGCATCGTTTTGCTGGGGTAAAACRGGTACCTCCTTCTRTGCAGAACAACTGTTTGTTGCTACYTTCAGTAAAAAGAATATGGTTCTACAAAGATAAGCAAAAGTTAAACAAATCAGGCATATAGCTGTTTGATCATTAAAAAAGCTGAGCAAAGCTCCAGGGAGAACAAAACAAGTTYTGACAATACTTGACATGTCCTGAGGCCTTTTAATGGCAATTGCAGTGCTGTATGTATTGTGATACAGAGCTAAACTAAAATACATTTAGGATAATGAAGAATGGCAGTGGTTATCATCATTGTACTTTTTTTCGCCTTTCTGTTGCAAATTCCATGACAGTGTCCAGAAACTGTCATGGAATTTRTTGCAAAATTTTAACATTCTAAAACGTGCATAATTTTTTTGCTAGATGAAAAAAAAAAGTAGTGTCACATTATAGATTTTTATTTGATAAATGGTATCACACTAGACACATCTGGATAAAAACAAGAATTTCTTTTCAAGCAGTTGGCTGATGTTTGGCTATGACTGACAACTGCTGTAGAAATAGATGCTTTTTACTTCTTGTTTTTGTGCACATTTGGGGTTGTATTTGTCTCTAGAATATGTGTTTGAACACTAAGTTGACAGTCATTTGAGATGACAGTAACTGTCAMGGAGTTCATCCTAAGAAGAAGGCATTAAATTATGAARTATTGGAAGATAATATTTGCTACARTATGAACTGTGGAAGAATATATGCCCCTAAAGGATGTTAGGATACATAGTAGAAGTTATTAAAAAAAAWCAACAGAAAGATCATCTTAACAGAATTTGTAATTTACTCAGATGTCAYGAGGTGAGAACTTCAGAAGAAGTATGCAAGATATTTTAGTGATCTACAAAAACACTGTATAGCAATTATTAGGTTTCAGAGATATGTAAGTGCSATTTAAAAAAATCCTTAGTATCTTKCAGTAATGCTGTGGCATAATTTCAAATKATTTTTCTACATATCTAAGGTTTTTTTTCTATTGCATGTATACTTTGACCCCAGTATTTCACTTCAAACAGATAGGTATAGAAAATAATAGAAAATAATTTGACATTAAAATAAATGTGGATGTTTTTGAAGATCTGGTTGCTATTATTCTGGCTAAGACAGATCTCAAAAAATGCAAGCAGTAGATACTGTTGTGAATTGCATAGCTCTATTAACATAGCTCTTTGTTACATGTCTGATATCAACCAAGGATTTAGGAGTCTTGTCCAGTCTTTCATGACAGCTCAGGTATCATTACAAGTCCTGAGCTTATGTGTCATGACTTCTTAAAGTCTTTGTACATTTTAAAGGCAAATCCTATTAATGAAAGGTGATCTTTTTTTGGCAAATTAGGGAGGCACACTGTTGTATTCTGAAGTCTATGGAGATATTTAAACAGAGAAAATCAGATTTCAAATTAACTTAAAAGATGAACATTTAGAAGGTATTTTTTCTTTTATATGGATTAATTCAAAATGCATAAATAAATGAAACAGTGGCGAATAGAGGGTAGACTGGAGATGCTAAATCTCTTCTACTGAAAGATACTATTGCAATAGGACACCAAGATTGTGTCTGGTACTGTGATATAGTCGGGAATTCTGCCATTTCAGGACAGGGATCCTTTTGGCATGGAGCTTAAAAGACTCCTGGTATTCTTCTTTGTTCCTTTGGCAGACACACACTGCTCGTGGTAGCAGTGATGTGCTGGCGAAGACATAAAGTGCTGTGTTGATCAGAGAATACATTATGTGCWTGCTTACTTGAGGGATGATCACACACTGTTCCTCTCATAAGACAGACCCTCAGGCCACAAAGTCCATTTCAGCATATTTGGTATTTGTAACTTTAGTTCTCTGTTAGAAATTGTCACATTGCCCCGATGGAGCTAAATAGTGAGCGTGCTTCTTGGTGTGCAGCTCCTAACATGAGGTTTATACATACTTAAGTTTCCCTTGAAATTATACTGGCTCTAAGCATGGTTTTTGATTTTTTTTTCCCCTTTGGTCTCCCTGTGCTTTGTCTTGTGTCTAGGTTGTTAGCTCTTTACATTACTCTTTCAGCTAAGCCCTCAGATTTCCCAGAAGCTTGCACTTTCACAGAACTCCAGTCTTATTAGTACTTTAAGCTTACAGTTTATCACATCTGGGGCATAAAACAGGTGAAGTAAACAAACACAGAAGCTTCATAGGAATTACAAATGAATAAACCCTGAAAACAAAACAAAAACCTGTCTTACTTCAGCTAGCCTGAGAAATGAACAGACTTGGACAAAGTAATAAAATCCCTGTATTTAATCCCCTGATTTTTTCCTCATCACTTCAGTCACACAACCACTTGAAGTCACTGAAGAGTCCAGTATTCCCAGCTTTATTCTCTACTTTGCCCATGATTCTTCTGTGTTACAGATTCTCAGCAAATCTCTTTCTTTGCTCCCATTGCCTTGTGCCACCTGCTTCCACTGGTTTTCTCCATTGGTTTTATGCAAAAAAAGGTTTCAGTCACAAAAGACAGGATATGCCTTCCAGCCCATGCCTCATTCATTTCTGCAAGGCCTATTACTGCTCTAATGGTAGAGTGTAGGCAGGCAACCAAATTGCARTGAGCTAAGCTGGGATGTGAATTAGATGTGAATGTGTCCCACAGCCTAGTGTTCCCTTGGTGAGGAATCACTTTAACCTCCATACATAGTGTGGTTTCCTTTGAGTTGCTTCTGCTGACCCCATAAATCTTGCTTTCTTATTTCTCACAGTGCTATAGTTTCAGAGGAATTCGGAGGAAACTACTGACACTTAACACCAGCCCTTTGCCTACTAGTGAAAGCAGAATCCCAGAAAAAACAAGGGCTTAAGTTTCCTCAGGCTAAGTGTAACCTCAAACATGCAACTCCTCCTCTTTAAGAGATACTTTCAGTAGTTTGTTTATATCTGAAGGGTGTATTCCATCTTTTTCTGTGGCTGGCATTTTTCTAAGAAAGCAAAAAGTCTGGGATCAGCTCAATATTCTCTCAGATATGTAGCGTTGCCCAGGAGCATGTGGARGTTTGGTCAACAGCAGGTCACGTCCCTTTTTCTGTCATACTGCAGACCCATGTGTTCACCTAGGTCCCCAACCAAGCTCAAAGAGGGAACAAAGTTCAATRTGCAGTCCTGGAAGCCTTTTTTTAGGAATGTCCCCACATTGCAGCTTTCAATTCAGCTCAACCCTCTTCTAGCAGGTATTGAGACCATGTGCAAATATTGTGATGTAATCCATTGCGGTAGCCTTGAAGATTTTAATGATGCTGCTTGTCAAGCYTTGCTTGTGTTAGTATTTCATGTCTACTGATGTCAGTGGGATTGAAGGAAAGAAGGTTAGTCATAGAGTCTTTCATGTTCTGTGGTTTTGGGTGTTTATCAGCTTAAGCACAAGAACTGCTAGAAAGAACCACACACTCTCTTAAAATTGAAATTTRCAGTGAATTTTTTAGATTTCTTTATAACAACCATTAATTTCTGTGTTGATATAAAAGCACAGCTACAAGCAGAATTCAAAGGTACTGGTGTTATTTAATTTAAGGTTACATTTTTAATACTTCTGTCATGGGTAATGACAGAAGTATTAAATGATTAAAAACAAATAGTTAAATGTATGTTGCACATCTTATAGTGATCTTATAAAAAAGGTCACTATAAGCTCAGAGAAATTGAAATCATTGTCTGCATAGAGACATCATTTGCAATTTAATATGGAGGACCTAGGTGGCTAGACACTGTTGAAATCAGTGGGTTTTTTTACCATAGATTAATATCTGTGATCCTTGAAGCCCATTGTGGGCAATACCATAGAAATTCTTTAGATTGTCCCTTGGATTTTGATGGGAATGGCTCTGTTTGGTTTGAGGATTATGGAATGTTAAATACTGTTAGGAGAGAGTAATCCATGTGGGTTGGTTGTCACCTCTGCCAACGAAACAGATGGACTGATGACCTTTTCAGGCAAATGTTACATCTATGTGCTTTTGACTGGCAGCTTGTGCTCAGAGCTGTCTTTATTCAGTTAATCTTCATTTTTGTTACTGAATATCTGCTTGTTTTTTATTCAAGAAGATGCTATAAATTACCCCTCCCTTTTTTTTAGTCACGCTCTCTCCAACACATTGCCACACATAAGGTCATCTTAGTTCTYCCAGGTGAATATTTAGTAGCATGAGTCTTGAACTCTGGCCAGATACCATACATAAATGTCTTTTTCCACACGGGTGTCCCCTACAACCTTTGAGTGCACATATCTGTTTCCCAAGAAATTTCATTTCTGTGTATACCACATGCACAGCCACACAGAACTCAGTTGTATAGTTCTAACCRTTAATCCATGATAACCTGTAAAAAAAAATCAATGCCAACTCACTGAGAAATATGCAGTTAAAATGTTTAAACAGATTTCCTAATGCCATTAAACTAAATTTACTTTTCCCTGAATTTGTTGTCTGTCTTACTCCTTTATATGTGCATTAGATTACTTCCTATATTTTTGCCTTAATTGTTGATATACGACGATCAAAAGGCAATTTATGCCTCAAGCAGTAAGTCTGAGAGGTTTATGAGAACAAGAGGATCATGGCATGAGGCAACTCTCAACCATTTCAGCACTTATAAAGTAAATTAACAAAGTACTGATGTTCTTTGCAGCAGTTCTGTTTCTCCATTTAGAAAAATAAAATGTTCATAAATGTAGGAGCTTTACTTTTGGGAATATTTTTGCCTTTTCTTTTCCCTTTTTATTTGTTTTATTTGGTTGTGGGGGTTGGTTTTTTAGAAGGGGTTCTGGGAAGATTTGGTTTGGGGTTTTTTTAGGGGACTTTTTCAGGGATTTTTTTGTTTTGTTTGATTGTTTTTTTAGATTCTTCTCTGAATGAATATAAAGTAAAGTTAGAATTGGGTAACCTCTGGAAAGGTAACCACTGGTAAGTCAGGTTGGAAGCTTGAAACATTTACAACATCAGCTGGGTGAGAAAAGTTACCTGGACATTTTTTATTGCACGTGAGCATCTGGAACTGATGGCAATTCCTGGAAGATCACTTGAGTTAAGAGTCCATTATCACAATTTTCTTCTATTTGACATTCCCCTGGTGTGATGTGGTGCACAGGATTCAGGTCATGAGCACTCACAGAAGACAAGTTCAAGTTTTCCAGCTTATGGCTGACATATTTTAATATATGAATGCATGTTAAGATTTTGGGGTTATTTCATGTTTGAGAGTAGTTCACTGTATTACCAGGTGCAATAATAAACTGAAGAGATCTTAAGGCTGGTACTTTAAGGCTAAAACTTTACTTGTAAACCTATTTTGTGGATAGATTAAAAAATGTTTCTGAAWTTACCTGAAATAGACTCATAGGTAAATTTAGATTTGAAGGGTTCTGATGGTCATGTAGTCAAATTGCTTGCTCARGGTGAAACTAAYTGAGTTGTATATTTTATTTCAGTCTTCTCTTTGGTTCACAATGAGGTTGCTTTGATCCCTAATAGTTTGTACGTATGTCAGGATTCAGCAAATACCCAGACCCATAATCGAATCTAGCATGTATGTTGTCAATGAATTTTGTTATTTCTGTCAGTAATTTCTGTAATGGACCATGGTTTTTTTCAGTTATTCTTTATCATTCTTCAGGTTRTAGTATTCTAATTATTAGAAAAATTGCCTAAACCACAATGGCAGTGTGTAGAATGGCCAAAACAGTTTATCTGAAGAACAGCTAATAAAAAATTCTAGAGACAGTTTTCCAAAACTAATTATGGCTGAGTCATCCTTAATGTATAGATTTTTGAAACCGTGYGGTATGTAGCAAGTCAGGTTCAGTGATGCCAAGAGATTGCATTAAAAAAAAAACATATTAATGGTTTCTTACAGTATTTTACATCATTCTCACAAAGTGAGGCATGTTTGTGTGCCTTCCCTTTTGCTTGTGATRTGTCACAGCTGTACTGTGCTGTTGGTAGCTTCTGGCACTGAAAGACAAGATAAGCAATCACTATTGAATAGTGTTCTGGAAAGGGGAAAGAGAAGAGGCAGCCAGACAAAAATATTTGAAGTTAAAGCTTGTAGGGCAAAGATAAGGCAGTATAAAAAGAGAAATGGATTAATGCTAGCCAAAGGGGTTAAGATAATAAGGATTTTCTACCAACATCATAGGGAAAAAACAAATACCAAAAAAGGCTGAAAGGGATGATAATAATCTWATTTAAAATATCTGAGTTAAAAAGCTTCTTTTTAGGAATGAGAAATTAAGGGTGATTCTAGAACAATTAAAAAGTAAGGAGGAATTGAGAAACAAGAAATAGGGTCATATGTGAGAAATCTGAATATGCAGGAATACAGTGTTACAGGGAATGTGTATTGTAGGCTGTTAAAGTAAATAAATAACACAGGATAGTATAATCATCTTTTAATATTTAACAATAAATTAGTTAACTTCAGTGTCCTAATAACCCAATTTCTAGATTAGTAAAATATTAAAAGACCCTGAAAGGATATCACTGCGTGAAAGTAACAAAATATTATTAATTATAATGGCATTCTGTTTTTATTTAATTCCAATACTATAAACAATGCACAGCTTTTTGGGGGGAGTTGTAAAATGGGTAAATGGAAGCATTAAATGAGAACTTATGGATATTCCTCATATTTCTATAAAACAATTCATTGGTTTAGATTTGAACACATTTAAAAGTGGACTGGGGTCTATRTGAAAACTATAAATTAGTATCAATGGTGTACTGAAATATGCATAAATTAATATTTGAACTTATATCTTCAGTAGTGATTTAACAAAGAAAATAATGTACTTGATGAAACTTGGAGTTTAGCAATATATTAAGAGGAAATGCAAATAGTAGTGGGAACTGTGAGAAAAGAAGGCTTTATATCTGTTAGAAAGATGGGGAGGAGATGAGGTGATAWAATAAATGATGGGCTAAATACACCAAATACTGTAAAATACTGTAGTATTCTGTCTTAGAAATAAATTGAAAAAATGTGAAGGGAAAATACTGAAAGCACYATTAGTGAATGATACTTGGAGGTAATTACAGAGAGGAAGAGATGTCAAGAGTGATTTGGAACTCATAAAAAAAGGTCCCTGTATAAGCAAAGAGTGAAAAGGTCTAGCTAAATTTATTGTTGTTTGTGAACTGGATATACATTTGCAAGTCTTTAATTTTTATAGAATCATAAAATAATATAATACACAGTAAAGTTTCATTAAACATTTCTCAATTTTTCCTAATCCTAGGCATTATTGTGAAATAATTTTTACTCAATAAATAAACGTATCAATTTATCTCACTATATATACAGATATATATATRTCAATAAACCTGATTATATATCTGAGAGATTAATATATATTTACATTATACATYCCATTCAGACCTCTATGATCAGATATTAAAGAATTTATATGATCTTATAAATATCTTAATGAAACCAAATTTCTGTCTTCTGAACATAAAGTAATTCAAATATTGTAGGCACAGTCGGCTAATTTAATTCCTAAATTTATTTGGTATTTCATCAYAGACTCATAGAATGGCTTGGGTTGAAAGAGATCTTGAAGATTATCTGRTTCCATCCCTCCTGCCATGGGCAGGGACACCTTAGACTAGACCAGYTTGCTTAGRGCCCCATCCAGCCTGGCCCTGAATACTTCCCAGGGTGAGCATCCACAAATTCTCTAGGCAGCCAGTTCCAGTGCTTGAGTACCCTCTGAGGAAAGGATTTCTTCCTAACAAAAATCAAAATCTCTCTCCTTCTAGTTTAAAGCCATTTCCCCTTKTCCTGTTACTATCTGCTGGTGTAAAARAGTTGCTCTTCCCTTTAAGTACTGGAAGGCCACAATTCATGGAGTCTTTATGGAGCCTTCTCTTATCAAGGCTGAACAACTTCAGCTTTCTCAGCCTGTTTCAGTCAGAGAGGTGCTCCATTCATCTGATCGTCTTTGTGGCCCTCCTCTGGACTTGCTCCATGTCCATCCTGTGCTGAGTACCCCAGAGTGGGACACTGGGGTGGAATGGGAGCACTGCCAGTGAGGTCTCATGAGAATGGAGTAGAGGGGCAGATTCACCTCTCTCAACCTGTAGGTCACTCCTCTTTTGATGTAGCCCAGGATGCAGATAATGCCATCTTCGTGACTGATAAGGATGATCTGTGAATGATAGAAGTACCAGTGGGCATGAATGACACAAACCTTACTGYGGGTGGGAAGGCTTAATTGCTCATGGGATGGCAAATTGGACCAACCATCACYATTGCCCCAGGGTGAGCCTTTCTGATCATTGAGTTATATGAGTATTAAATTATMATTTATTTCAAAATAGAGAAACAGCTCAGGAACTGTATATTTCAGTACTTACAGCAGGACTGAAATGGAACCCATCTTGTGTATAAATGTTTTCCCAGGGTCTCTGTTGTAAGGTGAACTCAATCCTAAATATTCTCCAGAAAACATTCTGGGCCTGCAAAACAAACCTAGCCTTTCCAGGGATCACTGTTTTCTCATTTAAAAAGCAGCTTACATCCCCCTGGAGGGATTCTTAAGGGGTCGCATGACATTCAGAAATCCAGGGTATTTTTGCAGGACTTTTTTCTCTGCTATTAAGGTAGAGGCAGTCTTTCAGTGAGCCTCCAGCACTTTTTCTTGTTTTCCTTCTCAATTTCTCATTGCAGGATTGATTCCTTGAAGACTAGAGAGGAATATACTCTGGGGAAAGCCTGCAATGATTTCCTATGTCACCCCTAGATTGTCTTAGGGCTAAATACACCAAGCATGTCACACTAAAGCAAAGAATTAATTCACTGAGACTGAGATATTGGTAAAAAGGATTAGACAGATATAGGAATAAAAGAGAACATCCCCAGTTATACAAGAGAGAAGTTTAATTCGTTTCTTACGGCACAGAATAAATTACTTTTTAGATGTTTGGAAAAGACTTGTCTGCTTTGGATTTCTTCAAGCATCATAAGACTTAAATTTAAAGTGTCTTTAGCAGGTATATTCTTATATATTCCAAAACTCAATGCTAAAGAAAACYCAGGGTTCTGACATATGTCAATTGAGTTGTATTGAAATCTAGAGGGCTTACTTTCTTAGTACATAGRAAGTTCAGATCTCTAACACATTTAATTCCTTGGCAAGACACTTCTAGTAAGAGAATACTAAATTAGGTGYACCCTTTTCAGTGTATATCCACATACATACAATGGTTTTTCCTAGGCCCCTAGGAACAGATTTATAGTGAGGCTGTATTTGAAGACAGAAGAAATCTTTATTACAAAAAACATTACAATAGATTACGGTGCTGTATTTGTTCACAAAAATCTGGCTTTAGAAAGTATACTTACTTTTTCCCACAAGGGAATATGAAATGCCATTTATAAGGACACAATGGCCTCTGAAATGAAAGTGATATAAAAGACAAAATATGAGTCCTGGAAACACTTTGATATTTTAARAGCACAGAGAGCTGCTTTCTGTGGAAAATTTTAACTTTTCTGTTATTCTTGCAGTCATTCAAAAGATCTGCATATTTTTCAGTTCTTATACACAAGAAATAAACACCATTAGTTTTCTTTAAAAAAAAAAAAACCAAAAAATCCTAACCCCAAAACAAAACAGAAACAACAAAACAAAACTGGAGTCTTTTGCAGGGTAGATTTCTGGRGAGACATAAAAATAAGCTTTATGCCTGAAGGAATGTGTTAGAGTTTGAAAAATGTCAAGATAATTACTTTTTTTTCCCTTTTTTTTTCCAGCATGCTGTGTTCTTTACAGAAGAACCATATAGAAATTTCTTSATTTAAGAGAAAATAAATCTTTCTGAAGCATCTATCTGCAACAGATAAATGCCAGATCTCATCTTTTTAGCAGATGTCATTGAAAAACCCCTTCCAAAGTATACTTTATATTGAGTACCTCATTTACATCTATAACTCATTAGACTAGCAGAGAAATACTTAAAGAGCATTTTATATATATTCTTGGTTTTCACAAGACAAGTAACATTGCATTGATTGCTCTTTGTTTATTCTCCRAGAACAATGAAAAATAGAAAAAAAAATCCATGGATTTTAATACAGAATATAGGTGCATATATATAGAAAGAGAAAAGAAATCTAGCATTATATTTGARGAAAAGGAATAATGTGTTTCTTTTCCAGACTTAGAGAACATTAAGTAAGAGTTTTTTTTTTTTTTTTTYCTTTTTATCATGGTGGTTGTTCATAAGTAGAATTCCACTTCTGCATTGTTGATTTATTCTCCGATAAAATCCTATCTTGGGCTCTTGAGGTAAAAGTATCTGTGACATTTCTTCAATGATTTATCTGCAGTAAAATCCTGCCTTTCACTTTAGATTCCATCAGATTCATAAAAMCAACAGAGTAACAGACTTTCATGCTTTAACAGGCTCAAGGCTTAAGGTCAAATGTTATATATATTAAAACATCAGTAAAATTATTAATTTTTAACAGTAATTTCAGCATCTAGAATATAAACCTCCTGTAAAAGATCTGATTTTATTCTATTATTTTCTTCGTGATACTCAGTTCAAGAGAAGCAGGCTTTGAAACAGAGCTGAAATATGACATTAGGTTTTATACAAGAGAATATAGATGGGCTTCGTAGCTTTTTTATTGAAGGACATATTAAAAACRCAGTAAATAAAATTCATCATCAGATTGCACAAAAACTGTAAGCTTACATAATATTAAGTCTACTAGCATATTTTTTTGGTTATAGTTTTTATCAAGTCTGTTGTTAAAAATGTATCCTATGCCATCATTTCATTGATTCATAAACAGTTYATGGTAAAATTCTCTGCAACTTATGAATATATATTTTTTTTTCTGAAAGGTTTTGCAACCTCCAGAAGTATTATATAACTCTTTCATGAACAAATCCCAATCCTGATGTAAACTCCTTGTCACTCATTTTCTTCCCTGTGAAGACARTGATAGTGGGATTTGATGCATTAATGTGCTGGTAAAATAATTTAACTTCTTATAGATAATATTTATTAGCACAACTCAGGGAATGCTTTTTCATGAGCAAGTTATATATACAGAGAGATGAGTTTCACCCTCCCTTCTCAAGGCAAGCTTTTGACCCAATCAGGATTTTATGAAATGCATTATTTTCTAGGTACTGTATTATTATTTTTATTACTTYAATCTTTTATTTGATCCATTTGCCCATCAACGATTGCTTACATAGCTTACATATCATTTCTTCTCTTCCTTACTTGAAAGAATTTAAAACTGTTCAAAAAATAAAATCAAATCATTCAATCAAATAGTTTAAAACCCAAATGCGAGCATGTGTGAATCACAGTATATATGTAGAAGTGTATTTTCATTTCAAAATCCAAATCTTCATTTTTGTGTTTGTGCAGCTTGTCTTTGAAAATCCTGAGACATGAATTTTCACAGCTGTCATTCCATGTCTCTGTCTTTTAAATAACCAGTAGCAGAAGAAAGTCTTCAGGTTACCTTTGAGGCTGGTAGAAGGAAATTGAACTATGCCTTACTTTCTTTGGTATCTCAAGTCTTTAAGCTTAGAGTGCCAGTAAAAGCAACACTGCTGTCTCTRCTCTAGCTCCTATGAAACTCCCCATGTCATTCTATACAGAATAATGCTTCTCTGTCTCTCAAAAGCTCTAGACTTCCTGTAAGTTCATTTCAATTTTTGCTGTTAAAACTCTTTACTTTTATAGAGTTTCCATGAAGGGGAAGGACAGTAACTCTCTAATCCAATAATTGTGAAACTTACTTACAGTAAAAAAGATTAGCAATTTAGGGATGTGAACCTGGGAGTACTGCGATCAAACATAGCAAATTCTGTATTGTCTGTCTTCTATGGAAAATCTGTGGATGTTTAAGTCTGTCCTAGCCTCATGTACAAGCTGGGAAAAAAAAGAGTTTTACTTTTGAGTTGGTTCTTTGTCTACACAATGCTCTGAAATCAGATTATGATTAAATTATATTAAGTGACATTTCTCAGATAGTTGAACTTATCAGTTCAAACTGACATAGTCAATCTACGTTCARTAGAAGAGATTTTGATTGTTCAAGATCTCTTAGATGCTGTACATAGACTTCAGAGTAAGGGTAGGAAATTATATTGCAATGCTTATGTTCTGAATTCCTGTGGTTTTTTTATTTGTTGGCTGGTTTCCAAAGAGAATATCCAGGCATGTGATGAAGTAAAATATTTTATCCCTCTACCCCACTTAATACTTATATTTCATAGGAGTTGGAGGAGAGATATGTTTATGGCATATCAGAACAAACTATACTTCCTTTAAATGGTCGTGTTTGCAGTTCTGATGTGCCAGCTATTGTTATTGCACAGGTGAGGCCCCACTGCACTGTAGAGCAATACACTTTATACTTTAGGCTAACTTTGAAGGGACTATTTACTAGAAGTGTGTCTGAATTTTTTACATTTTTACAAAAGATAGTGTAYCTTCCATGTCTGAAATTTAGTACTTTGTGTTGTACAACCTGATGTGCTTTCACTATCTTAGCCAGCTTTGAATTGTACAAAAGAAGTTGGGAGGACCTTGGGAAGTCATTGTATCTTTCCCCTTTCCCCACAAAAAATTCTGAACCTGATCTAAAACGTTCCTGAGAGATCCATCTAACCCATTTTTTAGACACTRCTAGGAACTCAGACTTGTCAGCTACCAAAGACCTGTTTTACTAGCTGTCCTGAATAAAAGTTTTGTCTTGCTTTTGGTTTTTTAAAAATATTTTTCTTATTAACCAATTCATCTATTAATCGTTGTGAAAATAAAGAAAAAATTACTTCCTCTTCTTCTTGGTAGGTTCCTTTTATGTAACTGAAGACTGTAAACACCCTAGATAGAACCTTGAAAAAATGTGTTTAAATAAATCCTTCCATCCATAACTCTTCCATTTTCTAGGCTAATTATCTCCAATCTCTTCAGCATTTCTATGCAGATCACTAACTACAGCTTTATAATTCCTGTTTTTCTCTTCTGGATTGCCTCCAAAAAACCCACTTTCTGCAAGAGCAATTCTCAAAGCAAGATGCAGAGCTTAAACCACCTGCTAGTTCAAACAGATTACTCCTCGTGTCTTTCAGAGGACACAGATGACAAGTATTACATTAAGTTGAGAACTACTGCATATTGCTGGGTCTGGTTTGGTAAAAATTTCAAAAACCTATGGATTTCCTCCTAAGAACTGCTGCTTCTTAAGCTGTTCCCCCAATGTCTTTGTAGGTGTTACTTAAATAAAGAATGTTGTAGTTRCTCTTATTTGTCCCAATAAATTTGGGGATTCTTATTGTTTCCTACCATCTGAGAGTTATTTCATGTAATATGTAGTGTTGACCATGTTATTAAAATATTAATAGAACCAGAGCCCAGACAGAACACTGCAGCATTCTGCTTAATAAATCTTTCTGCTCTGGAAGTGATACTCTAAGTGATACCACTCCTTCTAAGTACCTTTTCCATTATGTTTGGCATTTGTTTTATCATATTTGTTTTATCATGTTAGTTTTATCTGGACCCTTTTCTTTTTTCTGCTAATTTACAGAATCGTAGAATGGTTTTTGTTTGAAGGAACTGTTAACTRTCTTGTAGTTCCAACCTATGGGCAGAGACACCTTCAAACAGACCAGGTTGCTCAAAGCCCCAATCAACCTGGCCTTGAACAGTTGCASGGATGCGGCATCCACAGCCTCTCTGAGAAACCTGTTCCAGTGTCTCACGACCCTCATAATAAAAAAATTTTCCCTATGTACAATCTGAATCTACACTCCTTCAACTGAAAATGGTTGCCTCTTKGTYTGTCACTACAGGCCCTCGTGAAAAATCTCTCAGTCTTTCTTATAAGCCCCTGCCTCTATAAAGGCCACAATAAGGTCTCTCCAGAGCCTTATCTTCTTCARGCTGAACAACCTCACCTSTCACAGCCTTCCTTTACAGGAGASGTGTCCCAGCCCTCCAGTCATCTTTGTAGCCTTCCTCTAAATGTGCTTTAACAGATCTGTGACTTTTGTGTTCTGGGGGCTGCACAGCTGGACACAGTACCCTGGGGGGGTTATTATGAGAGCAGAGGGGGAAATAGCCTCCCTCAACCTGCTGGCCATGCATGAGTTTATGCAACCTAGGGTGTAATTATATTCCCTAGGGTATAACCTAACTCCTAGGTTGCAGTTGTCCACTGCTGCTTCACATCTAATTTTTCATCCAACAGTATCACCAAGTCCTGCTGTGCAGGGCTGCTCTCAGTCCAGTCATCCCCCAGTCTGTATCGACGTTGTGTGTTGCCTTGACCCAGGTGCAGGACCTTGTATTTGTGTGTTAAAGTTCATGAGGTTCATATGGGCCCACTCCTCAAGCCTGTCAGGATCCCTCAAGATTCCCGTTAGTGAATCCATTGCATCCCTGAGATATCCACAAACTTGCTGAGAGTGCATTAAGTCCCACAGACTATGTCATTAATGAGGACACCACACTGGTTCCTGTATAGACCATGGGAAGACACCACTTGTTATCGATCTCTGTTTGGACATTGGGCCATGACSRCAAATACCAAATAGTTTTGAATACCAAGTTGGTTTTTCTTACCTGGGATGAAGGTCACTGTTTTTTGGGGGTTTTTTTGGTTTTTTTGGGGGTTTTTTTGTTACTGTAGATGTTGATGACARCTTTATTAATACATGGAATCATAGACTGGTTTGGGTTGGAAGGGACCAGAAGGGACCTTAAAGATAATCTAGTTCCAACCGCTGTGCCATGGGCAGGGACACCTCCCACTAGAACAGCTTGCTTAGGGCCCCATGCAACYTGGCCTTGAACACTTGCAGGGATGGGGCATCCAGAAATTCTCTGGGTAACCTGTTTTAGTGTCTCACCACCCTYGCAGTAAAGAATTTCTTCATAATAGCTAATCTAAACCTACTCTCTGTTTAAAGCCATTGCACCTTATCCTGTCACTCCCTACATGTTTGCTTGGGGTTTTTTTGGCCATTCCTAATTGTGGTCAAACACTTGGAAAGATGTCTAAATTCCTCATTCTTACAGYTAATGTTATCAAAAAAACAGTATGCAGAGCAGCACACTTTTTCTTTTTTTTTTTTATTTGAGAGTAACAGAATGCAGTTTAATAATGAAATTTGAACTTTAAAAAAGGAGCAATATCCTTATTAGTTGTCTGTTTTCATGTAATGGGTATCTGTCATAGAATCCTKTTGATAGGTAATAATTAATAGATGATTTATTTATTAACAGTTTTACAGCCCTGAATATACTGCAATTTATGTTTTTGCTGAAGCTTTTGAAGTTAATTCCCATTTTCAGTTAAGTAAATTATACCATAATTTAGAAACTGTTAGTGTATAGGATGTTTATTGACCCTCTGCACTAGAGTTTTATTGTACCCCAGTTACTCTGGGAAAAAAATACAGTTGTACTGTCAGAGAGCAAAAGCAACACAATATGATTTCAGGCACATCCACATGAATGGATGAGGGGGAACCTGAGCTCCTCTAGTTATACTCTGAACTCTCTGGATTTGAGCCAGCTCTGATTCAAAACCAATGTACCCATWTAAGTGGATTTCTGTACCTTTTTGTAAAGCCCTTTTGGTGGAATGTGCCATTTTTCTGATGCRACTAAATTACTTCTGGCCCAAAATGTGCTCTTGCCTGACTACACGGAGTATGGATGGAGTTCTGTCTGCATCCATGCATACAGACAAGACCTTAGGTAATGAACCACATAYATCAAGTACCTAATTGAGAGCAGAGCAAATAATTTCCTGGACTGTAATGAGCACAAAAAAAGTTAATTGATTTCTATGAACAAAATTAAAACTTGAGAACAGTGTGATGTTTTTCCATTTTCACTTGAAAATATATTTTTGCTTATATTTGTCAGAAAATATTTGTTTAGTAGGCTGCATAGATATTCAGAATATAATCAAACATGGTTTTTTGCTCCACTGGTATTCCTGGTCATGGTTATGATGAGGGTTTGACTGTGCTTTTTTATTCAAATAAGCTGTTTGGGATCGATTTCTTTATACATAGGAGCTAGAAGTGCAAGAAGGGGAAAATATTGGTATTTTTAAGTGGTCCACTTGTGATACCAAATACAAAGCAATTTCTCTAACTTATGGTCTTGATCATCTCTTTACCTTGTTCTAGTAAGGATAGTTAACAATGCTGACAACTGAAATACCTATTGATTTGGACATTGAGCCATGACTGCAAATACCAAATAGTTTTGAACTATGGTTTTGATCGAATAGTATTTAGCAACTTACAGAACTCAGTCATTTGAAGGTATTTTGATATTTGTTTCACCCTCTTCTCCTGTCTTCGGCTCTGAGGCCCCCAGCATAAGGGCACGGACCTGTTGGAACAATTCCAGATGAGGATCATGACAATGATCAGAGGGCTGGARCACCTCTGAGTAAAAGCTGGGAGAGTTGGGACTGTTCAGCCTGGAGAAGAGAAGATTTCAAGGAGGCCTTAGCGCAACCTCCCAGTACCTAAAGGGAACCCACAAGAGAGATGGAGAGAGACTTTTTAGAAGGGCATGTAATGATAGGACAAGGGGTAAGGGATCTAAACTGAAAGAAGGTAGGTTTAGATTAGATCTTAGGAAGAAATTCTTTACCATGAGTGCAGTGAGACACTTGCATGGGCTTCCTAGAAAAGTTATGGATGCCTCATCCCTGGGAGGGGTCAAGGTCAGGTTGGCTGGAGCCCTGAGCAACCTGCCCATGGCAGTGAGTAAAAAATACAGCAAATTGTGTAGTCAGTCTGATGGCCAGCCAATATCATTGGTGGGGACTGGAKGGGATGGATGATGCAATGTAACAATATTGAAGATTTGTTTCTTGAGGCCAGCTGCGATCAGCTTTTGTTCCTGTTGCCCACCATGCCAGCAAAGACTTTTTASTGGATGTGGGGAGCATATTAATGCTTAGTTTGCTGGCATATTAAATCTGATCTATCTTTGGTGACTATTACAGTAGGTTACAGTAGGTAACTGCCTAATAGATACTTTCAAGCTGTATCTATCCTCCTTTCCATGGTTAAAGAGGTCTGACCAAGCTGATCCAAAACAAGGATAATGACACATTCTCAGGAAAACAAAAAAAGCCCTAAAAATTTAGTCAACAAAAAAAAAAGTGAATCTACTGGCTTTCATCTGCTACAATGTATAAATGAGGTAGCAAGCACTTTTTTCCTAGGGCTCACCTATGATTTTTACATAACATAACTAGTTACTAAAGTTGCTGTTTTCTCATTTCTTTATTAATTTCTATTTTTTTAAAAAAATAATATTTGCAGCATTTTTGCAGTATTTTTGGACCATTCCACTGAATTTATAAAAAGCACTGAAAACATTCATCTTTCATTTACTAAAATCTTTTCAACCTTGGTGAAAACAGTGCTATAAATTGTTATAATTTTGTATTTTGTACAGGATGTTGGAAGTTTTATGGAAAATGAGTTATCAATTTATTGAACAAGAAAAATTCAGAAATAAACCTCTCATATTTTAAAAGTTTTAGAAATTCAATTTAGTTTTTTTATGTTAATTAAAAATAAAACACCATCAACTACAACACTTTTGCCACTCTTTCAAGAACTCRTATACAGAAAAAAACTATATAAAAAAACTTAGAAAATTAGTGGAAGGAGTCAAAATCAGCTCTGGTGGCTTGTGCTTCATCAGGAGAGTCTGTCTCCTCATCAGATGATTTGACAAGCATGTCAGCAGCTCACCAAAAATATCCATGGCACAACTGGGTGGGGATAAGGTCATGACAAGACAGCAACTGATGGGTAAAATGCCATTGCAGTTTAATGGCACTCCTTTACAAGTTTAAAAAAAGCCCATTTTAACCCTTAAATTCCRTTTTGGTGCAATTTACCTTACTTGAGGATCTGTTCATTAGTTAGGGAACAARTGTTAACATAACTGCCACCTTTTCCAACCTGATCTGCAAAATAAAAGAAGGGAAATGACTCAATTTCATTGCTTATTYCAATCTGGTTTTGTTTTGTCTCTTTACTGGCTAATAAAAAACTTAAACATCTTCCTGATACCTAAATCCACATTCTTTCTCTCGTTCATATCAAAAAAGGACATTTTCAGTAAATCCTTTATATTACTAGAATACCAAGAACCCTATCATGAAATACACTCAGYCTTGTGTGTGAAAGTGAAGCCACTTAATGTATTCAGCAGAGCTACTCTTCAATAGCTTGGTGAGCAGAGCTGTGTCTTAGTAGAGCTTTTGACCTTGTTTCACTGTCACTTCTGTCACCACTATGGCCCCCTGATTCTTCAGCAGATTACCCCTGCTCCCCACTCGTGAATTTAATTTCTGAGAAACTAGGAGCACTTTAGATGAGGGGCTGCTTAAAAGTTCTTTTTATGTTTTACTAGGACGAATATTAAAATTGGCAAGTTTATGCTGGCTATAGTGTGCAGGATGATCCAGATAGCTGAGTGGTTGCTTAAGGCTCTGAATGACAGCTGGGGACAGCTTAATGGATGTTGACATTATTGCTTCCATCTCTTTTTGCCACCTGCACTGCACAGATACTGGACTGCCTGTCAGTCAGCTGATGAACTGTCACAGCTTCCATCATAGCATTTCATGCTGTGCCACTCCTGAAATCAGAGATTCAGGATGGACTGCTCAACAGCATGGAGACCCCATGGAAATGTGAGGTGAAACCTCTGCAGTCACTGTGAGATAAGCTGTCCCTGACTGCCACACAGTCCTCAGTCCTGGCCACCAAAGAAAACAGTTATTTTGGACTAGAGAAAGGTGTTCTGGAGGACAAATGAGTATTTCTGCCTYGCTTGTTCATCAGAGCAATAGAGACTAATGGGGTGACTTTCACAGGAGCCATTTTACCTCTTAAGAAGCTTTTAAGACGTGCAATATGGAAATCAGAAGTTAAATTAATGCCAGACTTTAATGCATTTAGAAACCTCATTGATAACTCTATAAATGATGAGAAAGTAACAAAATGCATGCAGATTTTCAAGTACTGTGAATTATTTTATCTACTACATCTAATAATTTTTATAAATTGCCATGTACTCAGAGTAAAGCATCTGAAGTTGGGAGGTTTCAGTACAGTTTAATTTTCTTTAAAAGCAGAAGAGTCAATAGAAAAACTGCACTGTCAGTAAATTCTACTTGAAAATCCTTTTAGGAGATAAGATTGTAGAGAAACTAAGAAAAACTAATGGAAGATTTGGGGAGGGGTAAGAATGTTAGTTRTGTGACTCAATTTGATAAGGTATAATCATGCAAAGAAAAAGTTCAGTGACCAAATGTATTGTTCTGTCAATTCAGTCTAAGATTAATTTAGGTGATGTCACTGATTTCCATCCATTGAAAAGACAGTTTAAGCTTTAAACTGAGTATGATTCCTCAGGTTCTGTAAAAATTTGGCAATTACTTTTCTGTATTACTAAAGAAATAAKACGTAGCAGGAATATATCAGATGCTTAACTGCAGTAATTGTTAGTAGACACAGGTTTTTACTAGTGTCCTCTTTACAGAATAAAATGCAGCTATGTGAAGGATTTTAACCTTTTTTTATACTGTTGTTTTCTTCCCTTTATCAGCTTTAGACTATCTGTAGGCTGTTGCAGGGTAGTTTTTAATCCTCTATTTTCTCWTGTGGAAAGGCAGTGTAGCAATTTATAATACTGTGGACTTAATTAGAAAGCTGTGTTTAATTGGGGAACTTTTCTTCCTGTTATCATTGACAGAGTAGCAGAAGGTGGTATTTTAATATTAGTATTTTTGTGAAGGTTGAGTCGCAGATAGTCTTCTGAATTTTTGTAGAAGTGTAAATGCATGTATGAAAAAGACTTGAATCCATGCCAGAAATTGAGTGGCTTTTGTGATATTCCTAGCAATTCTTCCTAATGTGTGGCTGCTAGGTTTGAAAGAGCTAAAGAGGAACAAGYCATAGTTGGGTTATGTATATGCTTTTAGATTTTATCACAACAACAGAAGCTTCCATCAAAGAAGTAAATAGACAGGAGAGGCATGAGAGAAAAAAACAAAACAAAACCCCAACAACAAAAAGCCTCAACCAAAACAACCCAGAAATGGTAACTTAGCACCAAGAGTTTACTGGCAATGCCTCCATTAACTGATATTACCATTTCCTTATAAGAGACATTGTTTATAGTCAGATTTACATCTTTTCACTGAGAGAAATCCCACTTAAGACATTTGCATGACTAACATCCAAAATCCTAAGGGGAGTGTAATGCTCCCATTACCTTTGATGGCAGTTGCACATTCTCCTGTCTCTCCAAAAGCATTGGCTAATTTATCATTTACTTGCTTCCTCTCTGAATTCTGCTTTCTGATTAAGTACAGTGTTTTATTTGAGAATGAGATTGAGCACACTCTTAGAAAACTGAGAAAATCAATTTGCATTAAGAGTGATCTACAAGGTAATTACTGTGCCTAGAGCAAATCTGGATATACAGTAAATTTAGTCTGAAAGTAGATTGTGTACCTATACATTATTAAATAAAAAAATATTCTTGGTATTATGATATTAGTAATCGCTATTGAAGTCTCTAATTCTACTTTTCTGCTGTCTTTAGCATAAGTAAMCTTTTAAAATAGATGAATTTTTAGGGCTTTTCCTAAGAGCTGAGAGCAAATGTATCTCTCTATACACAGGAGCAAACAAAAGATGGTTCCATTAAGGTTGCCAATGGGTCCACTTAAACTCAATTACCATCTTGGCATTGTGGAGGTTGGCTCTGTTGATGTGTCTGCTATGCTACTTGGATTGAAAATAAAGAGACAATCAAARTATGCTCTCCTTTAACTGCTACTGAACTTACTCTTCTTGTCTTTATGTGCTACGTAAGAACTGTAGGATTTTAACTTTCCTGTTATGAGGTGAGTGGCTCAGACCAATGTAAGGCAAATCTATCAAAAAAAAAAATAGGTACATAAAAAAGGAAGGGTAAAGAAGAATGRGTGAGCAGTGGGCTGTACAATGCTTTGAGACCATCAGCCTCTTTGCTAAAGATCAGAATAAGATAAGGGATGAATTGTAGGTAACTTTACGTGATGAGCTATCTCCAGGAGACTCCCCAAATGTATTTGCCAGCTTTGTATTCCTCAGTGAGCATGGGAAGCTTACAGATAATGTAAAACAYAGCCTGAAGGTGCATTATTAAAAATGAAACTTTCTTGTTTCGAACTTACCTTGCAAATCTCAGCTTATCAGCTATTGAACCACCGAATGAAGAATAAAGACAAGACTCATTTATTATAGAACTTGTCAGTATAGGACAAGAAAGATGAATTAAGAGCTACTTCTAGGCAGGAGAGAGAGASATCACCTACACTAATTATTGTCATTTGGTGACAAGGACTCCCTATGTATCCAGCATGAGAAAATCAGAGTATCACAATAGATACCACGTAGGATATTTCAACTTCTGGAATGCTGTTACTGTAAATTTCCTTTGACTGYATACGTGGCCACAGCAACTAATAGTTTATGAACTGTAAACCCTGTGAGTGAAGGAACTTTGTCCTTCTGCCAGAGCTCAGGGGAAGATAAAGCAACACTGGGAGGTGGGTTACAAAATGGTTTAGTGAAAGGTCAGTGGGAAAGTTTTGAAATAATTGCTGTTGAGAGAGGAAAGACATCATGCTGATGTGAGAGTGATGTTGAATCTCTGCTATAGATTTTTTTTTTTTTAACAAGGAGAAAATGGGGAATTAATGGCTTTGAGAAGCAAACATGCAATAATTAGTTGGAATTTAAGAGTGTGTCTTCTAGCTCAAAATATTCTCTGTAATGCAAGATTTGGTTACAAATCTCTGTCTACCAGCTTCAGGAATGGTTTGTGATCCAAGGCTTGAACTCTGGTAGGCAAGTTATTACATATATAATTTTGTCATCCATTCAGATGAAACCATTATGTCAAATGTGCAGTTCCATTCTGGGCACAGGTGATRCAATAACTTCTTTGTCAGGAAGAGAGGACCAAACTAATTGAGTAAGTACTTTGACAGTTAGTAGACACATGAATTGCACTTTAGGAGGAGTAATCTGAAGACTTGAAAAGTGGGCTTGGGACAYGTTATTGCTCTCTACAGCTACATGGAAGGAGATTGTAGCGACATGGAGGTCAGTCTCTTCTCCCAGGTTACAAGCAATAGGACAAGAGGAAATAGTTTCAGGTTGAATCAGGGGAGGTGTAAATTAGATGCTAGGAAAAAATTATTAATGGAAAAGCTTGTRAAGCACTGGAACAAGATGCACATGGAAGTGGTTCAGTCACCCTACCTGAAGGCATTTAAAAGACATGTAGATGTTGCACTTAGGGACATGGTTTAATGATGGACTTTGCAGTGCTGGATTAATGGTTAAACTGTGATCTTAGAGGTCTTTTCCAACTCAAATGATGTGTGCTGCTACCATTCTATGGACTTCTGGTTCAGTTTGCAGCATTCTTATTCTGATCTGTATCTGCTCAGAAAAGAAAAGATCCCCACTAAACTTGTAGCTTATAGTAAGGGTTACCACCACAAAAAAAAAAAAAGGTGCTTCAGAGTTACAAAAAAAAAGTGAGTGATAAGCCTTTATACTTTAGTACTTTGGCTAACTGCTGCATGAAGGGGACCAGAAAGATGTGAGTATTGCGCTCTTCTGATGTTTTAATTCTGAATGTTAGACTAAAGGGATGCTCACACATCTCCCAGAAACTTTGTCCTACTCTCTGATACTTTATTCCAAGGAAACACAAAGCTGATAAACAGTGACCTGTTTATTGTCAGATCAGCTGGCATTACTTTCAAAGTCATGATCATGCTTTTGCTGCTTTTCCCTTGATTCCTTCAGATTCTGAGAACTGTTTTACTAAGGCAGAGYATGCCGCTGTCCAGTCACAAAATAAGCAGACAGAAAGATCTTACCTGCCACAATATCATCATYCTCTCTCTGTCAGTGCTGCAGAGGTGAAAAGTGTGATGTGTTTTAAGCAGCTGAACGTGTCAAATGCATGCAAGCTGAYGACTTGTACAGCCCCATGTTCCTCTTTAGGTCCTTTGCAGAGTGTCACCCCTTCCTATGAAACCATGATTTCACGCTCTTGATGTGACAGACTGTGATGGTGTGAGGCTGCAGAGAGGGTGTTTGTTCCTTCTGTATTTGTTCCTCTCAAATATTTTAAGTGGCTGAGGGTTAAGTAGAGTATCAAACATTAGGAGATGTTGCAGTGCCATGATAATCTCCAGACAGCAGGGGCATTGCAGGAATACAAGGCAGCATGCTTGTAATTCACAATAGGAGGTTAAATCTTCTCTTTTGATCGCCATCTTCAGGAAAAAAAAGAAGATAAGGGCTTTGTCTGTTTGACAGTTGCTGCTTGCTGACAGGCAGTGACAGAAACCTTCTCGTTCTGGAACAGAAAACCCTCGTGTAGACACACAATATTAGCAATTCACTGAGGTACTCTAAAATTCACAATATTCYCATTAGATGTACTCTTGTTCTTATATTTAGTGTTTCAATAACAAATACATGTGAAATGGTCACACCAGAATTTATTTATGTAATAAAATTASGTAAGTTTTTTTCAACTGATTAGCTTCTAGACAAGGGTATGATAGGAGGTACTTCAAACACATTTCAGTTTTCACATCACATCTGATATTTAATCATCTCATTTGTACTGTATTCTCATTTTTTTTCTTCATTCAAAAGCTTCCATTATCTTACACCAGTTTAGGAATTTACAAAGCCTCTTCCCCTAAGGAACATATTGTTGTCTTGCACTTTTTAATAAAGCCTGCTTACAACAGGTTGGGGCTCTATTTAAAGGATAATTTTGTATATTTGCAAACCAGTGTAAAGGACCTCCTCAACTAATAATTAAAAAGATTATTTTGTTATGAAGTCATTAAGAATGTGTGCTCTCTAGGGGTATTCTAATTTTGTGTGTGACAGATTTTCATGTTTATGTTTGAATTTCTTTTGATGGCATTCGTTTGTTCTTAGCATTTTGTGTCTGTTTACTGTTTACTCTCCTAGTTTCTAATTATTTCCATATTTTTTTTCAGTGTGGCCTACATATGTTTTTACTTCTTCCTTTAATCTTTCTACTGCTTGATGAGTTGCAACATCTAACATTACATAAAGTAATATTATTAACATATGATAAAAGCTTATGTGATGAAAGAATATCAGAGATTAATCCTTGATCTTCGTGATTAAAAATAACTGTAGTTATATGGATGAAGAGACCTTATACACTTGCAAATTATATACTGAGATAAAATAATATCCTGTCAAACCTTTTTTTTCTATTATTCATCTTAATAAAATTTTCTGACCTCTGAATTCTAAGCCTGTATGTCTCATGAAAAGGTAGCTGAGCATAATAAATCTAGAATGGTAAATAGAATTTTTTATACTGTTCATATTACTGGTGTCTTAGGATATGAAATAGATCCTGTGAATATAAAAAAATACAGTTTTGCAGAAGGTAATATCAAGATAACATATTCATAACAGTTCCTTAATGAAGAACACTGGACCTAAACTCTTGATAACTGCTTAAATTATTTTAAAAAGTGAAGTTATTGAATGATTTTATACTCACAGAGTATCTAGTGACACTGTTGATTCTGTGCAAGGATCACTAATGTCAAATTTGCCATTTCCTCATTCTTATTCAGACTGGTGATGCTTCTGTTTTACTTCATGCATTTGAATGTTTGTGTAATGCACATGTATTTTAACCATAAAGATAAGTATGAGAGCATGGGTTTCTTTTCACTTATTAATTCATAAACACATTTTACTTATCTATGGATTTTTAACTAATTTAAAAAGCCTTCTTACATAAAATTTTTAATTTGATTAATTACATCAGTTTTTAATTTGAAGGAAAAATCCTACTGTTCCCTTTAACATGTGAATAGATGGAGATAGATTAAAGGTACACAAACTAACTACACTTCTAATTAGCYAGGTTCACATGTCCTTCAGTGGCACTGAGGCACCTAGTGAGAACTATGGTTTTGAGGTTTGCACTTATRAGCTATTGAAAGTTCTTCCCAGCTGTAAGGCCATTATTTTCTTTTGGAAGGACTCCCATAAATCATCATGAGCTAAATTTACAGCGTGGCTGTACTGCGATKCAAGAAGACGTTTTGCATGGTAGCAGTGTAACTTCCCCTGAAAGGGGAGGCATGTAGCAGTGTTAGCTAGTGGCTATCAGTGCAAGGGCATGGCAGGCAATTGTTCCACATTTCTTTATCTTTCCTGGTTTRTATTTTGCTCTTGAGTAGAGAACTTGGCAGCAATCCATACACGCCCTTGTGTGCTGGCTAGGACTGCTGCAATTCTGCATTGCATTTGCAGAAGCCTTAGAAAAAGAGGAGACTCCTTTATTCCCTTCCTACTTGGGGTTGCTTGAGTCTTGGCTAGGTTCCAGATACACAAAATTAGTAGTGGTTATTATTTAACTAATGAAGTTGACCAGACCTCATGTAACACTTCATAGGTATTGGTTTAACATAGGTCTGGTATAACACTTGAAATCATCTTTATTGCAATTCAACATAAATGCTGTGTCATTTACTGAGATTCAGAATACACATTTAGCTCAGTGACCATTTWAGAGGAGGGCAAAGTTGAATTGGGATTATTAGACCTGAAAGAAGTTGTACCTGACTCCAGCCCAAAAGTACTACACCACTGCACAATAGAAAACAGGCAGGGTAAGACATCTGCCACCTCCACACTGCTAGTAAGCCTTTTTTTATGAGTTAGAACTTACTGCAAAGTTTTTAGAGCTGTATTCTGTATGTTTTGGTTGATAAGAAAATAGAACATATCAACAGAGGAAAACTGGACAGATTGGGAAATTTGTCYTAAAAGGAGTTTCTTTAGTGTCTCCTGTGCTCAAATCCATGGGTTTTCCAGTACCTTTCTGCTTTGTTGAGTGTAGGTGCTTTTGGGGTGTTTAAAAACAATTAAATGCAATGAACTGTTAATGATAGAGTCTATTAACTTYCCAAATAAAGATATATCCACTGAATGTAGAACAAAACTAATTTTTTTTCTTAGTGTCTGATTAGTTCTGTCTCGGATTTGCTCTGCTTTTTATTTTTGCTTTATGCTCCATGAAGGAGACAATCTGGCTGCTTTAATAACTTTTACTTTCTTTTAAAATTGTTTAATTTCATGTGTAGCAGAGAGTATCAAAATATTTTAATTGACTCTGTTTCAGCACTGTCCAAATAYATTGTTCAGTGATTGAAAATAAAAGAAGAATTATTTTTCTGACCTTTTGAGAAGTGAAAATTAATGTTGTTSATCCTGGAAAGATGTGATAGCATTATGGCATGTTGCCTCTTGCTCTAAATATGCTCAAGCCTTCTGCTGAGCTTCAGATTTGATGCAAGGTTGTGGATAACTGTGTGCATTTTGTTAGATAAGCAGGTTTGATGGGTGTGTATAATTGAATGGAAGTGGCTACAGAACTAACAGCCAAGGAAGCCATATGTAACTCAGAGGCTTCTGACAACTCTGGGACTTCTCACTTTCTGTATGTTCTGTCCATGATACTTACAAAAATAGGATTGTTTAAAAAAGCCCCYCACAAAATATTCCTTGCTGTCCACTGTTACTCTGTAATGCTTCAGATGCCTTAGTTTTCAAACATACAACTGCAGACATCTCAGAGTGACACATAAAAACCATTGTGAACTTGTGTAATGTTTATAATACTGTATTTCACAGACTAAAAGTTGAATTTGTGACCATTTTTAATACTGTAAGTAACTATTGTATAATTAATGCTGAAGCTGGAATATTTGATGATCACAAGATTTCAAACTTGACATTTTAAATGTTGTCCATTTTTGCATTTTAGGTGAAATGTGGTRGCATTTTTTAATTTATTTTGGTTGTATGTTTGAGTGTTAGTATTCCAGGCTGGGAAATAAAAAAAGAAGTAAATCTGTATCAGTGCTACTGTTTTCCCTAAAATAGCGTATTTGTAGGACCTGCTCAGATGATAAGAATATCAGGCATCATCCCTACAAACAGACTCCAGATAAGATAGCCAAGGATAAAAGAAAAATGTTCCACRGAAATGCCATGTACATTATAGGATGTGTGTATAGATTTTGTAATTTTCCTGTGGCAGAGACAGGATTCCAGCTGTAACATGGAACTGATACTCTGTCCATCTTATTATGTGCTGTGTCATACCACAATATGACATGGCAATCACATAAGTGCTTGAAAGAATGGGTGTTACAGCTCAGGGACAGCAAATCACCTCATTTAAAACTGTAGGTAGAACTGACAAAATTACATCTAACTCTAGGGGCTCTTCCCAAGTTTTATTTTGGATTCTTTGGATTTTTTTTTATAAAAGACATATCCAAATTACATATTCATTATATCTTAGCTTTTCACAGTGGGTACCTGTGGAGTAAGTGGTAAAAGTCTCCCACAGCATGTTCATTTTTAATGAGAACAAAGCACTTACACTGTGTATAACAATCAGATCACTTGTCATTCTGCAGCAGGACAGCTACCAACTGAGCTGTTCTCGCAGAGTGCCTCTTTCCTTTGGGCTAAGAGGTAAGCTGTACAAATCACTCATCAGGTCTTGGTTATGCCCTGTATACAAATTGTAATCTAGAAAACAGCCATATCATCAAGTTGGTATTCATCTTGCCCACTATTTAGGGTTGTCTGAATAGAAATCAGGATTCTTATGTCAGTTTTTGGGCAATAATCACTTTGGCTTCTCTTTTGTATATGGATTGTTACTGAGTGCTAATGATGACTGATGCAAACTCTTATTTTTAAAGCATGATCAGGACTAGCCTTGCACTCATCTAAATTGATGCAGTTCTCTTGATATAGTAGAACAAGTTTATATCAGATGAAAAATCAAAATTTAAGGAGTCTTGTGAGATTGTGGAGTCACAAAAGGATGAGACACAGCTGTGTAGCACTGTAGCACCTAACCTGTAACCTGCTGATATCTAAATCTACCTTACTATAATACAAAAAATTCCTGTAGAATGTATCAGAGTTTGGTGTCTCAGAAAAGGGTTTAGAAAAAGCATCATGCTGAGCAGGGAGACTGAGTTAGCCAGTAGGAAATGCTGAACAGAGAAATCCATCTTAAATTAGATATCTCTGAGATTTAAGCACCTTACTCAGCACTACTGGGAAGAATTATCATGCTCTGGGGATTTCAGTCCTGGGTCGCTTCCTGACCTAAGTGTTTCTTCAATATATTAAATACACAAATACATAAATAAATGGTCTTAATACTTTCTTTCTGGGAGCTCACCTCATGACTTCTCATTTTTCTTCAATATTGTAATGTTTAGCTTGTTCCAGTGTCAAAGGAATTCAGAAACATGCTTCTGTTTTTGAGGAGAATGGCCTAATGATCATGTGTACATGTGTCTGGGATGGGGCTGAACTGTGTGCTCAGTACCTCTTCTGATGAAGCTGTTGCATTTTCCATACAGGAATTAAAGATCTGATGGTTCAAGAAAAATCTCCAGTAGTGTTACAGAAGGTCTGCAATCTGAGAAGACCTTTCAGTCACTTGAATGAACCGAAATTTAATTACTATGATGAAATTACTGTACTGTATAAGTAGYAGTGTAAATGCCAGTATTTTTCAATATCTGCGTTTACTCTTTATATAATAAAATCTGTATAATACCTAGAGAAGAAAAAGTATCCTATAATGTTTCTAAACCCATTTTATATTCCTTTTTTCTATTTTAATCAGTGCAATACAAATCCTTTTACTACAGACTTTGGATGAAATCCCCTCATCTCTTGCATCCCAAGTGTGCAGAATTGTTCTGAAAATCCTCCTTTTTAATGTATTGTGCATCAGCAGTAGGTAATTAAAACTTTTTCAGTCATTTTCTTAGCACCACTTTGATTTACTCACAGAAAGAAGTTTACAAAATGACCACAGGAAAGCAGTTTTCTGCTGAAGGCAATAGAATGAGAGTTAATAGATCTGTCACAGAAATCCTATGCAAAGACATATTGAATACTCTTTTCACTTTTTCATCCTSACCGCTAAATTGGATACTTGCTGAAAAGCTGCAACAATAAATGCTTAGACAATTAAGAAACTGCTGTCTTCTCAGGAGGTCACAATGTCTAGGCAGCTTAAGCAAACAGATGTAAAGAAAGAAAGAAAGAAAAAAAAAATCATCTGTTATATGAAAGACTCTTTTTTATATGCCTTCTGATACACATTCCATTATGAATGTCCTTCCAGAGTTTAGAAAGTTCCAACTGTAGATGGAACTTAAACATTATGAAGATTATTATAGAAGAAKAGTTCAACCTCAGTTTGCTTCAGTAATAAACCTTGATGGTAAACAAAATAATCTCTTTTGTCCTAAGAGCTGTGATGCATCATTCTGCCACCTGGCTGGTGGTCATGGCTGTGCCAAGGTGATTGATGCTTTGTGTTTCGGTTGAGCTGGTATTTTCCTACTACTTCTTTAAACAAAGAGAACTTAGAGCTGTTACTTTGCTATGGCAGCTTTATCTGGAGGACCCATGATGTTCTCATATAATTGAAGACATCATATAAAAGCCTGCAAGGCAAGCCTAAAACCTAAATGAAGTTGTCACCTTGTTAAGCCTTATTTTTCTTTTTAATGTTGTCAAAATTTAGTTCTAAAGACACAGGTTTTATGACAAATACAATTTAAAATGGAAGATATTTTCATCTATTTATGAGTAGACCAAACAAAATTATTACCATTTTCTGTGTCATTACTTTCTCAAATATCAAATGGGGCATAATGCACTRATGCAGGAATCTTAAGGGTTCTTACCCATGCAAAATTCCATTACATTTAGTGGAATATTTTCTATGTAGGAAGTGAATTAATCTTTCAAGAGACAACCTTAAAGCCAAAACCATTTGATGGACCTTTGATCACCACTCATAGAACAAAATTGCAAAAATTTCAAAAAGTTTTCAAAAATACCATTTTGAAAATGATACTTTTTTGTTTTTCTGCAGACATATGATTTTCAGCAATTACCTGTACTTCTTAATTTTAAGGCTTTTTTTTTTTTACATTGTATCTTATATAGCCATGTAGAATGTGATTTTAAAAGAGGACAYATTGTTATTGTTACTCAATGTGTTACTCATGCAGTAACATACTTTTTGTTTGTGTGGTTCATTCCTCCCATGATATTTGAGCAATGTAATAGCTCAAATCTTAAGATGTTAGAAGGATGATCCTTGAGTTAGGTAGACCTAATCTCAGTAAGGGAAATTAAAGAAATGATGCAGGAAAATAYGGCAATTGATAACTTAGCACACATTTTCTCAATACAATTTGGTTCAACATATTTTAAGCAGATTGTATCTAATAGTATTTTTGCATTAATTCTAATTATATACAATAATTAATTACTTGCATATATCAAAAATGCACTGATTTTTTCATACATTTGTATAATTTAGGAAATAAGATATCATTTCAAAGGACATATCAGTTTTTCATCAGTTTTATAGTTTATAAAGCAGCCATTGACTGCAACTAATTCTATTATTAAGAATTTAGCTACAAAGTATAATGAATTTTGAAAAGGCATGTAGACCTTTTGATTTGTAAAGATATAATGTTACTAATAAAATGTGTTTTAGCATGTACTACAGTAACAATCAGAATTCAGCCAGCAAACAAGGTGATGTTTATAGTCCTCTCAGAGTGAGAATTGTTTTCTGTTGTCTTTTTAGTATAGAGAGTGTTTTTACTTTGAAAAGTTAATCCCATTTCGTTAACTTCATGGAACATCCCTCCTGGTTCARTGTTCTGACAAAACAGCCATCTTACAACATAAAAATAATTTCTTTCAAATAGCTTCTTTCCTTTTTGTCCTTGTCAGTGTGTAGTCTTGGRAAAAAAAATGTCTACTGGGGTCACTGTTTCAAAGTATGGAAGATTCCTTTCAAAAGAAGTAATACAACTCTTCAATTACATTTTTCTATGTGTAGAGAAGCTTCATTATGAAAGTGGTAGTCAGGTCAAGCCTCTTCTGTCATCCTGTCAGTCATTAGGATGTATTGTGCTTTCAAAAAACAGCTACACTAAACCAGCTACTGAATCTTTATATAAGAGCAGACTGGCAAATCAGTGAAAATAATGAAATTAATTTTATTCTACCAAATTAACAGAAATAAAACAATACATGTTAGCTTATATTAATTTTTTTGATACATGACTTCCATGTATTTTTGTTTTTCTGATTCACAAACTAGCTGGGGATTGATTCCATGTCATGAACATCTCATGTTCATTTGGTCTGGTTTACAGCAACTTCATAAGTATAGAGTGTAAATGATGTCCTTAAAAAGTACTCCTTTTAATTAGCTTCTGATGGTTTGCACCCTGTTCATTTTTTATGGTATTCCCAGCTCAGGATTTAATTTGCAGAACAGATGGAATTAGTGACAAAAGTAACATTTGGAACATATTTCAATTAAATTTTGTTCATCCCAGAAGTAAATTTTATTCCTATATATTTGCAAATTGGATTTTCCCCCCATTGTTTACCAAGAAAAGTCAGATGTTATATTTTTTTTAAACTGCCCTTTCTTGACAGACACAAAATACTAATAATTTGGTTAGGTTGGTTTTTCAGAAACCACTGTATAGCTTCTGTGGGCTGCACTGAGGCCATAACTTAGAGGAAGTGAGCATCCAGTGAGATCCCTACTTACATCTGCCTTCACTGAAYCTCCAGCAGCAGTAAATCCTAGACCTTTCTGTTCAGTGCTTAGTYGTTCACTGGATTTGAAAACCTCTCATGTCTTTCCTTGCTCTTCTGGTGCAGACAGAGACTCTGAGGTAGCACCAGGTTAATAATGTTCCTGAGAAATGTTAACCAGGCTTCTGTGGCATCCTCCCTCCTGCCAGCACTATGGCAAGAGCAACCTTCATGCATGATTTGTGGATTTATGGCTCACTGGTTACAGAATGACCATTCCTGCTGTGAGGACCGGGAGGAGAGAGCAGCTGTTGCAAATCAGGCCTCCTGCATAGCATTAAAACCCCAGCTGGAAGTTGCACTTGAGTTATTTTTTTGTAAAAAAAAGAGGGCAAATGGCAAATGTTATCCTTGGTCTCAGTMACAATAAGCAGGTTGAAATTTGTGATGTATGTCTTTTTGTTTAAACAGAGTTTTTACTTCTAACTACCTATTGAAATTATGTCATAAAACACACACCACACAAAAACAAAAGGATGGAAACTCTCCTTACCCTTTTACAACTCTTAGTTCCTCTTTCCAGATCTTTTCTAGATGAAGGCAAAGGCTGAATTATTTACCTCRAACAGAGGAGCTGCAGTCAGATTATTGATGTTAATTTCTGTTTGTGTAGTTGAAATTAGCTGTGTAGTGATCTTTTTCATTTGCCACTTTTACTTATAGGATAGAACAATAAACAGGAGTGTCCAGCTTGTAAGTGAGGGCTGGCTTTTCAGCCCTGGTGGGAGCAGGGTGACAAAGTATTCCAAATTGTTCCTTGGGATGCAGGGAGGGAGGAAGAGAGAAGCAACACTGAGTGTAAATACAATGAAAATTAATGAAATCCTAGAATCATAGAATGGTTAGGGTTGGAAGTGACCTTAATTATCTAGTTCCAAGATCCCTGCTATGGGCATGAATGCCTCTCACTACATTGAGTTGCTCAAAGCACCATCCAACCTGGCTTTGAAGACTTTCAGGGATGGGACATCCACAACCTCTCTGGGAAACCTGTTCCAAAGTCTCACCACCCTCCAAGTAAGCAGTTTCTTCCTAAGATCTAATTTAAACCTACCCTCTTGAGTTTAGAACCATTGCCCCTTTTCCTGTCACTATCTGYCCATATAARAAGTTGCTCTCCCTCCTTTTTATAAGCTCTCTTAAGGTACAGGAAAGCCATAATAAGGTCTCCCCGAAGCTTTCTCTACTCCAGGTTGAACAACCTCAGCTTTCTCAGGCTGTTTTTATAGGATAGTTGCTCCACTCTTTGAATATTCTTTGTGACCCTACTTTGGACCTKCTCCAGCAGATCCACRTCTCTTTTCTGCTGAGGACCTGGATGCAGCGYTCCAGGTGGGGTCARGACACTCTGAGRTATCATAATAAAAAAGAAGGTGCWGTGCTAAGTTYTGCTCTGTGCATGCTGCTGCTGTCCCCCACTGATTGATCTGCAAGCAGTTTTAGCAGTAAAATGATAAAAGCATGCCAAGTCCCTGACAGCTGGTGGCTGGTGACTGGTGGCTGATTTCTGCCAGTCTGAAACATCTCAGAGCCATGTGGTGTRTTTCTGCAAGAAAAACAAGGCAGAGCCAAAGCCCAAGCGGCAGAATACTGCTTGTGTTTGCATTTCTCTSTCTGAAGCACTGTTTTGACCACTGCTGATGTCACTGCAGCAACAGTCGCAGTTTCCATGGCAGTTAATATTACAGCTAATATTGTTAAAAAATCTCATACAAAGGGAGAGACTGTAAAAAGGCTGTAATACATCTGCAGAATTCCCACTYGGTGCGTTTGATTGTTTTGCTTGTTTGTTTTTGGTTGTTTTCCTCAGAAAACCATTAGGGAGGTGCAATAATGCTTTGGGTGCTGCATAGCTACATCATTCAGAACTAGTGTATGCTAAGACAAAAAAAAAAGAAAAGAATTGAAAAATTTGCATCAATTAATTATTTATAAACTCAAAATCTTTTCTTAGTCAGAAGGAAAATATATCTCATGTATGTGGAGACAAGGATGCATTGTTAGCTTAACTGGAAAGAGAAAATTCACACTGAAATATCTCTAACAGGGATTTTTTTCCAACTATAATTGTGGGTTCAGTACTCAAGTAACGCAGTACAACTCTACTAGGAATGATACTCTCAAAATTATTATACAATTAGACTTGTGAATATCTACCCTTAGTCTGCGATGCTATGATGGCTCTTCTGGGCAACAAGGTGAGGAACACCAGTGCTGCAGGAGGGAAAGGCTAGGATGCCTTAGGGAGCAGATCTTTCCCAGGAGAAGCTAAGGAGAAAACCCTTATGTTCCAGCCCTGCATTCACCTGTAGCTCTTCTTATGTTTCCCTGTCACAGCCTGCAGACACAAAGGTCTATTCTTTGTCAGGCAGTCACTATACCACTATAATTATATATAGAAGTGTGATAGAATTGGCAGCTTTTGCTCACATGAGGGATACTGCTGGACAGCTGKAAATCAAAACCATGGGATACTGGCAGCAAGGAGGGGAAATGAGTGTGACAACCCTTTGCAGTTTTGACATTGGACATTTTTGCCAGATTTACCCCGTTCCAATTCTGTTATTCTGGACAATTAAAGCTTGTATTTGTCGGTTATGGAGATATCCAATACATCGTATCTGATCCTGTTATTCTGGACAGTTCAGATTGTCCTTGTCTATTCTGGATACATCTGATCCATCGTATTGCATTTGCTTGCTAAGCAAATAAAAGGTATTCACAYCATGTGCTCTTTAGGTATTCTGAATTGCTGTCCTACAGGCTCTTCTTTCTTTCTGTGTGAGGATATGAGGAAATTCAAATTCTTAGTTTCTCTTGATACAGCCTGCAGTGAGCCAGGCAAAGGCCCCTTTCTGTCCTCATACGAGTGATTCATGCAGTTTGGTAGTTTTTGAGGTAACGTTGCTAAAACCTTACCAGTTTTTTTGAAATAAGTTCTCGAGAATTCATTTCTTATATGACAGTCTTTTACAATTTAAAATCCTGGTATTGCAGTCCAAAACAGWGTTACGGGCCTGTGGATAGTTCAGTGACTTTAGAATTCTTTGGAAAGCATACAAATGAATAAAAGTTCATCTTCATAGATGCAGTTTGCAAACAGGAATGAAATTACTTAAAAATTGATTCCTTTTATTTCCTTATGAACCTGTAATTCAGAAATGGAATTAGCAACCTGGGACAGAATATAGGTGTTTAGAATGTTTCAGTAGTTTGGAGTCTRCCACAATCAAAGTTACTCACTAGTGTGACACATGAACTAGTAAGTTGTGCAGTCTATTTTTGGGAAAACAAAATTTCTTGAAAAAATATTCTTGAAAAAAAAGAATAAAAAAAAGATTAATTAGTTAAAATGCGGAAAATTTGTTCCTGTGGTTTCAGAATTGAAGATATATGAAATTTTATATAAGTAGCAGAAGGGGCCAGTAAATGTCCAAAATATTCTTAAAAGAAATATTCTGTGAAATGAAGGGGGAAAATAAAATGAAAGATAAGAGAAGAAGATTACTTAAAATAAAAGCTGGACAGTGTTTCTAACAACATGAAAAAGATAACACCTCTTGTAATGATGTCACCTTTGGGGAAACAATGCATCAGTATGCAATGCCTAACAAACTGTGGAGGAGACATTCAACCAAGAGAAATGTCATGCCCAGAGGTGCTGCAATTCTGACAGGCTGAGAAAAACATTGTAAGTCAGACAGGAATGCTCACTGTTGTGGAGCAAGAAACCTTTTTGTTCCTTTCCTTTATAATGCGCAATAGTAAAAGTATTTAAATATTTACAATTATATGCATTTTTATTGCTAATTGTTATTTCCAATTAGCAATGGTGGTTGGAAGTAAAATCCTGTTAATTGCTAAGATGTAGTTGTAGTGTCCTGGTAGATTACTGCTATTCATGAAGGTAAATGAGATTTTGCTTTAAGCAGGCAGAAGAAAGGTGAGAGTCAATATTTTTTAGTCAGACCATGTGCCTTTACTRAAAACCATGCTACAAATATTTAAACCTAAGCAGTGAGTCTGTACTTGTTTTGTTGTAACAACTACTATCAGATATTCACAAAACAAACTTTTTTTTGACAGTTTTTTTCTTATAAGAGTTTTGAAAAGGTCAAAGCTTTTTGACCTTTTCAAAATGAAAGACCTCACTTTTTTCCACCAACAAATGATATTTTGAAAAATAAGCTAATCCTAGTGAAGCAATTTTTTTAAAGGTCATAACCAAATGACCTAGACCAAATTAGAAAAAATGTTTTCTTAAAATTTTAAATGTTTTCTCCTTAGCATTCTGCTAAAAGACAGGAAATACATTTCAGATATTTGAGCCATTCACAGTATGACAAGATAATTCATTTTCCAGTTGCACTGTAATATGTGGAAGATTCAGGTTTTAGACATGTTACATATTCATTGTTTTTCCACCCAGGGAGGCAGATTATATCAAGTTGTTCAGGGACTTTTACATCTGATTTTTTAGTATATCCTGAGGTATATCTCTGCCACACATCTGGATACAGTGTTTGCCCCCACTTGCTGTGGATTTTTACATATAGTTGGAATAATCTATGTTTCCTATGAAGTAGACCTGAGAGAGTTGAAAGTTGTTCCACTTGGAGAAGAMGAGACTCAGGGGAGACCTTATTGTAGCCTTTCAATATATAAAAGAGTATTGTAAGAAAGATAGGGAAAGTCTTACTACCAAGGCCTCTAGAGTCAGGGCAAAGAACAATGGTTTTAAACTGAAAGAGGATAGATTTAAACTGGATAAAATKAATAAATTTTTGATTATGAGAGTGGAGAAATGCTGGTTGTCCATGGAAATTCACCAGAGAAATGACATATTTCTTTGGGACAGGTTGCCTGGGAAGTTGTGGATGCCCCATCCATGGAAGTGTTCAAGGCCAGGTTGGATGGGACATTTGAATAATGGATCTAGTGAAAGATGTCCTTGACCGTGGTAGGAGATTTGAAGTTGATGACCTTTGAAGCTCCCTGCCAACCCAAACCATTCTAGAAATCTATGGTGCAGTGTTGCAAATCTGTCTTTGGTGTTGCCCATAAACATTTCAAGAGTGAACTCTGATCCACCCAAATGGGTGTTCAGCCTACTGTCAATACCAGAGATGCATCCAGCTAAGCTTGGTGCTTATAATTGCAACCCTATGAAGTCAAAGTTCCAGCCAGTTTCTTTTTACCCCCTTACCTAGTCCACATTTGAGTGTTTGGCTGTAGTGATATTATAGGAGACAGTGTCAAARGGTGTYTTCTTAATATCAAGTCATSGGGCATGCATGATRTGTCTACTCCCATCCATGTATCATGGATCACATGAAACAGTATGTGTTCAGCAACATGCTAAAGTATTGTATTTCTTGCAGTAATTTTGAAGGCATAGGGTTGCACTGAAATACTTTGGTGAAAGGCAGTTAAAGTTTTTCTGTGTAAATCTTTACAGCTCATTTCAGCACTCCAAAACAGTTTTTTTAAATTCARTTCTTTTAAAATTGGACCTCAAAGAAATAACCTTTTGATATTTAATTCAGATGCTTCTGAGAACAAGTGAGCATTGGAATTATAATGAAAGTTGGTTAAATTTGTGAGATGTGTAGCRATGTTATAACTGACTTCTTCAAGGAGAACAGAGTATATTTCTACTGCACTGAGATCTATCCTATTAGCAGAACTGTAGCAAGAGTTTTAGTGTTCACTAGACTAGTGTCCAAGTCTATGTGGCTTTTGTGTTAGACCCCATTAGTGTCAGTGYTAATCATGATCCCAGTAAGAAATGGACTCAGGCTCTATAATTTCTGAGAATCCCACTTACTGAAACTAACAGAGCAAGGAAAAAGACAATAGATATCCTCATGGTCCTTCCCATGTGAGAACTCCAAGGTGTAGAGTTTCACAAGATGCATTACTGGTCAGGGCACAACACACAGAAGTTCACCAGCACTGTTGTCCTTACTAGTCTTCTGGCCTTTTCTTGGAAGAAAACTTCTGTTCACAGCTTTTTTTCCCATGAATAAAATGGAATTTTGCATAAGAGCTTGCAGGTTTGCTTTAAGGCAAAGACAATGTCACATGAGTGATGTAATCACCAGTACCAAGTGTGAGCTGCCTGCAGCCTCCTCGGTTACAATCAGTCCTCCAAGTTTATCCTGCAGCCAAGGAAAAGGAACACAACACAGGCCCAAGGCTGTGCTGTCCATGCAGTGTGGTACTGGAGAGTACAGCCTGTAAATGGATCACTAACTCCTCCATGTGTGATAGTCTTCTGGGTAGCCTCACTTTACCTCCCATACTCCATTTCATGTTTGTTGGGCTGCTTCCAGCTACTGCTGTGAAATAGATGTCCTTCTTCCAAAAGCAGGAGAAGCATCAATTGGAGCTGAARTGCAGACAATTTATACTCTTCAGCCCTCTCCTTCGATAATGCTCTCATGTCATCTTAGATTTGTCTTGTCTTTATGTGAAACGCTAAATAAATACTTATAATCCAGAACAGGGTGGKTTTTGCCTGTATGGAGAAGGAATGAGCACCAAATGAATGCCCCAGCTGCTTTTGTCACTTTACTGCCTACAGAGAGGAGTGTCAGTGCACTGGATGGCTTCTCCAAAGAACAGAGTTGAAGTGAGAAAAAAATTAATTGGAAAAGTTCTGTCATTTTCTAATCTATAACACTGGGATGCTTAGCAAGAATTCCAATGAACAGACATAGATGAAATTCAATCCAGTAGACAAAGTGTGGCTAAATTTTTATTCTTCTTGCAGTAATCTGTTCCTGTCAGAGTACCCACTGTAATTTACACCATATGTAGGGAACAGAAGAAGGAATAGTTGGAATAAGTTTAGCAGGTAGCAGGTTTATTTGTCTACCTTCTCTCTTGCTCCTTCCAATACACTTTTTTTTTATTTCCCAGTAATTAACTTCYGTGGGTATTTAATTTAATTCCCTCGGCATCAGCCTTTCTGGATTACTGTTTTTCCAATATTTATTCTCTATATGATGGCAGTCCTGGCTTGTGCAATTATCCTTAAGGGCATTTCAGGTTTTTTTACATTTTTTCGTAGTGTTTTACAGCCAAGTGCTACAAGTTTGATTAAAGTGGCAGTTTGGTCTGACTCATTWATGGACTTTATGTGCCTTTTACTCCAAGTGCTACAACTGAAAGCTTTTAGTGATGGGCAGAAAGCAGGGAGGGTGTGCTCTATTTATTTTTGTTTTAAGGACTAAATTTAATCCTCAAGCAAACAAACTTTAATTGATTGATGAGTAAATACTWTATTATTTTCATCCAAATTAATGGATTTTTCATGTTTGTTCATGTGCTGTTAGTACCTAGGAAGAAGAGTGGAATAAACTGTGCTGCAAACACAAAATTGCATAAAATATTTCATCTTCCATCCTTATGGTTTTTATATCTTATAATGCCATAAATTCCTGTCAGTGTTACTTAACAGGGAGAAATCAAGGACAGGATTAGGCTGCAGCAGTAGAATTTAGCTGCAGAAAGAGCAGCATGACAAAGGCCAGCTTGAGATTCAGCAGATCACAGACTCTCCTTAGCTGTTTTTGTTGACAGGAATCCTGCACTGTTCACACTAGAGTGAAAGCTGGCCCTYCCCATACTGTAATCCTGTAGACAGCAATCCCTCCCTGAAAAAAGGAAAGTAACTGTTAGTCTGTCTCTGCAGCAGATCTTCTGAATCAAGAACATTGTGCTCAAATTGAAAAAAAAAGGCTCTAATTCTCTAATTTAAAATTCATTTAAACAGTGGGACATGAGAAATAGTTCTGAAGAAGGAACTAGAAATGTCTGTGAGAAAACAGGGAAGAATTTTAGCTGTTCAGCTTAGTAATAAATATACATTAAAAGCCTTCCCTCATTGCACTATGGACTTATTTTTACTTGTTCATATCTCATATTTTATAAGRGCAAGGGTTTTTTTAATATATTTGTGAATCTCTGATTTTATTTTCTAAAAAAGCCTTTATGKTGTGTAATAAATGTTGAGAATAGTCTGAAAAAAATGTTGCTTGGTTTGTGAAGGAACAAAATCTCATCTGCATATTAAATCCAGAGGCTTAAAGTAATGACTTGGCCTTTGGTGGACAAATGTTGAATGACTGAATCATTGCCCCTTAAGATAAATAGAGAAATACTGCAGATGTAGCTTTTGCCAGTTATGGCTTTCARATACTCCTTGGGACTCCTGTGCCTCCAAATGCAATTGTCAACTGACCCAGAAATACCATGGTTGTTTATATAATTAGGTGGTTCACTCGTGATGGTATAGCTGCCACCACATACAATAGCAAACAAAACTATTTTATCTAGTTTGCAGTTTTAGCAAGGGATCATTTGTGTRACATATAAGAGTGGGGAGATTTTTACTTATCCAGAGATTTTTTTTTTTCCATGACAGATCCTCCTACAAAAGATGTATGAGCCAAGCAATATTTTGRACAGACCTCAAAGCAGAGCTTTTCAGAGTGTACAGCTTAGATAACATCAAGTTCAAGGCCAGGTTGTTAAAGGCCTTGAGCAACCTGGTGTAGTGGGAGCTGCAGGGGGAGTTGGGACTAGATAATTTTTAAGGTCCCACTCCACCCCTTAATATTCTACAATTCTATGATTCTAAGTTTCTCAACTTTAAAGTTTGTTTGCAATCAAAGAGAAAAAACACATCTTCCATGAGAAAAATACTGAAAATATCTTTCGACAGTTTTAAACACTCAGCGGTACTTTGACCTTGGTTAACAATGTGGGCATAAGATAATTAAAGTAAAATTGAAAAGTTTGGTTTAAAAAATGCTTCAAAAAGAATATTTCAGAATTTTGTTTGTGCCTTTCTTTCTGGAAAACATTGCAGTGACAGTGCACATCATGATTATTGTGAAGAGAATTATTACTCATTAACAAGGGTAAGCCTATCTGCCTTGTGAAGCAAACACAGGTAAAGAAAATATTATAAAGACATAAAAAAAAAAGTTGCTTCTTTATGTACCCACAGTGGGAAATATAATTAATATTAACCAAAAATTATAGAGGAATGCATGAGATGATAAAAACATTCAAGAAGTAATTATTCTAAAGGATGGCAAGGCTTGTGTATGCTGAAGTGCTTCCTAATCGAATGTAGAACATCAGTCTTAAAGATGTAGGTGAAAAGAAGCTGCTGGGTTTTGCCAAACATGAAATCTGAGCTAGATACAATCTGTAACTGTAACAAGTATTCCAGYTTCTCCATATCACCCACAGAACAGTCTGTCATCAGAATTYATACATGTAATTATAAAAAATATTATTGATCAGCTGTGCTCTCAAACCAGACAATAGTGAGGAGGTATCTGTGTCAAGTGGACTTGGACTTGGTCTTCATGGTCATAACACCTTGAATAATGAGTTTGAGGGATCAAGGAGGACCAGCACAGGTAGTTGCAAATATTGATATTTGAAAGCKTTACCAAAGCTGATGACATGTCTTTGCATAATGACTGGGTTTTCTATCACTTCTATTTTGTGCATTGTTCATATTTTCTTGTTGTTTTTCATTACTAAGTTAGAGTGGGTKTTTTTTTCAAAGAGAGTTATAAGACATTGGTGGCTTTAAGAAAATACAAAACTTGGAGTTTTAAGGGGAAAATATTATGTGAAATATGCTGTAAAACTGAAAGACTTTGAGAAATAGCAGGATTAATGAATAGCCTAATTCTAATTTGTGATGGGAGTATCTATCAAAATTAATAGCGCTTTTATATTTGTTAGGGGATTTTCTGAGCTRAAGAGAATATGTTACAGAATTACTCATGTGGATTTTTCAAAATGATGATCAACAGGATAGCATTGGACTCTCTCTCCAGGCTCCACTGGCTGTACCAGCTTCCCAAGGGCTATAATCAGAGTTTAGATGCATAACTCAAAACTAGGCACTTACATTTACATATTCTAATTTGAATCYGAGTCCTACACAAAGTGCTGAAAAATTCCAACTCCTTTTTTCCMTTTTTAAATATTACAACACATCCGTTGTTTTGGGATGCAGCCTTGCTGTTCTCCTTTGTGGTAGCCTTAGATCAGGCATATTTTGCAGTCACTTCTAAAGGAAAAAAATGCATTCTGAGGAAGGGATTTTTTTCCCATTCCAGTTTTTAAAGATTTTTTTTAGCTATGAATATGGACCAAGGTTTTCCTGTTACATTTTATTAGTCTACGTTTGGGGTTTTCAGCTGTCTAAAATTAATCAAACAGAATGGCCCCTTGCACAAAAGAATTATTTCCCAGGGCTATGAATAGCAGGACACAGACCCYGAACTGGACTTTGAATTCAGAAGGAACTAGCACAAAGAGAATGCAAAAGTGGCATGTCTGTGACAATCCATTTTGCCAAGCACAATGTACTGCAGTTAAACTCTATACTGTTTTGTACTAAATGGAATCTTTTTAAGAAGCTTACCTCCATTTCTGAGTGTGAGCTGCAGCAATCTACAAACCAAGAATGAATCTATCAGCATATGAAATATTATTGCTGGATCAGGAAAATCAGGTGAAATTCAGTATAGCAAGGGTCTTTTTCTCTGTATCATGTCATCTTCTTGTCCCATCTTTGCTATGCTCAGGTATTTTAAGAAGATKAAATAYGTTGTAACAGTGGAATAGCTCAACACATGTTTTGCATTTTAGCTTGTGTTATTTCAWCATCTTTATTGACTCCCACACTTATTTAACCTATCTTCCTAGCCACRAGATACACTGATCTAAATGCAAACTTGAACTACCACTAAGGGAAAAGATACCTCCACATTTTTAACATAGGAATGCAGGTGTTTTCWTCATAGAAGCTTAATGAGTTTGTCTATAAATTTTAGGGACATGCATTGTCCCCTTAGAACTTTAAAATCTTTATTTTTTTATTTGGAGGGTATTTTCATGTATGGATGTTCAGCTTAGTGGTATTCAGCCAAATTGCAACTAACTTAATCAGAGGGTAGTGAGCATCAACTGTTGAAATAATTAGAAAATCGGTATCTAACTGCTGCCACTTTTGCTGCCTAAAGCACACTACSTGCATATTTTCTGCTGCTGTATCTCAGAAGTGGAGGGAAAAAGGAAATGCTGGTTTTAGGGTAATTAAGCAATATCTAGTAAGAAACACAGCCTATGTTGAATAATATCATGATGAGTAGCAATGGCCTGCTAAGYATCCCAAAATACTGTTAAAATCTCAATATACATTATKTTAATASAATACAGTGAACTAACATTCATGGAGAGCAATATTAAAATTTTTGAAATAGGCAAAATTCAACTGAGAATACTACAGCTTTACTACATTTGTAATTTTATTTGTTAAAGAAAAGAAAAATCTGCTGGAAGAAAACACTGGTGTGTAGCCCATCAGAGAAACCCCTCTGAGCCTGACTGAAGAAACTGCATTTCAGTGCCCCTCAGAATGCTGCCAAGGTCATCCAGCCCTTTGCTTCTGTGCTACAGCCRTTCACGCAAATTAAAGCTGCCTGCAGGCCTGCTGCAACTTGCAATATGCACATAGCTCTTCAAAGACTCCTGAATATGTGCAAGTAGATTATTTGGGTTAACTTTCTTTTCCAGTTCTTCTTTTATTTGTCAGTTTAGGATTCTTGTTACCTCTACCCTTCTTAATCTCATACCATACATCCAATTTGCACGTTTTACAAGAAAGAATGACTTTTTTTTTGATGTAAAGTGAGATGTGGTCAAAGGGAAAAATTACATCAAGGAAGGAAGAAAGCCTGGAGAAAGCACTGGGATGTGGCTGCCACAAAAACCTAACATGYATTCTACTTTTTTTGCTTGAGCAGTTTCAGTGCTTGTTGTTGCTCTCATAATTTTGTTATCACTGCAAGCAGCAATGTTAGCAGCATTTTGAATTTCACTTGTTATGAGCTATGTTATAATTGTGCTGCTGCTCATTTGTGGCTGCATAGTGAYTGAAACAGATGTGGCTTTTTGGGGTGAGCAGTGCTCAGGGGCTTATCTCTTTGTAATTGCTCAGGGTGCTGATGAATTCAAAGGAGATAGCTCAATGTTATGGCAAAAAATACTTAAGAGTGAGGACAAAAAAAGCCAATGTAGATCTGAGTTCTAGGGCTATCTACTTGATACTTACTCTTTTTTATCTGTTTGTGTATTTGTTTCATTTTGTCCCTGTATAGCTTCACATGTGGCAAAAAGCATAATAGCATTTCACAACAGACCTGTCAGGCAGTTGAGCTCAGCCTTTTGTGTCATTTCATGGAAGTTTGGGGGCTGCTTGTCAATGCATTAAACAAATCCTACCTTTCAGAGAGGKCATGATAAACTTTAGGGCACTCTGTGCTTCTTCAGAGATGAATGTGCCTTCATTTTTGGCTGAATCATACAGCTATAAGGACTTCAAAGCAAAGATCCCTCTTCATCATCATTGCTTTTTCTCTTTCTTGAAAAGCTGGAAAAGTAAACAGTATGACTGAACATACCAAAGAATGGCCAGAACCAAATACAAACAGTTAAGAAAAAAGCTCTTGGATGGAGTTGAAGGTTAGGCAACCTTAAGTCTCTTGTGAGAGAAGAGGATTAATTCATTTCTGGCTGGACATCTGCTTAGAGCTTACTCTGTAGCTCATCCATCCAGACTTAGTATCTCAGGGCATCATAAGAGTCCCCTTCAGTTTCCCATCTGAGACCATGATAAAAGCATTACTTGAAGCCCTATTTCCTTCAGAGTTCTTTTCCTGCAGTGAGTTTCTGGTAACTGATGCAAAGACATTTCTGAAAATATTCTAAGCTGTTCCTGTGGTGCTGTGCCCAAGTAATTTCCAGTGATTCTTGGCRTATCTTTATGTAAAGTGATCACTACTTATAAACATAGACAAGGTAATGCCAGCATAACTTCACAATCTGAGCATAGATTCTGGGGGTTTTTGTCAGTGTTTTGGAAACAAGCTCTTTTGCCTTTGCCAAGCAAGGAGGCAGCCCCTGGAGCCTGGAAATGTGTGACTAGTTCCCTGCCTGCTTCCCCTCTTGAAACTCAAGGTTTCAGGTAGCCTCCTCTCCTCACATTTTGCCAAAAATTAACTTTATTTCTGTCTGCTTGCAATATAAACTGCAGCCAATGGTGAGACTGGAAGAAAGAATATTATTGTTTTTAGCTGCATTCCTGTCTTCTTTTCAACCTCAGGCATTATCAAACTCTAAATGAGTTAAACAATTTATATATAGTTATTAAAAGCAGAAGGTATTGATTAGGCCAAACTARGTTTCTCAGACAATAACACTGATTTAATTTTCTTAAATTAAAAAAAGTTATCTAAAAATTTCTTCAAGTCGCAGTGGAATCTTCTGACCTGATATACCTGAAATATTTTAGTTTAGATCAGTTACTCCATTATGTAATTTTGTTTGAGCAAGTATCTTATGAAAACTATTGCTGTGGTGCCTTCCATCCCAGGACTTTATCTGTCRAAATCCACCACAGAATCACATCTATGCATTAATGGCTGGCTATCTGTGATGCATCACAACAATTGCATTTCATTTCCAAAAGTGCTGAGATGAGATGCATAAATGGCTCTCAGACTGCTTTTGCATCATTGTTACTAACTTGCTGGTTCTTACTGTTTGTTGGAGGAAGTCTGAAGGCCATTAATGGTGTGAAAGAGATCTAAGGTGTTTGAGAGCTGTAAGTCTACTCTAGCTAAAAGGAAATATTTTGAACTGGGAAAAAAATACATTCAAAAATATTAGTGGGACACTTTGTAATACTCATACTGTCCTTAAAAATATAAAAAAAGTTTTAGATTAAGCAAAAAATCAGATTGCCAGGGTTTCTTACAGGATGGCAGCTTTTACTCTTTATAAATTCCAGTTTCAGCTCAACTTGCTGATAGCGAATTAATCCACTTTTGGGAATAATATTCAGCTACTAAGAACTTAATTATTGTGATTGGTGTAAGCTTTTTTGGTCAAATGATGGCATACACAACATTTGAAATTCTTTCAGACAGTACTTAAATCTGCTGAAGCTTACATTTGCTATTGTTGATTAATACAAAAAATACTGCAAAATGAAAAAGTTTTTTTGTTTTGCTTTGAAGGGGTTTTGTTTGTTTGTTTTATTGCTCTCCCTGTCTTGGTGAGTATATTTAGTTGACCAGGTGGAGACAGTATTCATCCAGGTCTCTAGTCCTACAAATGCAACAAACTGAGTCTGAATCGCTCGTGTCTACTGCATTACTGCCRGGCTGTATAAATAAAGCAGAAGACACTCTCTTCTTTAAAAAAAAAGAAATTACTTGACTGTTTAAATTCACAGCTTCAGCTTAACAAAATCACATGCAGTGAGTTGTGCACACCCTTCACATTAATCTCTTTGGTTTTCAGTTTTTAGAGAAGTGTGACACTACATACTCTACTAGTGCAAGTTGGAGAGACACTTAYTGCTCTGGCCTGCTAGGCCATGTTAGGCTAACAAAGGCCAGCAATGAYAGCTGCCCTTCACTAATGCAGTTCTAAGAACAAGCTAATATAGACAGTCTGCTTAAAATAAATTGAACATCACATTTTTGTTTAAATAGCTATTAAGTACTTTTAGGCCATAAATTTTATCTTTTAAATTTTGAGGCTTTTTTATAGAGGGGGTAAGATAAACCTGCTTTGTAGACAAGCACATAATTTGTTCTGCTACTTCAGCAAGCCTTGCAATTTAGCAACCTCCCCAAACCAATCCTTGCATCATCACTGATTCACAAAATCTAAYGGGTCTTTCCTGTAAAGGTACAAAAATCTTTCAGATTGTTTTTATTCTACACTCACACTGCCGGATCAAGCACAATACACCCACAGCCTTTCTACACAGAGTATTTGGCTTACCATGAAAGGCAGAAAAAGGAAAAAAAAAAARCAAGCCACAAAGCCAGAGCAGTGCAGTGAGGGGGATGCTGGAGCAGTCCGGAAGAGAACTCTGTCAAATACATGCTTCCCACACTAAGTCTGCTGCTCCCATTCTGCTCCTTCCTTTGGGAGAGATGGGACAGCTGTGGCCAGGAGGGGCAATGGTRATGCAAAGGAAAAGTATCCTAGTACAATGTGATAGAATAAGCAAATGTAACCAAAGTGTTTTACGTTAAGTATTAAGTAGTACACAAAATCAAATGGAAACAATGGACAGTACCTTTTTCCCAGTCTGTAAACATCCACACATTGCTGTTCTGAGGATATTCTACTCATGYATTAGTACATTTATGACAGTTACCTAGTAGTGCTTTTCAGTTKTTCTCATGTAGCCTAGAGTACTAAAGGAGTCCTGCAGGAGTTTTCTTTGCTGTTTCATTGAGTTCCCTTTATGAGGGAAAACTGACCATACTCCACAAGGCAAAACACARTCTTTCTACCCATTCAGAAAGAAAAATCAGGCAAAAGAAAGAAGCTTGATATGTAGGAAGTAAGTGATGCAATCCATTTCTGCCCTCTAATCTGAAGCTTTTAGGACCAAAAAAAAATTAAAATTGCTCATATAGCTAGCAACAATCAAAAGTTTCTGCAACAAAGTGGCCATGCACTTCAAAACCTATAGGCTGATTGTTGTAAGAATGCCAGTTATGCTTTCAGATAAAAACACTTTTAATTTCTGGCCATATTTTTCTTAGTAGGAACCAGTAAATTAACTGGAGAGAGGTGGCTGGYTCCCATACATACTTTAACATATCCTTTAACTGCTATGAAAGTGAACAGTGAATTTTTGACTAATTCTGTGCTGCTTACCTCTTCTAACTCCAGGARGGAGGGGCYAGGTATCTTCTRTTTATGGGSCAYCTGTTAAAACCAGGTGGGGCAGTGTYCTTTATCTCCTCCATGACCCATCCTCCCTCYAGGGKRATATCTGCTGTTAATAGGGCCATTTAAGGCTCACTACAAAATTGCATCATCCAATCAGGCTCCATTCTGTGGGAGGAGGCAAGCATTCCTATCTAGATAAAACCTGAGAGTCAGACCACCAGGGCAATGTGCTTTCCACTGGTAATCCTCTGAAATCCATTAGAAAGAAATTTTTTTTTTTTGAGATGTGTATAAATTTATTAAATAAATTCATAAATTTAAATATAGTCTGTCCTTCCTTTTGGGGGAGGATGGAGATGAGTTCTCAGGCATACAGAGCTATGTGAGTGAAGATTGGAAGTGTTCCTGTAAGCTCAACCTAATTAGATCAATCAGTGAGGCAAGTTAGCATGCACTTATGTGATCATTTTAGTGTAGATTGGGTGGACAATTTTGAATAGGTTCCCTAAATCATCTCCACTTACACTTGCTTAATCCATAGCTAGGAATGAGCTCAGAACTCACCATGTCTTCCTGCAGACTAAAAGCAAATCAGAAGATGAGGTGTAGGAACTTCCATTTGCTGGACCGTACTGAAACAAATCCGAAGTAATCTTTAAATTGCATATAGTGTAGGCACTGAGTCCATTGCACCAATTATTTTGTTCAATAGATCATCTTCTACTAAGCTTCTTCATAWGACAGATGCAAATTTACTTTTCAGYAGCTTGTTYCCTTCATCTAGTTTAGTTTTAGGCTTGCAACTTCTGCTTCCAGACACAGCTTACATGCCTTCAAATCTCCTAAATTTAGGGGGGAAATAGTTTGCATAATAATAATCATCATARTCATCATCATCTGCCTATRAACTTTATCTTGCATTTTTGATTGMTTAAAAGGCTTTCTTTGACKTTCTARTGGGAAGCAGTGGTGGAGGGGTTAAATATGTACTTTCACTAAAACATTGGCATTCTTCACTCTGTTCTGAGACATGCCAAGGTAAAGAAATGTGTGAATTATCTTTCACTAGTGTGAAACTAGCAAGAAAAAAGAAGACAATATGTTCCAAAAATCAGTTTCACAAGATTTGAAATCACAAGCTCTGAAAATCTTAACAGAAACCAAATGGTTTCATTGTGGTGTTACTACAGTAAAAGAATTTAGATTGCATGGGGATTGTGCTGTGTRTTTCTCCCTTAACATACTTGAATTTCTTTACAGTTTAACCTTCMCATTGACTTTTGGGAATATTGAAACAATTATAGTTTTTCTGTCATGTGCTTTATCTTAAGTTTTTGATATGCATTCTCAGCTGTAACAGTTTTTGGGGTTTTTTTTTGCAGGGAAAGATAAGGAAGGTTATAGCAGAACTGAAAAAAGAACATTTTTCATGAAGGACATATATTAGWGTGGACTAAGGGCACAATTGAAGTTGTTTTTGATGTAGTTGGAAACAGCTGAGTCTGAGACTGCTGTATGCACATGAAAGCTCTGTTTCTTACAGTTGTGCTTACTGCAGCACTTTTCATTGCAGCACTGAAGTACTGGCATATCTGAAGTACTGAGATGTCTGAATTTTGCAGCAGAGACAGAAACAGAATGAAAATTCASTGGACATGGGATTCTGAAGTCATAGATCTCACTGTGCAAAAAAAAARGGGGACTGTAAGGGAAAGTATGCATTGCCCTAAAGCTTGCCTTTGCTTCAGTATTGGAAATTGGAAATACTAAAATTTTTTTACAGATCATTAAAAGTATGCAAAGCAAGTATGAGGAAGCAGATGCTGTTGTGAATAGTTCTTGTCACATAATGTGGACATTGTAAGGAAATCGGTGTGGGGGACACCATTTGAAAGACTAATCTGGAAGAGGAAYCTAATCTTAAATCAGTTTTAACATTGCAAATACGTAGAAAGGCAAGAATSAAAATCCTGGAAGGATGAGTAACCAAGAGCAGTCAGGCATTAGCTTCCCTCCCACTATGTACAAATGACAGGAGTCCATGCTGGGAGAAGTTATGTTTACTGAGACAGATGGCATGGAAGTATGGAATGTGCCTCGTTGCAGAGAGCTATGCATAGCTATGAGCTATTGCATCAGGTGCAATTGAAACAATTGAAACAAGTCAAGGAAAGATTTTGTCAAAATTTTATGTGGAAAAGATGTGGGATCAGACAATGTCCTCAGTCGTAGAACACAGAAAGATTAAATACTGTAGACAGGAAAACATCTAGATATGACATCAAAATCAAGGCAGAAGCAACAAGACTCCATAAAATCAGTAGGATAATCCAGTGTGAAGCCTCCAGGATGAATTAGAACTAGGTACAATTTTCTTAAGYACTCTATCAATTAACTTAAAAAGGGGGAAAACAAATAATCAAATAAACAATCAAACAATAAACACTTTATTACAGTGAGTAACAGCTAAGCAGTAATTTACAAATTCTAGATAACTAATGGGGAATGAATCCTAAAAAAACAGAGATTGAAGACAACTAATGAATTTCCATATGTAAAGTACAAGAAATCAGCTCTATACTACCAGAAATAAGAAACCATTTTCAGAGTAAATTGCTCTGTCCTGGCAAAGCTGTGATTTGACCTCCATGAAAGATCATTACTGTAGAATCAGAAAATAATGTTACTCCATATTGACTAATCATTATGGTGGTTGTAAAACAACTGCACAGCAAATTATAGATCTAGAAACAACTGAAGGTACTGAAACAGACATGGCTGTCAGTGTCTGCTTCATATATTGATGATAATCTTGTGTGACCTTTCYGGAGAGGGAATATTTATATCCTGTGGAGTCATAAATCTGGCACCTGACATTTAGTTTTTGCACATAGAGCTGGATGAAATGTTCAGTACACTGATGTCTTTGCAATGCTATTTTGTCACTACAGATGGCTCTGTACAAGCACAGAGGGAAAGAAAAATTCTGGTGTCTTTGTGAGAATATCAACATCCATCCAGGAGAGGTTCAGTGGGATGAAAACATTTTAACTACCATCCTTCGTGTACATGTCATAAGCTGTGACAGTGAGGTAGAAAACAGCCAAAGATGGTAGTACKTATAAAGAGGGAAGGACAAAGAACTAAAATTAGAGAACCTTTCTTAAGATACTAGGATTCAGTATCCTGTTTGTCAAAATGAAGAAAGAGGAGTCTGATTAAGGCAGATAAAAATAATGTCTGCCTCAGAAGTGGAAGTGGAGAGCAACAGTAAAGAGATATTAAGACACCTGTCTAAATGTTGGCCTCATTTGTGAGCAGGAGAATCTAGATCAGTAYCTGGACAAGAATTTAGACTAACTGACCCCAGTAGTACAGTATGGAGCATTTGAAACTCTGAGATAYGTGGGTGATCCCATTATGTTCCTGCTCTGAGCTCCTGGACAGGTGAAAAAGATGGAAAGAATACTGATGGTAGGAACATTAAAAGAATAGCCAGATGTTTGTGGGAGTGTACTTTTTAGTGGGATTCRATTCTTCTGTGACTGTACCCAAATATAGAAAGAGCTTTTGGCTTAATCATTAGGGATAAAGTGGTACTACCAGCTTAGCAGTGGTTATCCTGCTGTTAAAATTGAACTCTCAAATTACAAATGTTCATTAGTGAGAACCCTGGGCAAAGCCACCAAACTGTTGACATAGCACGTTGCTGTATACAAGTGCTGRGAGATTTAGAATCAAAGAACCATAGAATATTATGATAACCTATGTCTTATGATAGTTACTCCACAGCCTGAACATTCCTGGACAATGGTAAAATGTTAAAACGGTTACTGTGCATCATCCTGATTTAATCAAWTTTTCAGCTTTAAAAAATAAGCAGTAAGAACTCAAAATAGCTATTGAGTGAGTGACAYGACTGATTAACACAGCAGGCATAAGTCATGTAGAGGAAAATATGCAAAAAATGTATTATATTTTTGGAACACAGAGCTGTACCTCTGGGACATCTTAATCAGGAGSTACTGCAAAAGCATTTATGTCCCATTGGGATTTGCAGTTTCTGCTAATAGATTCAAGAAGGTTAGGATGAATGTGTGCAACAGTTTTTCACAGATTTATTAAAAAAAAAAAAAAAGCTTTATGGTAGTGGAGTTGGAGAAGGGAAAACCAGGAAGGGAAAAAATATATTAGAGATTCAAAGGGATCTGTTACAGCTAAATGTTCTAGGAAACTGCACACCAGATCTAGKCAATAACCAATAGAAACACAGAAGTGATTGCAAGCATGCTGCCGAGATTTTAGGGTCAGGGAAAGCATCCAGTTTGAATAAAAGAATTGACAATGATATTGTGGTATTGGCATRTGAAGCATAGACAAAATAATCACTGTGAGTCCATYGCCATATTGCTTCTCTCCTCATAGATTAGTTTTTATGTAAATTCTGCAAGTTTGGAAAAGGATCATATGTTACCAAATAGCGAAGTTGCATACAGTCAGAAAGAGTAAATCCACATAAAAGTGAACTGAAGCAAAAAAACCCAAAACGAAACACCATAAACGTTCTTTGGCATTCTTTGGTGTTTTCTTTATTGGGTTGAAAATAGATCATGGGGAACGGATGCCAGTAAGGAAGTCAGATGAAAAMACCCTCAGGTTTCTGAAGGGAAAGTATTTGGAAGAAGGTCAAAAGTCAAAATGTAAGTACAGCAAGAACAAAAATRATCGAGCTATTTAATGATAACTTTGCCATTTTTTGTGGGAGAGAAAGAAAGTCTTAGACTCAYTCACCTGTGACTGTTCCCTGAAGCCTACTTTTGCTGTAGGCCTGAATCATCTTAAACTTTGTGTTGAATCTGTGATCATCTTACATGTTAGTGAAAAAAACACCCAAAACAACAAAAACTTCAAAAATTTTAAATATTTAAAGTCTCTAAWGGCCAAATGGAAATTGTCAACTTGCAAACTACTAAGCATTTCAGCCTTTTACAGGAAGCAGAAAGGGTTTAGTAAATGGTAGCAATTAGTTTCAATGTCTTAAGGTAGTCCGTAGGGAAATAACTAGTGTGCACTGAGGTGTTTGTCATAGTTACTTAATAATGAAAAAAAAAAAAATTGTCAGTGACATAAAAGAAATAATTTATTTCCTTAGGGAACATCTTATCCTGGGTTATGGATATATGGGTGTTTCTGGACTATAACATGGTCGTGCAGAAACATCTCCTTGGGCTTTGGGGGATTTTTAAATCTCAAATCATTATCATCCTCCTAATCATTTATTTTAAAGTTTCCAGAGAATAATTTACAATTCAAAATCAATTATAGAYMATTTAAAAGGYATTTTTAAAAATAATATCTGTTGAAGCTACRTAATCCAATAGATACCAATTAAGACAAAAAATGCTAATGTTTGTACACAGCATTACTAAAGAAATGTTTTTTGCCATCTAGATAAATTGCAAATGTACCAGAATATTTTATTAATCTACAAGGGAACTGAAAGCTTGCTATGACAGACTTTTCTTCTTTCTTTGTCCTCAAATTAAATGAGCATTTACATTTTAAATCATGGCATGATACAGTCTAAATGGCCAAATGCAGCAAAAGAACTCTTAATTAATGCCTGCATTTATTAGCAGTTTTTAACTAAAAACGACTGCAATTTGTAAAAATTATTATAAATCACTTGAGTGTATACTGTGCATTTGGCAGAATGAAATGCACTTAACTTTCAGTGATCAATTTTTAAAACAGTTTGTTCTACTTTAAAGCCCAATGTTATGGACATTTTCAACCTATTGCCTCATTAACTACATTCATATTAAAATACCACTCCATTTCAAATGAGAAGATAATTATAATACCTTGAAGCAAATGAGATGTTATTGCAATAATTAAATCTGAAATGAGATGCAGACAGTTTGGACCTGCTGCTTTGCTGGCTCTTTAGTACTGAATACTGTTTCCATTGGTCACACTGAATTACAATAATGCATACCAATAGCAATGTAATACCTGATAGATTAAAGTGCTCTTGCAGGCTACAGGCTGAGTTTATTGACTGGATACTTTGTTCACCATTTACAATGCATCTCTTATGTTYCTATGTAGTTTTTCAGTTGTATACTCCCTTTCTGCATGAAAGAGGGAAAAGAAGGATGCTGTGAAGTTCATCCTCTTTCTTTAATTTCTACTATCATGGTGATGCTCCTCTGCCTTGAGTAGCTGAAACTGTAGAAAAAGTCAAGGAGAAAGTAATTTACTATAGACTGTTCCCACTCTACTGTCTTAAGACTGGATATACTAATCATGTCTAACTGAGGAAGAAGTTTTTACTGCGTTTTTCCCCACCAGATCTTAGGGACAGCAATGTGGGGTTCAGAGTCAGGTCTGTCTGTATGGAAGAACAGTAATAGAAAAGGTTTTAGAATCAACTGATCTCACAAACAAAAAATGTGTCAGTTCCTTGTGTCCATATTCTGCGTTTTGCTCCTGCTTTCAGGAGAGGAAGCAACAGAAGATATTTTGCAGATGAACTTGAAGAAGGAATTTCTCTTTAAGAAAAACTGCAGCCACCCTTTTTTATCCTTTTTCTTATACAGCATTCAGTTAAATTAAAATTTACTGACAGGTAAGTTATATTCTATACATTAGTTGTTGATTGTAATTTAAATGCTACTGATCAGCATTAATAAAGGCACCRTCAGGTATTTTTGCCATCTTATTTCATGTATCTTCATAAAAGTAGAATTTGTAAATKAAAATCCTGCAAGCTGTAATAGTAAACACTGCAGTGGTTTGCAATAGATAATCCTAACCTTATTTTTAGGACTGGTTGTTTAACTTGTACCACATATAGAGCAGACACATAGAACAGAAAAAGCAAAGCAACAGTACTTCATATTTCTTGTTTTGTATATACCCCATTGCTGGATGTCTTCCTGCATTTCCTTTTGATGCTGAGAGCATTATTGTTTACATAAAAGGTTAAAAAAAATAACCCAAAAAACAAACCCTGCAAAAATTACAAGCAGAGATTAAAYGGACAATGCAGAAGGGGATTTTCAGCGACATGATTTCCATTTGGCAGAAGGCTGTTGCCTTAACAAAAGATGTGATTTTCCCCAGAGGCAGTTTGCCATAAAATCAATGTTTGTAAAAGTTTTATCCCATTTTATGCATCTCAATTCATGGCAGAACTGTGAATATGCAGGTGGTATAGAAACCACATGCATTACATTTATATTGCTTTAACTAMTAGGCAATCTGGTAACTATCAAAGGAGAATTCATATCAGGTAGGCAAGTGCGGCACGTCTGAGTTCCCTGGTGGCACAGCATAAATGGCACATTGAGACATCACAGAGAATTAGCTTTCACACTAGAAGCCAGTTACTCTAGGTTTAAGGCTGTATCTAGGCAATCCAAACACCCCCTGCTCAGCAGCTGCCTAACCTGGGTAGTGCTTAGAAGTCATTACGTGGCTCTCTGCTTGGTGATAAAAGTCTCCTGCAGTTGGTCTGCAGCAGTGCTCTGCTCCTGGTAAAACACCAGTGCCAGGCACAGCCACACATCCTCCTTCCACCCCAGCTCCAGGGGATGGGCAGCTGCTCTCCTGGGCCCCCCAACATGGTGGAACCCYTCTTAAAATTCATCTGGAGCTGGTTTTCTGTTGCAAGTAGATTCAGAGAGAAAGTTAACTATGCCCATGCTGAAGCAAAAGGATAAAATTCACAGTGATTGAAGACTCCAGGGCTGAAGAAACATGGCAAAAGGAATCTGATCGTGGCAGCATGGAGCTTGTTCTGCTGTAGCTTCCTCCCACCCYGGAGGGCAAGGCTGCTTTCCAGAGTGACTCCAGCATTACTGAAAGGAGGAGGGCAGGAGAAAGCACAAGACTGTGTGCCTGGTGATTTAGGACATGTTTGGAAATATCCACAGACCATTTTGCCTTCTGCCTCTTTTGAAGTCTCCGAGTATTTGTTTAGGAAATCACACTTTTATTTCTGTTTCCATGTGGGTAATTGTAATTGGTCTAATCAAAGCCAAGTGCAGGCAGTGACATGTGCCAGTTACATGGGAATATGTTCTTGGATGTCATTTGTTTTATTTTTTGTAGTAATTTTACAGAGCGTCTTCTGATTTATTTAGGACCAATGGTGTATATAGGACATATTATCACAACACTGCACAAGGCTGCAGACTTTGTTTCCTTGTCTCCCTTTTTACTGCCACAAATCTCACATTCCTTTCACCATATTGCTACAGGTTTAGCAAAACAAACAAAAAAAAAAAACCACAACAAAAGCCCTAAACAAACAAACAAACAAAAACAAAAAACAAAACCAAACAAACCAAAACAAAACAAAAAAGAGACAGAGAGAGAACAAAAGAAAAAAGGTCTTGTCTCTTGTATGTCTAAAACTTTAGAATCATTTGGTGGAAAGTCAGTGCAATGGATTTATTCCTGAGTAGACAGAGACACCTTTTCTCGGCACTAGGTCAGGCACACAAACAAGGAGGAATGCAAGCAGGAGATCAAACATCTGCAGTCAGCACTTTTAGTGACTGGTGCAGGAGAGTCTTCTCCACAGTGGTTTTTTTTTCAATAAACCCTTGTGAAGCTGTTGGCTCTCCCTTACTGCTTGTGGAGATGCTCAGCAGGTGGCTCTGGAAGCTCAAACACACTTCACAGTTTCAGTGTCTGTGTGATTTTGCAGTTTCAAACATGCAGGAACCTTTCATTAGATTTAACTGTGTTTTTAGAGATGGGGTCAGCATAAAGATTTCTTTCACTAACTGGAAAGCTTAATTAGATAATCCTTAAATGATGAAGTACATAACAGATGGAAAGAGCTCTCTGAAGTCAAGTGTCATTATTTTGTCCTGTGATACTGTGTGAGTACTGAAATTTCAGATTTTAGGGTGCAGGTAAAAGTACAGGACTCTCCCAGGGAGCCTGCACTCCTTTATTTGGAGTATATGAATAACTTGCATTGATTGGAAGGGGGTGGTAGAAAACATCTGCAGGTTGTCTTTTGATTCAGATATCTTTGAAACTGCTTCTTCTTGAACCTTAAATATCTCAAGAAATCAACYTTTGAGGCCTGACACCTTTTTGAATACAGACTGAAGTAAATGTGTTTGCAGTGAACAATCAAACTTCAGTTGCTTCTAGTATTTTTTATCAACATTATTTATTATTAAAAAAATGAATATTTAAATTTTTTTTGTAATTGTTATTCTGCCTAAAGGAGAATTTGAAAAATTACATCTTCTGAAGTTATTTCWTAGAGCTGTTTCTGTGGCCCAAACATATAGCACCAGGTAGAAAGCATATAAAGGAATAAAAGCACACTTTCCTAAACTGCAAAACTGATAATGAAATATTGAAAGCTCAAAGCTCAAAAAAATCCTTTTTATAGTATGTTTTTCATAATTTGAGTGTAGCATGCAGTAGGAAAATGAAGATCAGAACTGAGTTCCTAAAGGARTTCTGGGTGTGATAATTGATCTTTTAGTGAGAAATGGTTATGACAAAAAGGCATCTTGCATTTATTCTGATGTGCCACACATCATGAAAGTTTTGATAATTCATGTGTCTATTTATGTTATTTCTTTAACTCACAGTTGYCTCATCTGTGCTGTTCCAAAATTTATGTCTCAAACAGCTCATAAATTTGGATCATGGAGAGCTCCCTCARTGAAAAATCAAATGGAAATAATTATTACTTTATAAAATAGGGTTTACATCTGTTATCCAATGCCTGATCTCTCAGAAAGTAACCAGAAGATCCTCTCATTTATAAACCGCCCTTTCCTGTTCCTCTTTCCTCCTCCTCTTAGTTCTGGCATCCTTATCTTACTCAGCTGGCAGAAGCTACAATAAAATGAAATTTCAAATTAAGTTACATTAGGACTGAAATGTACTAGTTATCAATGACAGGAAGGGTGCCTGGCCTGAGTTTGACATCCTAGCTKGTATCCACGCCGTGGCATGAATGCTGTCACCCAGACTCCTCCACAGAAGTGAAATGTCCCAGATCAGAAGGTGCAGATGAGTAAGAATCTGTGTCGTGTGAGTGRCAGCAACATTAAATCCCCACTGCAGAAGTGTAAAGACTGAATTCACAGTATGGAGACACCTAACAGAGACTTACTGAGTCATTTCACAGACCTTTTGAGGCTCAGTAAGCATTTTATAAGTCTGCTGTGTATTCACAATGTCAATTTTCCTTTTAAAAATTTTAAAAACTTTTGGAAATTAGTAAGAATTTGCCTTTTGTGATTTTTAAATGAACAGAATTGTTTTACTTTGGGTTTTAAATGCAGCTTCATGGCTGCAGAAAACGTGGCAAAAATGTTACTCAGAATTTAATGTCTCAAGATACACCATGAGGCAAGAARTAACCAAATTTTTGCTTACAAGTTTGAAATATATAATATTTCCTGTTAAGCATCTTTACCTTTTSAAAGCTATCTAGCACAAAACAGCTGTCCCTAGTGTTTTTCTAATGGAGTTTTGTTTGTTTGTTTTGCAACAGTTTGKTTTTTTTCCTCTTAAAATGAAAACAGTAATTCATATAAGAAAGTATGTTCTGTATATATGGGGGGAAAAACCAACAGCTAAGAAAGAAAATCTCACTTCTTTTCACATATCAAATGCCCCTTGGCCATTGGTAATTGATCACTTTATTCCACTCTCAGTCCTTTCTGCTCAAGTCTTTCACTACCTAGTTCATCAACCGGTTTCTACTGTCACCTTTTGTTCTTTCAGAAACTGGTTTTTGCAGCTGAACCTCTTACTGTTCAGGATATAGCTGCTTGTTTGTTTGTTTGTTTGTTTGTTTGTTTGTTTGTTTGTTTGTTTTTAGTTCTGAGACTGATAAAAGCATATTAAGGTTAATGAATGCAAAAATTCTCCATCAGTTTCCAGAGATGAGAATGTCAGAGGTTCAAATTGGGTAAGCTCCCTAGTAACAGAGGCATAATAAACAACATTCAGAATACAATAATCTGAGGTTGAAGTCAGTAATGATAAATTCATTGCAGTGCTTTAAAGTGTAATCTTCTTCTTTCCACTAGTCTAGATTTCTTTCCTTTCTCCATCCTATTTCCAGTTATTTGTATTTCACTGTTCATTAGTAAATGGTGGCAGTACCAGTTGTTATTGCCACCTTTGTATTAATGTGATTTGAAGCCATTGTCATCTCTTAACAGATTGCTCTGGAACCTCATAATACGGAAATTTGGATATTATGGATATTTGGATATTATGGAAACTGATATCTTGACGTCCATAGCTGCTTGCATGATTTGAATGCATCAGATTATGCCAGCTGCCTGGCTGGCCTATGATTCTCTGGCCTCTATAWGCAGAAATACAGTAGCATTTTGAATAACATAAGTTAGTAGGTTTTTTTCTGGTAGGGCGCACTGAAGCAGTTTTGTAGCGATATGGTTTTGTGGAATATGTATTGATGTGTWTAGAACTGTTAGCCTCAGTCAAAAGCTTCATTTGAAAACAGAAGCTTTCTTAATTATTTCTTAATTATGGAGTAAGAGGTACTCCATCTCTGTCTAGATATGTCTGATGCCACTATCCCTGCTTTCCCTGCCCTAACATTTAATAATTAATACTGCTCAATTCTCAGAAATGTAGTTGTCTAATTAAAATTAGAAAACAGTAAAATAACAGTACAGGAAGGCAGGAATCAGAGAGGCTCGAGTTATATGACTTAATGTGTTTTTGTGTCCTGCTAGTAAAACTGTAGTGGTGTATAACCAGTTCAGCAGCCTCAGGATTTACATGATAAAACTACTGTAGGCTGCCTACCTACCAGATTATTGGTACCACTACATGGCAACAGATTTACCACTGGGGTACTTTTCCTTTCCTTGTGTTGTGCACCCTTAACTCACAGTTTGCAGTGTGCTGTTCAGAGGTTCTTGTTCAGTGCTGCACCATCAGAGTMATCTGTGGCCCAAAGTCCTGAAATTTGGAAAGCCTTTTTATATCGATCTAAGCCTTTCCTTTCACCTTATATATGGCTGCTGGAACAGGAATGAAAAAGCCCTGTGTCAGTATAATCCATGAAAATAGCATTTTCCTAAATGCATGGTCCATTACACTCCTGGCCAAGTTGGAAATAGCAAGAGTTAAGTGGGGCTTCTCCTCCTGTGRCATTCYAGAAGACCCCTTTCAAGACTAAAATGAAATTAAGCTTAAGATGTGCACAGTGTAGTGGCCATACTTCYCTATTTAAAAAGGTAAAATTCTTTYTTTAAGCAAACATTTCMATATGGAAAAATAAAGGCTTGTTTTTACTGGCCTTATTTTTGTTTTGCCTCACTGTCAACAGCTGCGCCATMTCTTTTGCTGTTTGTTTGTTTGAGTATAGATGCACTATGAAGACATATGCCTCAGAGTAAAGATCTGTCATTAATTGTCTAATTTCACTGATGTTTATACRCTAATCTCAGTTAAACAAATGATGCATAGAAGGATTTTCTTTCATTTTACTTACAGGCTGCTCCTGTWATGGATGATAGGAGACAYATTCCATTTYGTCTTCCTGTTGTCCAGGCTGAWAGCATTCTCYATGTAACTTTCTAGCAAACATCTTTTTCTAGATACYTAGTTATTAATTTCTCTGCATATAGCTTTAACTTATTAGAGATGGAATGGATGAACACAGGAAATATTTTTGAAGAAGGAATTAGAGTCGTAATAGCTTAAACTAGGAAAGAAAATTTAGCTATTGACATTTTTATTTTCTTAAAATGAACGTTAGAAAAGTCAACTGTTATGAAAAAAATCTGTTGTTCATCATTTGAGGCATTTTCAAGGTAGACTAATTCAGCTACCCCTCATCCATTGCCACTCAAGTATGACACCTAACCTTGAGCTAGAAGAAATTTAAAGCATGAAAAAATTGTTGTACATCTCTGAGTAGGGTAAAGAAATTGAATGGAATTCTGTATAAAAGGCCGTACATTGGTCCAGAACCAGGTCAATGCCAGATCAGCTCTCCACCTCTTTGTGACTTGGGGGCACAGAAAAGGCACATCTGATTTTGAAAGGCTCTTGAATCCTCTGGCCTTGTATGAGTCAGTCTGGGTCTTTTGCCACAGCACAAGTAATTGTCAAATACAGTCATTTGAAGTAACAAGAAAAAACAAAATGTCTTACTGTGTTTTATCAATACAATTTAATAGATAAGATTGCTTTTGTCTGGTTGAGAGGCACACCTGAATAGACAGAGTTACGTTTATTTGATTTAGCTTTTCTGTGTCATTTTGTAGCAGTTTGACAGCAGTGTCAGTCCACAGTGACAAGCACATGGGGCTTCAAGAATACAAGAGCTGCAATAAAGATATCAGGGATGCCTCAAAAATAAGTGTGACAAGGCTAGTTGTGGCTGTCAAAAGAAAAGACCTAACTTGGTACTGTTTAGAAGCACAGATGCTCGATTTGAATCAGAAAACTGGATTATGAGAATAAACAATAATGACAGTGCAAATATATAGTACATAATATTGAACTGTGATGCATATTAATTTGTAACTGCATTATTTACATTTCACCAAACAGGTTCTCTGGAAACATTCAAGATGATCCTAGATTGGGCTCAGGGGCCTGATCTATTTGAAGATGTCCTTGTTTGGCGGGGTTGGGGGGGGCAGGGGGCTTGAACTAGTTGACCCTTAAAGATCTCTTCCATCCCACACTATTCTGATTCCATAATTCTATGTTATCCTTAAGAATCTTTTCAGTGGAGATAACTTAGCAAATTCTAAGGGGAAGAAGTTTCAGTTTCAAACATACAGGTGCAGTTTTGTTGCTTTTCCATGGTCATGTTAAGTGGTTGGCTCTGGGACTAATTCACAAGAAAATCATTAAGATGYAACCCACCACTAAGAGCTCTGAGTATTTACTTAGCATCACTGTTTTTTTTGTCTGTATAACCCTTCAGTTGAAGATTAGCTAGTCATGAACTTAAAATGTTTAAACTGTCCCTCTCCCCAAAATATTAGTTTTTCTTTCCCATACTTGAAAAGAAGAAAAATGTTTCCTAATTGTGTTAGTCAGTATTTATTATAACTATATCCACAGTATTCCTGGTTTCTTTCAAATAAAGGAAAGATTTTTTTCTGTCAATCACAAATGGACAAGGAATATGAAAGGCAATTTTTTTTTTGATAAATGCAATTAAATCTGAATACAAGTACAAAATTTTCTTAGATACTGTCTAAGATTGTGTATTTTCTGCACAATACTATGACTCAAGATTAAAAGTATTTCAGTCTTTCAGATGCATTTCTGTATATTGATGTGTTTAGGTAGTCATTATGTATGTATTGATATGTAAGGGTAATCATTATTCTGCTTCGTAATGGCTGGTGTTGGGATTAAAACTTTTTTTCCCTCTAAATTACTGACACCTTTAAACTTAATTTCATGCAAATACATGTGTTTGCTGGGAATCAATTACAGGCATGAGTAGTAGTTAGGTGAATAATCATCTCATTGGTAATGATAATAACTTTGTGGGTTTTACTGGGTCTGGCTGGGACAGAGTTAATTTTCCTCATAGCAGGCCTATATWGTTGTAATTTGGATTTGTGACTAAAACAGCCTTGGTAGCACACAGGTGTTTTGGCTATTGCTGAGTAATGCTTACCCAGCATCAAAGGCTTTTTTTTTCCACTCTGTATCCCCAGCAAGTTGGCTGGGGGTGCACAGAAGGTTTGGAGGGACACAGCCAAGAGAAATGACCTGAACTGGCCTGTGGGATATTCCAYCTTACATTCATCAATTAAAAGTGAAAAGAGGGGTTTTTTTAAGAAGGTAGCTATTGCTCAGACATTGTCTGGTAATCAGTCTATTTTTGGGTGATGGTGAGTAGTTGCTTTTGCATCATATTATTTGTTTTCTTTTGGTTTTTCTTCTTTTTTATTTCTTCATCTATTAAACTATCTTGACCATTGAATTTTATTACTTTTGGTCTTCTGGTTTCTCTTCTGTCCCTCTGCAGTGGGGTTGAGGGGGAGTGACAAAGCAGATGTGTAGTTAATTTTAGGATGTGTGTTATGTGTAAACATRGAAAATACAGAAATGCACCAAAGATGTAGAGAGATTTCTAAGTTGTTACAAAAACCCAAAGAAACAAACCCAAACCACAAAATAAACAAAAAAGCTCCAAACAAAACCCCACAGGCTCTCTCCTCATTGAATGATAAAGGGACTAGATTTTTAGTAAATAGTGATTTTCATCAGAGCATAGCAACTGCTTGTCATCACAATTTCAAAAAAATTATGATGGCTGTTTGTACATGTTAATTCTATAGCAGGGCTACTTTTAAGTATTGGAAAGAATGTATGAAAGAAAGCAAGTGAAGGAATTTTTCTATTATATGGAATTTAGGGATGCAGAATGAGATTAATCTCTTCAGTTCAAAGATCTGACTTGATCTTCTGAACCCTCTTTATTGTCAATGTCTTAMAGAAGAAAAGTAAATTTATAGAACCATAGAACAACACAGGTTGGAAAGGACATCTAAAGATCATCTGGTCCAACCTTTAATTCTAAAGTGCCATGAATTCAGTAGTTAAGATGAATTGCATTTTAGAGCAGCCTGATTCTCTTCCTTGGTTGTAAAGGTCCAGGTTGGACAATTGAGATACAGTTATCTACAGTGTGGACATTTAAACTTGAAAAATACAAATCCTGCCCTTAGTGATGCAGGGTAAGGACCAAAGGATGTTGAGGCTTACYCCTGTGGTTTGGGTGAATGAAATACTCAGATTTATATTGTGYCTGTGTGGAGTCATTTTTCTATGAATATTCTTTTCGTTAGCTACAAAGAATAGTTTCCTCTTCTACCTCTTCCCCTGTTCCTGTTTTCTGAAATGGGTCTTCCTTTTTTTATATACTTCCTTTTGGATCCCTAAATGTGTTACAGCAAGAATCTGCCAAATTCTCTCAATGTATCATTTAGGAAGAATATTTTTAGCCTACTAAAATGCTTAATGCATTGTTAGTATTGAATAATACATATTAAAAAGAAGAAGATAAAACTTTTCTTATTAAAGAACACATAAATATAATGAGTAAAGCATGACTAACAAGCCAAGTGACATCATAGTAAGTATAAAGTGGGTTGCTATCTCATTCAGAGTTCTTCAGGTGTGACTTGGTTAATTTGATTTGTCCCAACTACATTACTTGGTTTCCATCAGCTGGACCAACAGAGGTGTAAATGTTGGTGTGACACATACTTTCTTTTAGGATATTTTAAGAAAGAAGTAAATTTAGTGGAAACAAGAGTATGTTAAAATAAAGAACAGTTTGAAGACATTGATTATAATATCCAAACTATGCCATAGAACCTTTTTTTGAAACCAATTAAAGAGAAAAATAAATGTCCGATATAAAAGATAAGGGAATGAGGAATGTTTTTCAAATTAMTGTCATTCCAAATTGAATTAAGATGCTAGAAAAGAAGGTAATTAGTCCAGAGCATAACTTCAGATGTTTACTCTTKAAAATGCTTAAGCAGTAGGGAAATCAATCCATCTGAGCTACTGATGTTAAAAATCCATTGCTTCATTGGATTTTTCCTGAGATTAAGTTATGTGATCGATTTACAGAAACAACTTTGGAGCAATAACTACTCAGGGTTTTAGTTTAACTGCAAGTAACCCAAATCAAAAATACTGTGTGATGTTTATACTTTGACAAGCTCACATAAATAACAGTATTTTTATATGTTGGATTTTTATAGCAGTACTTTTGTAAATCCCCTCAAAATTTAAAAGAAGATGAGACATAAAAATAGAATATAAGTATGTAAATTATAATTACTTTAARAATTAGTTTAACAATTTACATTGTTTTAAGAAAACTAGAAAAACTAAAGATGTAAAAAGTTGTAAAATGAGAGGATTGTTRCGATTATTGTTTTTATTTTAATGTTAYCTTCTGACTCAAAATTTCTTCTTGATACTAATTTCAATTCAGATGGGTGCTCAGTGTCCAATGGAAGAAGCAAAGCTGCTATTCCACCACAGGGTGTTCAGCTCAACTGTGATGTGATCACAGACAGCGAACAGATCACAGCTGTGCAAAATTATCCTGAAACACAGGCTGGAGGAGTTACAGTTTTTCATTAGCTGTCTGAGGTTCCTGTGCTATTTTTATAGCATGATGGATGGAGGCAAATGCCTTTTCCTTTATACTGCATATATATGAATTTGGTGCTTTGTGCAACTAAAAGATAACTACAGAAGTGTGAGATGGTAGGTCAGGCTTTGCTAAAGACCAAAGTTACCAAGGTCAGTAGATACAGAGGACACTACTGGCCATGCCTCCTGCTGCTTCCTTGTTCATCTTCGTAACACTTGTTGGAGCTCTTGTTTCACAAACTGTGAGGGACAGCTCCTTCCCAGGGCTGTTTCTGTACCATCAGGTGTAGCAGGAGCCATTCTCTGACCCCAAGGCTGACTGGTAGGGCACTGCCCATGCTCATGCAAGTCTCTTCCTCTGCAAAGCATGCTGAATGCATCAACACTGTGCAATGAGAATTCTTGTTCACTCAAGACAGACTGTTCTTTGGCTTGAACCAAAACAGTACCAGGCTTGGTGCTGTCATAGGACAGTATGGATAATCATGACAATATGGACAGTCAAGGAGATGTGGTTTTTAGGATGGTACCATTTCTGTTTAGTTCATTATTGCAGATTCTCCCTAGGATCCCAAAGTAGCCCCAGTTCTTTAGAAGTGGCCACTCCTCTGCTGACTTGTGGCACCTTTTTTTTTTTTTTTTTTTTTTTTTTTTTTTTTTTTAATCTTGATTAGCCTCCTTCCAGGCAAATTAAAGTGAAATCATTGCTATTGACAGCATTAAACCCAGCAAGTATCAAGTTCAAAGCACAGATTTTCTTTCTCCTACTGAAGTAGACAGGCTCAAGACTTAATTTTGTTACCATTCAGGTCTTATCCTGAATAATGGAARTAATGAATATGGATTCATGTCAGTGTAATCTATATCATGTCAGCTAGATAAGCTGCTTCTTGAATCACATGGAAAAAAATCATGCTCTTACCATTTACCAGATTTATAATTGTGGGTTGACTATATGCTATGTTTGTAATTAGTTCAGATACAAAATTACTTGTTGTCATTAGTATTATTATTTTKTTATACCATAGGATTTAAATTGAAATTTAAATTTTTCTTTTAAAAAGAAATAGTTTATAAATAATGAAAATTAAGTCTTCTTGCAGTGATAGGCTAAGTTCTTYGYGATGCTTTTCTAAATTGTATTCCACTTGGGTCATTGATCAAAAACTCAGCTATTCACTACATACAGGTATTAAATTGGATCCTCAGTAGATAGTCTCACTCAGTCTTTCATGCTTTATTGGTTAATGTCATCAAAAAGGGGCATTACTTATGAATTAAGGTCAACAATTACTCCCCTTACTAATCTCCTTCTCCATGACCTGATATCTAAACACTTTCCCCCTGTTCTTTTGACTTTCTAATCAGCTAATGATATGCTATTACCCTCTAATCCTTTCTATTATCCTTGTCTCAATTCTTCCTTCATGTTCCCTTTGGGCAGTGTGTAGCTTTTTTCATTGACTGTAACACAGAAGATAGAATATTTGTTTTCATATTAAAAAAAAAAATAAAATCTGTGATATAAATGTGAATATATGATCTTGAATTACAGTCTTGTCCTGCAGCTTGCACTGACATTAGCTGACTTGCAATCTACCTAAAAACTGCTGGCAACTTCAAAATCCAAGATACCAGCCTATCTGCCCCATTTTCAGAGTTGTATGTATCCCTAGACTTGATTGATACATCCATTCCCTGAGAAAATGCTTCTCCCAGGCCTGTTTGTGTTAAGTATTTATTGTTGCAAAATGTGTAACCTTCCCAAGAAYAGAAGATACGAACATTGTGTGCTCCCTTGGTGATTACTCTCACCACTAGATTAAGATGCAGCCAGCTTGTGGTTTACCATGGGTTTGTGTTAGGTRCTTAAGAAAGATTGAAGATGTCTGCTTAATCCACAGTTATAGACAGACCCCAGGGCTTCTAGATCCATAAGTCAGGCTTGGATCTAAGACAGATTTGGCTTCAGAAGGCTGGAAAGCCTCCTGTTGATTATTTGTATGCTTGAGTAATCTTGCTGCTCRCTTTAGTGGGATGGGTTTATCTGTGGAGATTGGTGAACAGCACCTGAATAAAATCTACAATTTTAATATTTTTGGATTTGTTCTCTGATAGCCTAGATTTAGACCATTGAATGAGGTGCACAGAATACCTCATTTTGCAACTCCAAGTCAAATAATATAAGATATAGCTGAAATGTCAGCTGAATTAGATACCAACTTAATTTTTTCAGGGATTGTTTCAAAAGAAGAATGTAAGACTTGGTCCATAAGGTTGACATTGCTGTATTATGACAGACAAATTTTTGGATTAAAAAAAAAGTTAAAATTATTATAGTTTCATGTGAAAATAATAAATAATTCAATTTCTTCTGATTTAAAWATGGTGAGAAAAACAGTTYTTGCCTGACTGAGCATTTGTTCAAGTAATAATTTTAAAGGGAGTGTCTATGTTACAATTCCATTCAGCCCATATTGGTTTACCTTTAAATTACCCTGCAATTCAGCAATTAAGGAAGGTTTTAATAGCTGCAGTGGTCTGCATTACAGTWCTGCCTGACACCCTTGGTAGAAAAAGCTGACTTAATGAGATCTCATGGAATAGAAATCACTTGCTTTGAGCTATTCTTTCTTTTCCCTTCYTTTGAAGAATCATACTGACAGTTTCACTCAATAGGTCAACTTGATGTGGAACTAGCTTTTCACTAAAGATCTGAAAATCCCATAAATTTGGGGATGGATTGGACCTCAAACTTTGATTGCATGTTATACTTAAAATATACTCTGTCATACAGCTGAACAGGAAGAAAATCAGTACAAGTTGTGGTATAATGGCAATGGTTTGTGAATAACCTAAACATTTTTTGAAGGGGAAGAAGCTTTTTGGGCTAATATGAGTTTGTATCAGTAAGTGAAGACCACTAGCTGAAATAAAAATTAATCAAAGCAGTGACTCATGTGGAGCACTCCTTTTCTCTGACTCAGAGTCCTGGTCTCTCTGAGAATAAATACTACAGGTAGTAACTTTAACTAGGCAAGAGATCCATATTCAAGAGAACTGTTTAAAATATGGAGAGAGCATGCTGTAGACTTGAATAAGAAGTTAATGTGCCACATTTTTTGTGTTATTATTGGGTAAAACAAAAATATTTGCATTTTACAGATCCATTACCCTTCTTGTTTGCAGAAAAAAAAAAAGGCTGGATGGAACATGCAGACTTGTCCTGTGATTTACCTCATATGGATCATATTCCAGTGGCTGTTTATTACTGGGACTATCAGTTTATTCATAAATTGTTCTGCTCTACAAATTGTCAGAGCCTTTTCTCATATGACCAGATTTCATGTAAATTAGAATATTAAATATCTCAGTAACCAAATAACTGTTTGTAAGCTTCAKCAACAATTATATATTGTCCAGTAGTTTTCCAGTATAAGGATATTTCCATGCACAATGAGTATGCCACTAAACTTTGATTTGTTTATCTGGTCAGGGTGGGGAGGAGGAAAGCTGCCCCTCTATTTAGGAAATCTTTATAACAATATAGGAATTCTGTATTTTCTGTATTTAAAATGCAGATTATTGTACTAATCATTTTCCAGRAGGCTGGATATGCTAAATTAAAAGGCAAGCCTTTTCCTGATTTTTTTCAGTTTGTTGCTGTTGTTGCTGTTGTTTTTCTGTGTTTGGGTTTTTTTAATGCACCTTTATGGATTAATTTTCAGTGTTTTCCATACTGGGCCCTCTCTTCCTTCCTCTCTTTCTCCTTTTTAACAATGTTGTTGGCCTCCACTTTAATTCTGAAATTAGTAGGAACTCTTCCATTGTAAGAAGATTTTTTAAAAAACAAAGTGTCTTTATAAGGTTTCAATCACGGAACTATTCAGCTTTAGTAACAKATCTGCATCCTGTTTTCCTTAGGCACGTATTATGCTTTTGCATTTCTAGTCTTTCCTTATTTTTTATCTGTGTGAAATAAACCAATCCAAACCGAAGTCCAGAAGTTCTAAACTTCTGCATCCAGATTTGTTTTGAATCTATGATTTCAGACCGTGGTATCCAAAGCCATTTGCAAATGACACATGAATAAACATGAACTGAGATCTCCCTAAAACACTTTAGATGTGGAAGTTTAGGAGCCTACTGGCAAAATTGGCAAAAAGCTGAGCAGTGTACACCCTGGGATTATGCACAGATGCCTTTCCAACCGCYCCATTCCATTCATCACTTTTGGAAACAGATCACTGGAATATTCAGCAGTGTGAAGTCTGTCTCCAATCTGTTAAATAATAATGTTGTGATAGTACTGTGAAGACTGCAGACAGGGAAGTAAATTAAGCACCACTGGAAGTATGYACCTATCTATTCCATCCCTGGGATTAACATCAGTATTKATGGATCTTGGATATGCCATGACATTACTCATAAATCAACAGCCTTTCKTGTGGTTCAGCAATTATGTGTCTGTGATTGTGACAGAGCAGAACAAAAATAGACATTGCTCCTTTGAGTAATTCAGGGTTACCAAAGAACACTAGTCTGGCCATAATCACAAATATGCAGCTAAAATCAGCATAGGATTGTATGGYTCAAGATGAGAAAAACACCTAATGGGGAAAGTCAAGGCATAACATGKTGCAGAGGAAAAAAAGAAAACCACAGACTTGTCAAAAGGTAAAATCATATCTTCAGATAGTGTGAAGGATAGAATTCACATTGCTGATTTTAGCATTGAATCACTAACCTTCACCTCAGTAATCTCCTGAGGACTCAGTGTCATGTCAAGAATGCATTTGAATAACATTCAAAACATTATATATTTCCTGTCAACCTGAAACTTTAGAGAGAAGAATCTGCAAACAACAGCAATTATCTCAATGAGAGGAAAATTCCCTGAAGACACTGAGAAAGAAAGGAAGAAAGAAATTTAGGGTGGGAAGCAAGGTTGAATCTGAGACTCCACTAACAGAAGCAGRCACTAAAGCAACTGCTRTACACACCTTGGAAATAATTTATGYCAAGCTGTTTTCTTTTTATTCTTTCCCCTTGAACATGCTTATCACCTATCAACTACCTATTCATTCTGATGGAGAAGCTTTTTACCCCAAACCAACAYCTCATTATACATTCTATTTTTTTTCTTYTCTTCCTTATTCCTTTCATCTTCCTCTTTGAAATCTTTCAGAAACAGAGAATTATTTTGGTCAAAAAGCACCTGTGAAGGTTGTCCATTTTATACACACACAAGCACACACACATCCCTGCTCTAAAACTCCARCTTTTAATTGTCTGTCCTCAAAAATCATCTTTGATGCATAGTCCACACCTAGTGATTGTAGCAGTACCCTGAGCCTTCCTGTCTCATAGGAAATTGTGTTACTATCTTTTAAAAGCATGAGTATCCATTTAGCAGTGTGCACTTGTGTTTCTTTTGCTTCTTATAAWTTCATATAAAAGTTATTAGACAATATTCTCAAGTTGTTCAGTTAGAAATGTATTCAACAGAAGAAAGTTTGATTGGTCTAAATGTGAACAATTTTGTCACATATTTCAAAGCCTGTAAAAATCTTAAAAGATCAATTTTTGATGAAAGACTTGCAAAAAGCTGCAGTGTTAATTTTTACACTTAAGGCTATTGCAACCATTTTTTAAAATGGCATTTTTATTTTTACGTTTTTGTTGATACTGTTGTACCCAAATCTGTAAATAGCTGTAGTGCTGGGTTAGACTTTTAGAATGAGCTTGTGGTATAGGTTGAGAGACTGTGCCTTTGGCCAATGATGATAGTCAAGGAAAGAAGTTCTGTTACAGAAGTATCAGAATTCACTGTAGTAATCTTTGCAAGAAGGTAACAGTCTTTTGTAGAAGCTTCTGTGTGCTTAACAGAAATAGTGCGTTCAAGACTGGTCAAAATTCCTGCCAAGATTTTTTTGAGATTTAATAACCATATACATGAGAGTAATGAGTAAACACAATGGTGTTAAATTAAACTGAGTGGTGAATCAACTTGGTTTCTCTCAGTGGAATGATGTGCTTGCAGATTAAAAGTTAGTATACATATACAATATTCATAATGACTGACACCCAGGATGTCCATCCACTGATGAAGCTAGTGGTCAGCTCGAGGAAACTCCCTGAAAGTGATCAGAATGAGGATAGACATCTACCTGCATAGCTGCAGAAAAGAATTCTTGCAGCTCCCATTCTTCCTGTCGAAAAAAAAAAAAAAAAAAATCTGTATGCTGCTCAGTCCATTGTATTTTTATGTATTTAAAGCTAGCCTTGGTGTATATATGTTTCTTTTACAGAAAATAGTGTCTTTGAAGAGGTTAAGATTTTGCCACATATATTGTTACTGTCATTGAAAATATTTTCTGTCCCTGCCAGCACMGACCTGAGATGAGCAAAAGGCATAGCAAAGGAGAGTTTGAAAAAGTTCATTGGCTTCCACMTTTATCCTAGGCAGGTCTGTATCTTCCGTCCTTAACAGAAGACATGAGTATTCTGAGGCAGGAAATTGAGCATTTAAAAAAATACTGGAAGAAACATTAGTGCCTGGAGTGAAAAAAATATATATATGTCAGCAATGGTTTCTTCAAGTGAAGAAGAATATAGTTAGTGGGAGAAAAGAGGAGAGAGGGAGCAGTAAAAATCTTCTGCATAACAAAAGGAAGGCCTTGTAAGCCCTTCTGATTGTCCAAGTTCTACAATAATGTAAAGAATTGTGTGATGAAAAACTGATGTTTTTCTGGAACTGGGAAGTAGATACAACTGGTTTAACCCTCCAGAAAACTGCAGAGTTGATAAAGGCAGGTAAGTGAATGAATAGTTCTGTCCAACAGCWGCTGTCCAGTGCACTGGCTTGCTTCTTACTCTCTGATCACCTGATGCTGGATTTAGGCAAAAGGAGCACTTTGCAATAGCTGCTGCTTTTTTTGTGTGTAATGAAAAGGATACTCCCCCTTTCCCCTGARCCATCACACAAAGTGAGAGCAAGAAAGGCTTATGCTATTTGAGGCCAGTTGTGGATGGGTCATGGGCTGATGACAGTCTTTAATGGAGAGGATTGATGATTTGCTCTGCACAAGTTATTGCTTGCTAACCCCTAGAATTAAGTTAATAAGGTTGTGAACTCAGCTAAACCACGTCTGGATATGGTGCCTGTACTTTGTGTGTCAGGCTCAGTGATTAAGTTGCCTCTAGCATTTCATAGATTTGGATAGCCTCTCATTTTCAGCTGTTCTGTTTCCCATCAGCTGCTACACAGTGATGGGTCTCAACATGAAACATGCAATGTGCTGTCTAACTAATGAATGCATGATARCCATGTATTTATTACTGTTATTTGTAAGTAAAAGATTAATGAGTGAAATTCAGTAGTGATGCAGAAACACAGTGCCAGGCCTCAGTGCCAGTAAGATCTATGGCATATGCAGAGTTTCAAGCATGTAAGCTTTTGGTCTGGAATTCAGTTGTTAAAACACTTGGCTATCTGGTTTTTCCTAGCATGATGATTATCTCCTGTAGTGAATGATGAGCATTACATATTTATAAACTTTCTCCAACTGAAAATATGGAAAAACTCTATGGAAAGTACCCCAGAGTTCAGAAAAGTACTGTTTAAATTGAGTTGCATTTCATACAGGATTTCTAAATTTCATACTAGATTTCTGCATTTTAAGTGTTTTAATAATGTGCATTTTTACATGTATACGTTTTCACTGTCTGGGACAATGTCATATCTTTTTTTGCTTCTGATTGCTGACAAGAAGAAATTAATCAAATATCATTTGTGTTAGTGAAAGGAAATGTCTACTTGTCCAATATATGCAAATACAGCCTACCTTAAGATAGATGTTCACTCAATTATAGCTGTTCAGCTGCCTTCCTATTCTAAAGTATCATACATATGAGAATGCCTGTGTGCTTGACAGAACAATGTCAGAGCAGACCAGAGTGTGAGGAACTGAACTCTCCACTGCAGACCTCCTGCACCAACTCCAGAGAGCCACACCTTCCTCCAGTCCCCCAGGTCCTGCAGGGGGGACTGACACAAGGYTCCTGCAGTATATCCTGAATGCAGAATTGTAGGGCTTTGGTAAATCAACAAGGAAATCAAATCCCCAAATGGAAGGGAYGGGATGAAGAACACCCTCCTTGTAGCATCGTCCCAGCAAAGTGCTTCTCTGACTTGATGCCAGCACTGAGTGCTGCTTCAGCAGCATCCTGTGCACTGCCARTGAAAACTGTAATTCATTCCTTACCTACTGCTGCAGTTCAAAGCWACATGCTGTTCTTTTTGTTTTGCAAATCCCAATTTACTAGTTAATAAATTTCATCCACAATTATGTTTATTTAAAGCACTGCATAAACAAACAAACAAAAAAGCTTTTGTAACTTGTACTCCAGTGGCTCCCTTGCAAAATAMTTACTTAAAACATATTTCTTTGTACTACATTCAAAAAAAATATTTACAGCTCATACATGCATTTTGTAAAATACATGCACATTAAAAAACTGTTAGAGGAAAAAATGTGATTATCATGTCAAAAAAAGGAAATTCTGTTTTCCATTACATATCATATCATGACTATTGCTATTGAACTGAATGAAAAGAAAATGCACTAATTAATCTTTTCTTCCCCTCCTACTGCAGCTGTCAGGTGACTAGCAATTTGGTCTGTTAGTTTTTTTGTAGTATCTTAACATACTACAGAAACCTCTGAAATTTATATAGTGTATTGTGTCACTAGTTATAAATAGTCCAAGASTTGTTACACCATCAAAGCTGAGGAGTAAGCCAAGACACACATATTGAGCTGCTTTGACTCTTCTATAAAGCTTCTTGTTTAACGTGAAAATCTCAAGGACATGCATCCCCAGGGGTGGTTGTCTTATGCTCCAGTAATGGAGATTAAATTTGTGGTAGTTAGCTAGCTAGCTCTTTTTTTAACAAGGAAACTAAAATTCATTAAAAACTAATTAGGAATGTATAGGAGGTTAATACTCCATGTTAAGCCTTATTAATGTGAGATAAGTAATTCATAAAGTATCAAAGGACTGCAATGGACAGAATTAGGAAGAATTATAMCACCAAAAACTACATTAAAGCAACATTAAGGGTCTTGTTTGAGCTTGAAAAACCCAGGAAATTCAGAGTTAAAGCTAAATCTCTGTTGCCAGCTCACTTTTTTATGCTGGGGTAATGCCCATGATGGTCCTCCATTAAGAAGACTCAGACATCATTAGGCATTCCTTTTCTACAACTGAAGCTTCAGTATTAATTAAAAGAGAAATAAATCTTAAAGACTATAGATTATTGACCAAATGGTTTCAYATTCTTAGGATGCTTTACATGCAAATTATTGGCTAGATCTGAGAATTTTTTTCTTCAGATCGTGCTGTTACAGCTGGTTTCCAAGGCACAGTGACTTGCAGTTTTAGCACTCAGAAAAGCCATTAGGCTGTAACACTTGTTTTCCAAAGCATAGTGTTTTGAATGTCACTAAATTCTAAATTAAAAAAATTAATTCTTTTAATTTGTTTTGGCTTTTTTTTTTGGTGTAATAATAAGCTTCTTTAACTTTACAGAATATTTTAAAGTGAACAATATTTCATTAAATCAGACAATACTGTGTAGAAAATAATCTTCATTGTGGTGCTTCAACCTCTACCCATATCCAGCCCCATTCCAACTTCATCACTGCAGCTGCAGTGAAGGCACATATGCTAATGTCCCCCCACCCCAAGCACTTCTGCCCCCTTTTAAATCACAGTAAGTGCTGATGTAAATGCCAGCCACAGTCCCATCACGCTAAAGCACTTAACTAGAAAATCTTGTACAAGCTTTCTTCAGCAATGTAAGAATTACTGAAATGACATTTGGSTGAGGGATTAAAATCTGGCATTTGTGGCATCCTATGCTCAGTGAAACCTTGCAGAGTGGGAGGAAAGTGCAGAGGAACAGGGGAAAGAAACTATGTGTGTAGCAAACCATTGCATATGTTCCGTACCATTCCAGTAGCAAATCCCAAAAAAGGAAAGTAGACAAATCCCAATGATTTTTTTGACCCCAGCAAAAGGATTGTTAGATCATAGACTGTCAAAAGAACTGCTTGCTTCTGCATATGCCAGGGAAAGCTGGCCTTCTGTAGCCTATTGCATGAATAAGATTTGAGGGGATATTTCTCCCAGGTACCTGCATCTGTTAAAAAYGAAGTGCAGGCATTAGATTTTTAATTGAAGTGAATTAGCATTTGTACATTTTGCTGCAAAAGTGAATTTTAAAGCTGATTTGAGTGATRAGAAAGTAAGAAGATTTGACAACTTAAGCACAGAAGAAATACTAATACCTTACATTTTTAAGTGCTTTTTATCCCAAAGGAGCTGTAAGTGCTTTAYAAGGTATGTAGATGAATTACTTCATGCATTGCTGAAATGCAGCCACCTCTYCTGGCAGAAAATGGGACTGGCTTTACAGCACACAGCTTTGTGATGCAGTAGTGCTAAACAGGCAGAGGAGGATGCTGTAGTGGCTTGGAATTATTTCAGCTCTCCGCTGTCTACTCAGATAAGAACATCTCTCATGTGTCTGCTCTGGATTGCACCTCCTAAATAATAAAGTTCAAGGCATTTTTTTTTGGACACCAAAGATGATGGCTGGGCCAACAGATGAGCCCATGCCTTAGGAGGGTAATTCAAAACTGTATTTCATGAAGACCCTAAGTTGCAGCTGCCTGTAGAGGTGTTCTCTTTGTTCCAGAGAACATATATGAAATTCTCTGAACCTGTTGGAAAAGAGCCTCAGGTATAGACAGTTCTGAGCCCTCTGAAAATTCTTGCACATCTAAAGATCCTTGAGGAAGTTGTGCAGCTATTTTGGTAGGGTATGAGACAGATAAGATGAGATAAGGGTYCTTGGGGGGATTTCTCCTATTCTAATTCCCTTTCTCTGTACTGTAAAGCATTTTAGCTTTTTAATGCACATTGCTTAACTTTATCTGTATGTATTTCAGTATATTGACAATAAGCTGTGTGAAAAATAGAAAAATTAGTTGTCTCAGAGTTGAAAGTGTGGAAATCAAAACTCCACCATTATTGGTAAAATTAGCATATTTGTAGCCATTCTAATAAGAAAAAGTTATAAAATACTAAAGAAACAGGAATTCTTTTGCCACTGAATAGAAAAAAAATTATTCCGTGAATTTGAAGTAGACAAATGGATTTCTTTTTCAGAARAATKGTGACAAATTATTACAGAATTTGTYTCTCAATTWTTGCAAAGATAACATCATACAATATTATTTATATTAGTAATAGTATATGTACTACACCCTGCTACTTACCTGATGTTGAACTGAAGTTCTCTCAGTGTTTAATAGAAATTTAGAAGGGCTCTGCACCTTCACTTTGCATAACTTTTATAAAAGGAATAGTATTTACTTGTTGCTCTTCCACAGAATTAGCTGCTTAATTGGAGTATGCTTTGGAGGAAAGAAACAAAAAAAAGCAAACAAACAAAACAAAACAAAAAACCCCTAAAGAAATATGACATTGTCTTCATTTACTAACTTAATAATCCCTCAGGATATAAACCCCCACTTCATCATATGATGAGGTGATAAACTACAATCTCTATTCCARGTATTCACTTAATTTCTAGACAAAGTTTCTCTCTCATGACCTTCAAAGACCACATTATCCTTCTGTAGAGCATGATTGAGTAATCTTTTAGGTGGCATTCCTCACTATTTTCATCTGAAGTCATTTTTGTGGCATTTCTCTAAACCCTGACTGATCTTTCAATATTTTTCAGCAGATSAGACTTCAGAGTAGCATACAGTATAACAGATATGAGCTTACTAACTATGCATACAGGAGTCTCTTCTCTCTGTTTACTGTCTTAGCTCTTACAGCTTCAGTTTCACACAAAGTAATGCATTTTACACAAACAGATAAGCAAATAAAATATATGCACAAACTTCTGTAGGCAATAGTTGKTTTGCTCATTTTTTGGATACACAGCTACTGCAACCAAAGGCAAGGAGCAAATCTCAGTTTTRCAAACAAGGAAGGCGCTTGATTAACAACCTGCCTAAACCTTCAGGTTCTCCTGCAGAGCTTGGCTGACAGTTTTTTCAGTGTATGACAGAGCTCTCATGACAAAAAGAGAGAATATGCCCCTTTTGCTCAGCTACATGAATAGAGACTTGAGGAATGGCTGAAGAATACAGCRCTTTTAAGAAGCCTCTTGAAACCTATTAGGTTGGTATTCCTAGGATATRGTAGGGTTGTCTGTGAGGTATGGAACAGGTAGCTTTGAGCATAAAAAAGTATGTTTGAATTTTTATTCTATCCTAAAAGGAATATTTTATACACATAAATCTTTTGTGTATAAATTTAAACATTTTGTTTAAATTGCTTTTTTTGTTTTTTTGGTGGAATATCCAAGTAAAAAACCACCAACTGTAGTTTGATTTTATTATTTTCATTTATTTCTACAAAAAACTGTACAGAAACTGAACAAAATGAGAACACAACTGCCTGTAAGAACTATGTTTAACATGRGCTCCTTTGCTTCTCCTGTTTGTGCCATTTACAAGTAGACTTTTAAAATGTACTGTGGTACATCCACTGGGCACACCATGGCCCAGCTACCTGAGAAATACATGAAGCAAGATGCATTTAAAAAGTGCTTCAAGTCCAGAACAGAGGACTAGTTTACAGAAAAACAAAGAAGTCACGGAATCACAAAACATGCTGTGTTGGAAGGGACCCATCAGGATCACYGAGTTCAACTCCTTTCCATGCATCAGATGCTTAAGGATTCAGATAAACGTGTTTGTCAGACTTTTCTCAGCAGCAGTGTAGCAATTCAGAATTGTTCAAGGACATTTTTCAATCCTGCTGTGGTTGATCTTCATTTTCAAATGCCTCAATAACTTTGAAAACCAATTCCAAAATAAGTAAAGCTATTGTGTTAATAAAATAGAAATTTAGGAAGCTTTCTGCTCCAGACTTTACTAAGTACCCACTAGGCACATTCCAGTCACTGAAATGAAAGATTTTTAGAGAGAGAATAATATGAGAAGAATATTTCAAATAAAATTTAATCTCTCCCTTGGCTCACAGAAAGCAGATAAATCAATACTTTTCTCAAATTTAAGTAAGATATACGCCTCAAATTAGGTAGAACAACACACTGGGTCTTTGAAATTCTTTGAAGAGCGCCATAAGATGGAATAAATATACTTTCAGCAGAACTTAGTCTTCTGTTTCTAGTGTAGAAGTCTTTCCCAAAGTCACATTCTCAGGAAAAACTGAGCTACCACAAGAGATATTGGCTAGATGAAAACTTTGAAATTAATTTTCTGWCATGACATTCACACAAAGCATTGTGTGGGGGTGAGTGGTTCTTACTGCGAAGGGTGTTGGCAGAGCCTTGAMTGTCTCATTTAAGTGCCTCTGCATCAAGGACTTTTGGTAACCCTGTCATCAMGTTGCTTTCTGTCTTACATGAAATATATCACCATTCAGTGCAACAACTCAAGTTCCAAGTCTAATGTGATTTCTTTGACATCTCTATAACTAAAATTCATTTGCTCAAAATTTGAACTACACTGCAGAATCCCATGAGTTAATATCTCTAGAATTTTTATTGGGARCTTTCTGGTGTTCATTTTAAGCTGTAGTAAAGGTTTCTTGGTGCAAGGAGTGATATGCTTAGAAGTTAGGCATCAGTCTTTTGAATGGGAATCAGTACTGATTAAGGAGGACTTAATAAACTCAGCTTGAAGAGTTGACCTCTTAGCCAAAGTATTTCAAATAAAATTAGCTGACATGAGGTAAGTTCAAAAGTCAGTCAAAACCTTGCATTTCTGGCAAAAGAGGAACTTCTCTATTTTCCTGGTCTTTTCTCCACTCCTGACATGTACTTTCCATCTACTCTGTAGCTCTTCRGGCTCCTCTGGAACTAATTTTGTTCACTATTCTGGAAGAAAATTAAACCAGCAAGAAAAGAATGACTGTTTTCCTTTAATTCAGTGAGTTGAAGTAGCAAATGATGAACTTCAGTGAAAACCAAGGCTAGTGTGAGAGAAGAGGTCTGGCAGCATGASCAGGAGCAGAGCAGGAGGAGCAGGGAGACAAGCTGGTGTGTGTTGGAAACAGCCAGAGTGAGTCAGGGAGACACAGTGCTGTCTTTSACTGCTGGAGTTCCCCTGTCAGGGCTGCGTCCACTCCTTGTTGTCAAAACCTGTCCAGGGCTGTATCAGTTTTGTTTTTCTCTTGAAATACAGCCAAAGAAGGGGATAGAGCAGCTGTGGTCTTGATTTAGTTGGGTAAGTCAWCTCTTTAACCAGGCACAGGAGCACCTACTTGCACAACCTTGACAAGTTTTAAGGAATGTATAGATTTCCACATTGTAGTACTTACGGAGTTTTAACTTCTCATAAAAGATAGTGGTTAATGTTACATGCCAAAGGATTTCAGGTTCCTAAAACATTTAAGGTTTTGTTGGTTTTTTGGTTTTGTTTTTTTTTTTTCTGCCTAAATTTAAATTTAGCTGCATCCACTATTTGGGTCTTGCCCTTTGCTCTATTTATAATTCCCTTGAATTACACTGTAACAAAATACAAATACTGCTGGGGTCATTGCAAGATGACAGAACAGTCCCCAATGTTTAGAAGGCATCTCCTAGCCTAGAACACGGGATTTTGTGTTAGCAACTGAATGAGCAGTTCCTGCAGGCTATCTCTAAAGTATCTGCTGGGGGACCTAGTCACTGGTTACCTGGCAGTTTCCTGTATGAGCAAGATTGCCTTTAGTTCTGAAAYACTCAGTTGGATCTCTGGATGCAGGAACCTGCAGTTTCAGGTGTATAAAGCTCAGCCTAGCATCTCCCACGCTTTTAAACCCTGTCCTTAGAACAGCAGTGAAGTTCAGAGCCTTTGAGTAATACTTTGTAATTAATTTGAGCATCTTAAGTATGGCACAGAGCTTCTGAAATCATGATTGCTTTTGCTKGAGAAAAAAGCAGAAGAGGACACAGAGCAGCAGAAAACTGAATGTGCCTCAGTGTAGTGCCTGGAGCAGCCCAGGAGGGACCCAAACAGCCCCTTGGAGGATCAGCACAGCCCTCCAGAGTGCTCTAGCTCAGTCTTTTTCCTGCAAGGTGAGATAAAAAGATAATTTCTCCCTCTACACTGAGAAAAAAAAGAAGAGTTGCCTCTTATCTCTGTAGACACTTGCTGCATCAGATCCCTCAACTTGAGGCATAAGGGCAAATTACTGTTCTTTTATAATGATCCAATCTCCTGCAGCACGACTCCCCGATCAGCTTTCATCAAATGATAACGGGCACCTGACAGATGCCTGTTACCAGGCAACCCCTGTGCTCATAAMCCAGCTCTGCTGCTCAGGCTTCCTCATTATCCCAGCTGCTTGTATTTCAATGGCCTAACACCTAAGTCAGGGCCTTCCCTTTGTCAGCCCCCTACGAGGCTGTGTATTAATTTCAGTCCAAGCTGAAGAGCAGGCAGCAGGAGGAAGGCCTGATTTAGCAGTCCAGGCAAAAACTGCAGTTTGCACCAGGGTGCTGTGTAGGCTGCTCTTCACCATGGCCAAGGTAACAGCAAGTGGAAATAATGTGATTGTACAATCTGGTTTTGGTGCCAGTTCTGTTTTAAAAGCAAGCCTCAATTAAACTTCTGTGCAGTTARAGAGGTTTATGTGTATATGTTTATGCAGCTGACCTCCACATTTGTCACCTTTGGTACCTGGAACCACTCTTTGCCCGAGGTACTTTTCTCAAAGACAATTATCATATTTGGAGGACTCCAGGGATAGACAATCTTATTTGTATTAGATTAAGGAGTAATTTGAATTTAGACTAATTGATGCAAAAAAAGCAACAGAAAACCTGATTAAAAAATCACTAATAATCCGTGTGACTCATGGTTCTACAGGTATTGTGTTTTGTTTATCTTTGTATCAGGGAAGCTATATAGTAGGCTAGAAGACCATTTTTGGGTCACCAGCTGTCTGACATTTATAAATGTATGAACTTTGCACAGGACTSTGTTGCCTCAGCCCGATCATCTCCATATCCATTCACCCTCTCAACTGAAAGAAGCTAACAAGTAGCACTTGCAAAGGATTTGCATGTGATTTGTGAAAACCTGCTTCCTGGGACCACAATCAGAGTTCACAACTGAACTGCCTTCTAATAAGCAGTAATTTTTGATTGTTACTCACAAAACCATCARTCCAGTCAATCTGGGAAAACTGAGTGAAGCATTAATTTTTTGGGGGGTTTTTTCGGACAAAAAATTAGGCAAACTAATATCAKTAAAGTGAAAAAGCTCATAATTCAGAAAAGATTATGTGAAGAATTAAAGTCTAATAAGGGAGTTCTGATGTAAGCAAAGCCAAGTGGGAGGAGAGAGCAAGTTTCAATTCTTCCTTTCAGCTCTGCCAGTTTAACAAAGACCACTTTATCCATGATTGTGGGGACGGGGCTGAGCTTTAGTTGCTAATTTTTTCAACAGAGTCTGAAACTTGAGCCAGCAAATGCCTCTTTTTTACAAGAAAAGTGATTCCCTGTGTTATATATGCATATTTGGAAGACTGCCAAAGCATTAGATGCCTATGAACAGATAATAAAGAAAATGTCTGTATACAGTACCAACTGTAGATCTCTGTCCTTTCTTTAACTTTTGCATTGTTCTTAGGGAAGGGAAGAATAAGCTGAATTCTTCCCACTGCCAGTTAGCCACTTYCTCAGCAAGTGATTTTCTTGTTAAGACAAACTTGGGCACTCTTGTTTGCAGACAGATAAAGCTCAGACATGTAGGATGGTGCAAAAATTGAGAGATGGGATGAGAGGGAGAAAGGGAAAGATGGTGAGTTTTGATCATCATCCAAATGGTGCTCATTATATAAAACAAGGACAAAAAGGAAGCTGAAAAATGCAGCTTCAGTTCTAGCAGACTCACTTGTTTGTCTTTAACAAGGGAGAGAGCTTCAGGCTTTTTTCTTCTCCCTTCYCAGTAATTTTTATGCACATATAAACAGTTCTTGTGAAAATGCCTAAGTGCACTGTATTCCCTCAGGTATCACTGGATCTGTTACATCTTCAGATTTATGAATAAAGTGATTAATAAATCACTCCACAGAGATAAAGCAGTTTCTTCTTAGCAACACAAAAATATTAAACTGAAAAGTAAATAAGGAAAGCAACATATTGTAGAATCATAGAAYAATTTGCGATGGAAGGGGCCTTTACAAGTCAGGCAGTCCAGCTCYCCTGCTGCAAGCAGGGATGTCATCAATTCAGTCAGGTTGCTCAGAGCCCTTTCCAGCCTGACCTTGATTATTTCTGGGGATGGGGCATAAACCACCTCTCTGGGTGACCTGTTCCCATGTTTCATCATCCTCACTGGGAAACATTTCTTCATACATCCAATCTGAATCGACTCCCTTCTCGTTTAAAAYCATTCYCMCTTGTCCTRTTGCAACAGGTCTGCTAAAACATTYAACCCCATCTGTCTTATAGRCCTCCTTTAAGTACTGAAAGGCTGCATGATAGAAATAATACTGATATGTTATTTTTTATGTTTATTATTTTGGCCAAAATGGAACTTTGATTTCTAGCATATGTGCATATTTTAGGAAAAAGTTTTAAATGCTTGGTATTACTACAGTCTTTTACACTCTGTGTTGGATTATAAGTAGTCAAATAAGGTATCCTGACAAGTTATTACTTATTTATTATACCCTGTATTTGTATTTAATTTGTCTTCATATTGATATAGCTCCAAATAATAATCTCTCTTTTTTAAATTAACATGGTGGATGTGCTGGTAYCTTTATTTACCTACCTATACAGTTTTCTTATCTTGAAAATTAGGTTACCATGCTATAGTGAAATGCTATAGTAAAACTCCAGAAGCTGACTGAAGGAGTACTCAGGCTTACAAAAAATACTTTAAAGTGATACAGATAAAGTATTAAATCGCAACATTAAAGCAAAATAACTCCCTCCAGCTCTGTTGTATAGAATGATAGAAAATGGAATTGTTGAGCACATCCAGTTTCTGTCTCTCTTTCTCTCTCTCCAGCCATTGGCCATCTGAGATAAAAAACTGTAACTTCTGATTAAATGTGGAAAGTGACCATGTAGAATGTTTGATTATTTTTTAAAGAATGCTCATTTCTGTATTGCACAACACAAAAAAAAAAAGAGATCAAGTCTTGTAAGTCACAAATATTGTATGAATGATTACTGAGACAATTCCTCAGTGAGATAAAACTGAAAAWWAAARRAAAAAAAAATCAAATTGACACCCACAGTTTTCAAGTATCCATCCTATAATGAGGGAGGTCACTTCAAAAAGAGAGAGAGTATTTTTCCCAAGCTTCAATTCTGTTATAACACAGAAGAAAGGGAACAAACAAACATTAAAACAGTAAACCTTACCCCTAGCAAAAAAGGGGGAAAGCTAAAATGTCAGGAGTGCAGTATTTGAGGGAAAACAGGTGTTACCTAAAAGTGTTTTGTCTGTCTATTGCCTTAGAAATTTTGGATTTCTTTGTCCTTTCTCCACCGTGTGTAAGACATCACAGAAGGAAAACAAAGACACACTGTAGATAGATCTTTTCCTTCAATGTCATAGCAGGCAAAGGTAAGGTTTTCCTTCTGATGATACAAAGCAAATACAGTGTGTACAGGTGTACATGCAGAAAAAAGCATGCTGCCTTTTAGCATGAAATTGTTGTAGATATGACATCTGTCAGATATAGGAAACATTCCACATGRCACACTTTAAGTGTCTTCACAAGCAGATTCACTGACCTCTAAAATGCCTGATTATGTCTGTTTGAAGATGGCATCCTYGGGTGCTTTCCTCCCCTTTATCTATCCTGTCATCAATCCTTGATTTTTACCMATTATTTCTTTTAAAAGATGACAAAATAGAAATGTGTAAGATATGACTTTGTAAATTGCAGCTTTTTCCACTGATGTCCCAGTTTTGGCTGGGACAGCATTAATATTCTGCCTTGCAGCTGGTACAGTGCTGTGGTTTGGATTCAGTGACAATAATGTTGGTGACACACTGATGTTCCAGTTGCTGCTAAGTCGTGCTTGCCCTAAGTCAAGGACTTTTCCATCTCCCATGCTCTGCCAGCAACACAGTGCTTAAGAGGCTGGGAGGGAGATTGGACAGCTGGCCAAACCAGCTAAAGGGATATTGCACAGCTCAGGATGTCATTCCCAGTGTATAAACTGGGGGGAGTGGGCCAGGAGGCACTGGGGACAGGATGGGCATCAGTCAGAGGGCAATGAGCYGTTGTTTTATGCATCACTTGTCCTTCTTGGCTTTTMTTTCTTTCTTTCTTTCTCTTTATTRTTCCCCTTTTCATTATTAYTATAGATTATTTTTATTATTACTATTATTATTGTAGCAGATTATTTCAATTATTAAACTGTTCTTATGTCAAACCATGTATCYGRGGTTTTTTTCCAATTTTCATCCCCATCCCATTGTGGGGGCAGAGGGTGAGCAAGCAGCTGCATGAGACTTAGTTGCCAGCTGGAGTTAAACAGTGACACATGATTATAAAATAATATAAAAGCAAAAATGACTAACAGAAGATTCTAATGCATATATGTACACATTTTCTATATTTTAACAGCATATTTATGAGCTATCCTGAATAGTCATTCTCCAGAAGTCAAAGATCCCTTTAGATCTAGACCAAAAGGGTGCTGCAAACTGCTAAAAATCAGGCAACTTGAGTTTCTGAACTGTTTTATTCATGTCAAATATGTGGGGGAATCACTGATTTTGTAGTTTTCATTCAGCCTTTTTCCTTCCTGAAATGTAGACGTTTTCTATCACTAAAAGCTACAGTTAAAATAATTTTCAATTTCTTCCAAAACCACCAGCRTACAAGAAATGAGTAGTGTTTCTGTCTTCAGGAGCAGTACAATGGCTCTAGCTTCATACAAGATTCTAAAAATGTGAAAATAGGAACACACAAATTACTTAAATCTAGACAGAAGGCTGGAAATCAAGCTCCTAAGTTCTTGTAAAATTGGAAGATTGTAGTCATTAGGTTCTTGAATTTTGAACTGATTGAAATATTCAGAGGTATGAGAAATAAGTTGGTTTCAGATTGCAGGAATTTTGTCTCCAACTGGAGAAAATCCTAAATAAGAGATATACATCACATGTAGGGAATAACATCTGAATCAGGCTTCAATAATRCAACCTAACTGGCCTGTTTCAGGACTTCTAGAAGTATTTATTTTGAAACAGTTTCTTGGACAGATTGATTAGAATCAGGAGTACCTTCATAAGCTGCCAATTTCTAATAAATTTCCTAGGAGTGTGCAACATTTCTGTATCTGAGCAATTARGGATTCTATTCACAATGATTGGACTTTTCAATCAGTCAGAGGAACTTTATWATACTGCTGTATTTGAATCTTATGGAGATATTCTCAGTTGTAAACCACTAGAGATATTTAAATTTGGGCTGATGAATTCCATCCCAAGAGAATCTATTACATAGTGCTATTACATAAACCCACAGGTTTGTTTCAGAGTGAATAGAAGAAGTAAGAACCTTAGGCTTTCAGTCAGAAATTCTGTTCAATTTTCATATAAATTTATTTCTTTTGCTGAGTGCTTGGTGCTAGAGATTTTGGAATTGATTTATGTTACTTTTAATGGAAGCCCTTGACACCTGCWTGGGATTATATGTCATTTAATGCCAGTTCCACATTGAAGCATAGTGAAAAAGGATAACAGGTAACACTTAYAAATTTCTTGAAGATGTAGCTGACACCTTTAAGTTTGCACATTATCATTTAGTTCCCAAAGGGTGAAAGAAGATAGAACTTGCATTTAACRTTCTGTCTAAAGTGTATTCCTACCATGTAATGTATTTGGACACTTTGCTCAATAATTCTTAGACAGGTTGCAATTCACAACTAAATCCTAGTATCAGTTTTTGAAGATTGAATGGCTGCTATAACAAGGGCTTAGCTTGCTCTTCTGGGTGATCTTGCAATTTAAAAATATCCAAGCATRAAGTGAAATGCCCACCTTCATGTARTAATAATGTAGGTYTTGATGTGATAATCTCTAATGCATTTAATTATCCAACTATCATCTTCCCTGAACACTGCATCTTTCTCTCATTGTTTCCTTGTCTTCACTCAGTTCAAACAATATATGTTGCTATGACAAACTTTTGTGCTTTTCATCTTTCTCTCCCTCTGCTAATCCTCTTGTTTTGAATAGGATAGTTTTCAATATTTATTTTTGAGTAGAAATATTTGCATTTTGAAACTTTACATTGCTTTATCTTGGTGACTTATTTGGTCTTTGTTGTTTATCAATACAACTTCTGAGAAAGATAAGTAAATGCTAACAGCTTTCAGCAGTGGCATTTTGATGGTAGAACCTCGGTGTAAAAGATTACATTTAGTAAATATTTGTTCCTAGTTAAAAAAAAAAAAAAGTGCTCTCTGTTCTTTCTCTGTTACTAAAAAATATGGTTGAAACTCCAAAGTTGTATYCTTCCTCTGCACCACTTTAGAGAAGGATGTAGTTCAGATCCATGGACAAATAGACTCTCAGAT
>CADDXX010000089.1:648089-680909 GCA_902810485.1 Alauda arvensis | reverse complement strand
TTTTAATTACATGTATGGCACTGCACTTTTCATTTAATCCAAAAATTCTTTAGTGTATTTAAAACTAGCTTCCATTGGTTTAAGATTTTACTTCTCCTGACAAGAATTGCTTTCTTCATGCAGATCCCTTCTCCTGTTTTTGAGCATGAGAGCATTTGTTGGTCCCATCACAAGTCTGGAGATAGAAATATATCCTGCATTTATTCCTTTGCACATTGTAGAAGAAACRCAAAAGCAAATTGTTCCTGGCAGATGTAGTTTCAGGAAACAGAGGTTTTTGTAAAGTTACATATTTAAAATGGTGTGTCAGCTGGCCAGAGGGTCTGTCMTGTTCGTTTTTGTGGTCTGATCCTGCTGTCACAAAAAAGCACAGCAAAGCTCCTATTGATTGAGAAGGAGTTAACTTGCTGCTATAATGACACTGCTGACTAAACGACTGTGGTTAAATTATCAGGAGTAATTGCAAAGAATGAAGGAGGAAAATAAACATGGAAAAACATGATCCAATGAGGCAATGAGAGCTCTCCTACAAAGTGCCTCTGCCATTTGTAAAAGTTACCCTCAATGCCAGAGCTCACAGAGGTACATCGATTTCCTTGTGAATTTCAATAGTTTCTAATCACAAAGAAATTATTCAGCTTGCYTCTGTGACTAACATAAATATGTGGGGATAAGATTGAAGCACTATATACACTGATAAAATTCAGTCAGRTTTTTAAATTGCCCTAGGGCCAGTAAACTAATAAGATATAGTGACCCACTTAAGCAGCTTGTATGAGAAAAAATCCTGCATAAAGTCAGCAAAACCCCCTTTCTTTGCTGAGATGGTAGATGTAGTGTGCTAAGCCTGCTTTTTTTCAGCAGCACTGTCTTCTCTAAATGCATGGTTTGGCAGTGTATTGCACAGAAGCTATGGAGTTAAACCACCTAATTTACCAGCTGTGAAAATGTTTCACTGAAAGATTTGACTGTATTTGGACAGTTTATATTTAAGTGCTAAACAAATTGTACATTTTTTTTCAGAGTATGATTGCACATGTGCCTCAATATACTTCAAAATACAGGAGCTTTCTGTTTTTAGGATAAATGAAATATACTGTAATGCAAATACCAAAGACAAATGAATTTTCATTTAAAGTCCAATGTATTTTCTAGTGCTCACTACTTTGTGGTACCAGGGAAACTATAGCCATGGAACTGTTATGCCTACCATTAATACATACTGCAAAAATCCACGATGAACTGGATTTATGGCAAGAATATGGTTATAGCTGTGAAAATAATCAGTGTTACAGTATGATAGTTTGAGACAAAATGAAAGCAAAAAAAAAGTTGCTGCATCGGTTAAAAGCCCCCAAACATAACTCTCAGGTGAAATAAACCCTTCTTTTCCCCTTCTGTAGCCAAAGCTCATAGGAAGACTGGGATGAATTGCCAAGGTAATTATTTCCTGAATGTCAATGCAGTTAAATGCTCTAGTACAGGACTACAGACTGATGTGAAATCCATTTAAGGCTTTGCAGCCAATGTGATTGCTGAAGGCCTGAACTTTGTATAGAATTCACAGAGAAGATAGGTAGAAGCCCAAAGAGCACATGCCAGCTAGTCAGGAGTTGCAGTACCTGTGAGTARGACCTCAGTCTTTACAGTGGACAAATGAGTGACAAGGCAGTGACAGATGAGCACTYTGGGTTGTATCTGTAGGACAGATCAAATGCTCCCTGAGTGAATTTAAGAGKGTGACAATTATCTAGAATCTTGCCTTTTGAGCAGCATTTGGAAAAGGAAGAGTGGAGATCTCCATAAGTTATTTAGGTGCCTAAAGTAAGCACTGTAGTGTCTCAACTTGCCAGTAAGAATCTCTCCTCTATTCATACAGTAAAAATCATCAGGAAAAAATGTCCACAAAGGTCTTCTAAATGCAGCAGTGTTTTCCACATGCTAAATTACAAGCTGAGATAACCCAAGAGCTGCACAAGGACCTTAAAGACCTGTGAAATATATGCAACTTCTTTAAAGTTCATTAAAGTAATAACATGAGATAAGCTGCTGATTTTTATAGAACACACATAACCTCTCAAAAGTTGGATCTTGTTCTGCAGTATATGATTTGGCAGCACCTTCTTTAAACAATGTTTTAGGTGTTATATCTTTTACCTGGCACATAGAGAATGAAGCATGAAAATTCCATTAACAGTAATAGAAGTTGTGTGTCTAATTTCTCATTAACAGTTCTGTTAGTGTACACTCTTCAGTGCATGGCTTTAGTGTAGACTCCTCTTTCTTTAATTACAAAATGCTCTCCAAGCCTATAAAACCTTTACACCTATTAAGTCCTGTAATTTTAAAAACARTTCACCCATAGATTATGTAACTTAGAATTTTTTTCCTTGACTGGCATTAAATTATAGCTATTGGGTACTGCAAATGGATAACGTAAAGACTGATTTAGCAGGTGGCTGTGTACCAAAGCTTTGCTTACCTTTCTTGCCCTTTAAGCACAAATTAATTTGTTATAATCTGTTTTCWTCTAAAATTTCTCTGAACTTTTTTTAATCATTTAGATTCTGTTTCATATGACATAAAGACTAACATCTTTGAAGTGCAGTTGTAAGCCTCTGTGTGTACAGAGAGGTATACATGTATGATATCTATGTCTCCTTGCCTTCAGCTAAGTGTTTGAAAAATACTTACCCCATTTAGAAGAGGAGGGCATACTTACAGATGTAATACAGTCTCACTTAGTCACCCATTATTTATGAGACTGCTTAAGGCAAGTGTTTTCAGACATGCCCACCTAGAGCTAGTCATATTTTTTGTATGTAGGCAATTTGACAGTAACCTTGCTTAGATAAGTGACTGCAGTCTTCWTTGCCTCTATTGCCTTAGATGCAGAGGAAAGTAATAATCATTTTGTCAAAAAACTTCACACATGGACCTTAGYCTTCTGTGATCCACAGGGCCATTTATATGTTTAAATATGCCTGAAAACTTCACTTCRCTTGTTAAATGAACTCCACAGATTATTACAAGCATTTGAAATTGTAACTCCTATTTCATAATACTGACCCACCTTTTTACCACTTACAATTTTMATATAGATGTGTGAAATAGTGATGATTATGAAATGGAGAACATCCAACTGAAAGTTAACCAGTCAATAAAAATACAATTGATGGTACTGAGCTTTCCTAAGAGAAAGGGTACATAACACTGAATGTCTTATTTTTATAACACTGATGTCTTTTCAGATAAAAGGCTGAGAAAGGAATTAATGTGTCAAACTACTATGTTTTGCAGCCCATAAAGCAACAAAGCTTTTCTTCATGGGTCAACCTTCGTCTATATTGTAGATAAAATTGCACTGACCTTTTATCTGTATYGACAAAGATTTTATTCAACAGAACTGATTTCTGACTTCTATACTYGAAAAAGTTGTATACTCCGACACCTTGGCAATCAGACCTTTTCAGCCCAGACAAAATACACAGGCAACTGGGAGAAGATGTTAGAAGTTCTCTTTGAAGATGAACAAAGAAAGGCACTTTAGAGAATACTGACAGGCTTCTAAGATTTTTATACTGCTGTGGTTTTATTCCAATTGTTCTTCTCAACACTTTTTTCAAAAATAGGCATAAATATAATAGGTTTATCAAAGTTTGTGTACAACTTTGAAATCTGAAGTTGATCTGATTTTGTTTTTAGAGTCTGTATGGAAATGACTGAACATTAGTGTTTCTTTTCCTTAGATTTCTTTCTCAGGTTTTCAGATATTCTAAATGTATCAAAAACATAATTAAATTGTGAACCAGGGAACAGCCAGATATCTTCATCCATCAACTTGTCAGTGGATACCAAGCAGAAGCATAATGTGCTGCTAGYTTCTCTCTTGTCAGTCCAGTGCCTACATACCCTATATTAATGAGTCAGATAAAGCCCTTGCTTTTATGATACTACATAAACCTTTCGATATGCTTAAAATATATTTTTTAATAGGATGTGGATTGTTTAGCTTCCAAACAGTGTTTAGTATGTGCCATCATACTTACTGGATTAATATCCCGGAAGCTCTATTTCTATTTCTGCCTTCATCTCTTATTCACATGGGTACTTTGGATATAGGACTGAACTACTGAATATTTCAGCTTCCCATCTTTAAAAAATGAGAATAATTTTGGAAAACATTTGCTACAGTAATTTAGTGTCTGTGGATTGGATCTGTCATAAAAGTGCTGGATATTTAGCACGGTTTCACCTCATGAAAATGAGACTGGGGCAAGCACTCACTAAGAATATTGTTTTAAGTAAAGTGCTGCAATGTAGACTTCTGAAATGTAGGAATGTTTTTGGTCACTTGGCTGGAGTTTTTTCCTTCGTCTTTCCTGTCTTAGTCAAAGAGTAATTGCTACTGAGTTGCTGAAAGTGTGGCAGTAAAATCCTAGCTGTTCTSCTGATTCCCTTGTTTGAAATGTTGACAAATTCATTTGCAAAATATTTTTTATTATTGTATTAGTATTAATTATCTCAAATGACTGTCATAATTGTGATATTTGTCTTGGCTTASATAAATTAATACTTATACCTATAGGTACTGGTTAATGAAGAATAGGATGAAACTTAACTTGATATATGCAATGGCAAATTGTGTTAAAAAACATTTTATTAAGCTAGTACTTTAAAAAAGTCAGATCCTCAGCATAAGAATATTATGTAAATCAGGTCATTTTTTTCCAAGCAGTGAAAAATAATGTCAGAAAATACATATTTTAGCATAAATTATTTAGTGAAAAGTTCAGTTCTTTTATAGTAGTGTGCCTGAAGCATTCGAATATGGGCATTTTGTCCGGTCATCATTAACACATGCCATAGGAGATTTCACTCCCTTCCAGACATTATTTTCAAGACTTTTGCCATTCAACATGGGTTTTTTTAGTCGCACAACTTTTCTTCCATTATTCTCTGTCAGTATTCACGTATTTTCTTGCAACTTATATCAACCAAGTGTGTTGGCAATTACATTTTAAAGTGGTTTAAAATTGTTTAGAAATGKTAAAGTCTGTTGTAAAAGCACTGTAAGTCTTTCTGGAAGAAGAGAAGGAAACGAATGAAGAAAAGGATCACTGAAGGAACTGCAGAGAAAATGTCTGTCCTTTCTATTRTTTCCAACAGGAAGCAGTCTTAGCCATATTCCAACTTCTYTCTTTCTTAAAAAAATAWAAAATTAAGAATTACATTTTTAKTTTCTCTAAATAGATACAGAAGACTTACAAAAGACTGACAAAAGTAAGTTTTGAAATTCTAAACTGCATGAATACTTGTATCTGGGAAGGTATTTTTAGTTACAGCTGAAGAATTCAATTGACAATTTTAGCCTACCAGCAAACTTTAAAAATGAAGCTTTGGGGGGAAAAAAATCTGTAAATTCTTTAAAGTTCTGTACATAAGGAAAAGAAATCCTCCCAAACCAAAACCAATTAACAAATTAACATCATATATGCGTAATATGAGGCCTGGAACAGACCATACAAAGTCTACTTCTACTTCTGTACTTCAGGCCAGAGTCTGCAAAGACACTTATTCTTGACAGGCATTTCCTGAACTTGTCCTTTATGACAATACCATTACCACTACAATCCCTGTTTAAGTGTTCACAGGCAATATATTCCAATGCTATACAACTCTTGCCATCAGCAAGGTTTTACTAGTTTTTGTTTGAATCCTTACTACCACTCGATTTCTTATTATTTTACCTGTTCCTTCTTCTATCAGCTATGGACATAGAAAAAAATTTCCTTATTTTTGGCAAGAATTTTTTACATCCTTAAGTGTTACTAGCCTATCTTCCTCTTTCTGCAGCTGAGCAAATTCAGTTGTTTCAGACATGGTTAGCAGATAAGACATTTAGTCTGGTCATTCTTAGTATCATCCTTTAGSTGGTACCTATCTCTTGAATTGCAGTGCCTAAAACTGTCCTGCATTTGAGGTCTTACCCATCTTGAGACTATCAACAAGATGAATTCATGTGGTGTGCAAGATGCATTCCTGCCTAATCAACCCAGTGTGGTGCATACATTCTTCACAGAAGTGTGGTATTTTTTTACCCAGCAGCAGATCTACTTAGCAATTTCTTGTACTGTGTCTACATTTATTTTTCCCATGTAGATCAACATGCATTTCTCTTTTGAATGAATTCCTCTATTTTTAAAAATCCCTCCAACTTGCAATATAYTCTTGAGGTCTAATCCTGTCTTCCAGTGTATCTGAAATATCTGTRCACCTGATTTCCATCTGCTGTCTTAAAAAGAACTTTCAATTTCCCATCATAAATGTTGTTAATGAAAATATTTTTTAAAGTAGACCTAAATTGACACCAAAGCATGTCAGTAAGCCTATCATACATCCTTCCACATCCATAACAGACAACTGATGCTTAGTGAATATGGTTAACTTGTCAGCTTTATATCCACCCATTCAGCTACCTTATTTTTTTTCTCTTTCCTAATAAAATTTCATTTATTCATATCCTTATATACACTTTTTTCTGTTTTTTTATGAGCATCTGTTATTTCATTACCTTMATTATTCTGCTTTTGCATGCCAACATCTTAAGCATCACATTAATCCCTGCTGTCCTCTTGACAAAGTCTCTGATTGTGCCCCACTCTTTGTTGTTTCTGTGTCCATCTCCCAGTTCATGTACCTTYTGCTTTAAAGACTGAGGGGACAACATAGCATATTATAGGGGCAATATGGGACTGCAGAGTCACTGTCATAGGAAAGCTGTTTGGAAGGGACCTCTGAAGATCTCCTCMTGTGTCTGCTCCGAGCAGGAGTGTCCCTGCACTGGGTGTGAAGAGTTGCGACTTTATCTCCCCAAGTCTTGGAAACCACCAAAGATGGAGATTCCACAGCCTTTCTGGTCTGTCTGTTCCACTTATCTCTGTGTAAATGTGTGTTTATGGGGCTGTGTGTCACTTCCTAATATCCAACCTGAGATTTCTACATGTCAATATTTTGGCATTTTCCCCTGGCACCAAAATGAGTCTGKCTTCAGCAGCCTCCTTACTATGTTYTGGAAAGCCATGGGCAACTATCTCTGGAAGTACYGGCATTTTTGCTAGCAGGAATGACACACTRAAATAGAAACCAATCACATTTCCATATGCTACAACAGAATCAYAYTGTAAAACCTCCTAAATCCACATTTTATAGTTTAGGTGTCCCTCCYRTTSTAWAAACACAAAATATTTGACAAACTGAACAATTTTTCTGTTCCTTCCTGGACAAAGAGATAATTAAAAGGTAGGCTGAAAAATAATAATAATGTGGAAAAATGATTGACTGTGAAGAATCTCTACCCTTCATTGAAAAATGATGCTTAAATTTCTAACTTTTTMTTTAAAAGTTACAATGATTATGTCTTTATTTTAAATTGAATTCCCTTTCAGGTGTCAGAGTATGTTTTTTAAAGTAGGAGCAGATTAAATGTAATTTCATAAACATATATAAGACTTTGCTAACATATCTGAGGCTAAGCCATAAAAAGATTGAAGTAAAAATAATGCAGCATTTAGATCTCTGAAATTCAGGTTTCTGCAATTGTGATAAAAACATCACAAAATACATTATGATAAATAGCACAGTGGATTTTACTTGGCTAAAGTAGTAAAGTTTAAAAGTGTATATCTGCAAGCTAAAAATTAAAATCTAAAAATAAAGCTAGTAGGATATTAATATTTATATTGAACTTAGTGGCAGAAAAAATGCCCTGAGCATATTTCCTGCTTAAACACTGATGTAGTAAAATACCTTCAAGGCAGGATCTCAGACAGTACTTTGAGTCCTTAATGATACTAAATGCAAAAGAGTAAATTATGTACWAACCTGTAAAAAGATAAAAATGCTGGTGTGTTATAGCTCTCTGTGTGAYGTAAATCAGAAGAGCAGTAGACATAATTCAGTGCAAAGGGAGTGAAGAAAAAGCAGAACAATTTTTAAAAATTATATGATAAATATTTTTGTTATATTTTGCAGAAATTTTAGTTTTTCAAATAKAGTACACAAAATAAAATTATATTTCAAATTTCCACTTACTTTTGTTTTTCTCTGAAGACTTTTATATGCTGCCTAAACATGAAAGCACCATTTCACTTACTTTAAGAATAAGCTGATGGTGAAGCAAAATATTTTTCAAGAGTACACAGCTATGCTATGCAATATGAAATTCAGAATATTTAATTTATATTGTGAGAAAGAAGCCGATGATGGCTATTTTAACTTCGGAATGCTACTGTGGGATCTATGGACACATTAAAAATAATGTACAGCAAATAAAAACCATTGTGAAAAATTACAGAGAAAGAGCAGATATTTGGTCATAATAGATGGAGCCACATGAATGAGGCAAGGGTTCTAATGTCTGATGATAGAGTTTAGTTGAACAGAGATTAGTAATAAGTCGCACCTTCTTAGAGTGGAGTTCACTTGAAGTCTTTACAAATAACACAATTTATTTCTAAAACCATCCCCCAAGATGCTGAGCTTGATARTATTTACTTCTGTAGGAGACTATTTCCCACCTATGCAAAATTTATGAACTACAAATGTTTTGGGTAAAAGGAAAGTCTAAATTACTCTAGGAGTTCTCCTTTTCAGTTCTCTTATTCAGAGTGGTAAAAAAAGCTAGAGGGTGGTGGGGTTGGTGGTTATCACTTATTTGAGTCTTTTCTTGGAATTACACTTAATTATGAACACTCAAGTATTTTATTGTTTCATATGTGGAGTGGTTTATGTACAGTGTTTTTCCATGATGATTACATTCATTGCTGACATTCTTATGAATGTTTGCCCAGACAGTAAGTCATCTAACTGGTGTACCTCCAGTCTCTGTGTCCATATATTCTTTGCCCTTTTCTTGTATTTGAGATCAATGATATCTCTGTCTTCCTGGCATAACTAAAATTTGTGCTTGCTTTGGAGTATGACTCAATTCTTTCATGCCTTGTGAATTAGATAAATGTTTTCATGATTGTATTGGGTCATGGATAACACTGTTTGCACTCCATGAAGGATTCTGGCAACTTTCTATATGATTTAGAATGAAAATTTGAGATACTGGTATTTTATCCTATTTCATCACAGATATTTTTTTCAGTTTAGAGCTGTGACAAATTCTGCTTTTTTTCTGYCATGGAAGTTCACATACACATTCACAGATTTCATGCAAATGCAAAATTTTGTATTTTTACTCTGCCAGATGTAGAAGATTCCTTACTTCCTCAAGCTTGCAGCCTGAACAATGTAAGCYAAGCACACCAAGTGCAATGACAGATCCCATCAACCACTTGGTTGAAGCAGAGTTCTGCATGATCAGTCCTTGTGGGGACCCAAAAATATTTCATGGTAGAGTTGCTTTTTCACATAAAAAAAAAAAATCTTGTTGCACAGTCCTTCACTATTCTTCTTTCCTCCAGTTTTTGTTTTKTTCTTCTGTTCTGCTGTTCTTTTTATTATCCACTGCTGAAGCCTTTTTATTTTTTTTGGTCCAGATTTCTCCTCTGCAGTGTACCCCATCTTCAAATAAGAGAATTATAAGATAAAGCTGTAGAGTCCTAAAAAATAGCCCTTGAAAATAACCTGAGATTTTCTCAGACCCTAGTGGCCAATCAAATACAAAATAGCACTGAGGGCCCCTGTCAGATGTGATCCTGGCTTTGTGATGAAGCAAACCATTCTAATTTCCCTTTGACACCTCTGGGTCGGAAGGCCCTGGTCWCAGAGTGTCAGCAAATAGCACAGACTCTGTAGCTGAAAGAATTTTTCTATCTGAGCCATTGACAATGAATCAGGAGTCAAGGGACTCAGCTTGATTCCCCACATCTCCTAATGCAGGCTACTTCATTATCCAAATTAATCTTGTTCTATAGCACAGGACAGATGTAGATATCTAGATGGATCTTAGCAAGGGAGAATATCAATCTCTAGCAGAAAGGTGCCTGTTAAGCTCAGCAGGAGTCATACWTTTACTGGGCTAAATAAGCCATGTTCTTTGCTTTATCTTCCCACACACTGCTTTCTCACCAACCTTAAGTTATTGGTATTCTCCACTAAAGTAATGCAGATTTTCTTCCCTTTACAAGGTTCAGTATATCCACCTGTCATRAGCTTGCAGTTATAATTTCTGTCCTGAAGTGTCAAAAGGTACTGGTTAACTTCTTGTCCCAATAGCAGCTGTGTTTTCAGGCAGCATCTGCCTCCAGAGCTCCCAGCATCTCCCTTTCTGGGTTGCCGGTACTTGGCGCTCGTTATTCTTCCCACTCATGGTGTCCTTTCTGGTTGTAGTTACTGCTGCCAAAAAGAAAACAGAAGTACCACTCCTGTGCCTGAACCTTTCTGAAAACAGTTCTCAAAAGACAGGAAATTCTKAAAAAATCATCMAAAATTTTTCATGAGGGGGATTTTCGRTCTACATTAAGCAAGATGTCAACATACCTGTTGTTTTCATTAAAYTCCTTCAGTTAAGATGGTTKTTCACATTCTCAAAGTGWTTCTTGGTGTCTGTATAACATTTACAGATCAAGTATGGGCTGAAGTCTGTCATTAAATGTATAGAGTTAGARAATAATTTAATTATCTCTTTGTATWTCCAACTAATTGGAMAATTAAACCCTAATATGCAAATGGACCAAAACTTATAAAAGTGTGAGACCTCATAACCTGGGGGCTATTTTTGTGACCATTCAGAATCCACCTTGGTTGTAGCCCTGGTCAGGTTCTTGTCCTGCCCAAGGTGTATCCTAGAGCCTTTCAGTAAATATGTACTTGATTTTCTAGCTCTATCCAGTCTCTGTTTCAGGTCAGCCTTCCAAGGCATCACAGCTATGGCTATGGCTGTCCTAAAAATGTTTTGAAGACTGRTATTTGTCTGGTAGATACTCAGAGCTCTCTCAGCCTTGAGTTATGCTTGTCTATGGTATACAGAGCTTATGCAGCACTTGACATATTGATCCTATAGTTGTGATTTACATAAAGAACTAGAAGAAAGGAGTAATTATGGAGTAAGAAACTTCATAGTTACTGAACATATGGGAAGTACTGCTGGGAATTTCAAAGAGCTGTGGGATGGTAATGGCCAAAAGACAGAAAACGAATTGTGTTTACTTGCTACACTGCAAAATATGTTGTTCATGTGTTGAGTAACTTCTCATAATCTTCATCCAATTCTTTTAGAGTTCTGGTTAGAATTTCTCTCTTACATCCTGCATTCGAGGGGAAATTGAAGTGGTAGTGGCTGTACTTTGCTTCAAGTGCCTGTATGCCTCCATAGAGGGCCATAAGGGCTGGGACAAATCTACCTGTTAATCACACATCCCAATGAACTCTAGTCAGTAATCTTGCTTTAGATAACATCAGTCTGCAGTTTATCTTTTCCAATGTATTTGTAAATGCTCACTTGAAAATTCATACTGTGCTCTGAATTTTTAAAAACAGATTGGCATTAATCTACATTAATACTGTGCACCTGAATTCTTCAGACAGCTTCCAAACAATGTGTTAAATCCTGTTGTAATATTAAAATTTTAAATGYTAAGGCCAGATTCTGCAACTCTGTCTAATATGTCTTCAGCAAGCMATCAGATGGCCATTGCAGGATTGCAGGACCTGGCCTGCACTTAMAAAACATCTCTATTGAGCAATGATACTGTTAAGAGTTATTAGAAAATATTGCTGAGGATATTAATATCTAATTATACTAAACTGATTTGTAATTAACTCCACAGGAGCACAAGAATAATGCTTGCAGAATTAATTAGGACAACATTAAATAGAAGGCATTTTTCTTTTCTATTTGTTTGGTTTGAGAAATCAATGTAGTTATTTTGGAAGGTGTCACTGTTTTTATGTCTTTTTGAGCTTCACAGGCATGCAGGTTCCTATGTAAGAAATTATTTTCTTCTTCTTTTAACCCAYCCATTTTACTTATGCTCCAGTTTGGAACTAAACAAGTATAAGGATTGCAAGTCAGGATTTATTCTTCACCTTAATTAAAGATTCTCCTAGTCCCTCAATAAATGTTCCTTAATTTGTCCTATGTAAGATAATGACCGTTTAGGACCTTGGCAAGCCTAAAGGGTTTTTTGAGCTGTTCTTTTGGGCTACTTAGCTTGATATAAATGCAGTTAGGCATGACCTCATTTACCTCTCATGGAAATAGATAATGGTGGCAAGATGTCAGTCCTTTATTTAGCTGTTTTAATGCCAGGTTTTACTTTTTTTTTTTCCTCTTCACTGCTGACCTTGAGGATGTGCTGCAAAGCCCTACCTGTTTGCCAAGTTTTCCATAAAGGTTGAAGAAAGAACATTTAAGAAATGAGATGTCCATTCCTGTGGCTTAAGGAAGGGCTAATTGGTGTTGCCTCACCTCCTTAGCTGCAGCTGGAGGGATCGCAGAACACAAAAGAGAACAAACATTTAAGAGACATTTCAAGACACCGCTATGTGTTTTAAGTCCCTTATTAGCTTATGTAGTTTTTCTCAGGCCCCATGAATTTCAAGGGATGTGCACAGATGCCCTTGTTGTTTTCCAGGACCACCAATAAATTCTCACTTTAGGGTTGCTTGGTTGCAGCTGCACAGAGAAAATAGCTGTAAAACRTCCCAAGGTCTTTGCCCTATGATGAATTTACATACACTTCATTTTGTAAAATGTGTTTTAACACCTGTTCATTAAGTGAAGTAATTTCAACACAGTCTTTCCTGTCAAAATTACTTATCTGTGTTACTACAGTGCACAAAAGCCTAATCTTCACAGGTCCTCACTGGAATAAGTTGTTCTTCAAGTGCAGTTAGGTGTAATCCTCATATGAAAGATTTCCCTCTCAAATAAACAACATTTGTATTTAAATGTGAAACATACTTCTGATATCTAAGTATGAATCCTATGTTTCTTTGCTATTTGGCAGCAGACWTTTTGTTCACACTTTTGTGTTCGAGAGTTGCACAGATCAGATGCTTTCTTAGTCTCTGCTTTCTTTGATGGGAGAGAGAGGAGTTGTTTCTAGGCTCCACAGCTTTGCACTGAGATACAGCTGCCTCAAGCTAATTTTGGCTGCTTGGAAACACTTTGTCCRTTTTTTTCTAAAAGCCCCTGAGATTTAAACCTCCTATCTCCATCGTCCCAGGCTGCTTGGCTCACTTGCTTCTGTAGAAGAGGTAGCTGTTAAATCTAGTTTTAATGCAAATTGCTCAGCAAGAAGAAGGAAGCYCAGAAAAAGTGGGGTAGATAAAGTGTGATTGTTGTTTCATATCTTTTCATGAGCTTTTGAACATGTTTCTATCCTGCTGGCTTCAGCTCTTCTTATGGAGAGCTTCTCCTTGGTACTTTTAAGAAACTGTTTCAAATCCACGACCATAYTTCCCTTCTTCTAAAGGGTACTTCCATTTCCAAGCTGATCACACCCCGGTTAGAAAATCACGCAAACCACCTCAAACAGAATGGTAGTAGCAGGTAGCAAAGTTGTTTCGTTTTGGCAACTTTTAGCATAACTTGCACCACAGACTTMAAAGTATACCTGAAAAGAAAGGTGGTAGCATTCACAGGTGTCAGACATTCTGAAGTGGGTTGGGTATGAACTATCCATAGTAGCCTGCAGCAGGGAGTTGTCAGAGTACAGCTTTGTCCACCTTACTAATACAATTTGCTGACTACATAAGCTACAACAGCATGAACCAGGTAATGTAGYACAGTTGTGTGTTCCCCAAAGCTAAAGATTTTAGATGCTAGATATAAAAGAATAATTTATTTCAATAATGGAATCCTCATTTATGCCTCCATCAGCAAAATCACTGCTTGTGTGACATTGCATTGCATGTCATATTGCATTACATTAATGAGGTTAGGAGTGTGACAGAGTTAAGTGTGTGCAGATATAAATTTGTGCATGTTCCACACACATCTCTGTGTAACAACAGATACACATAGATGGAGGTTTTCTCTGTATATAAAGGTAGAAGGTGGGAGCACAGGAGGTACAGAAAAAGCCCTTCTCTTGCCCAGGAACCCCCTACTGTGCTGCCCATCTGCATTACCTGAAACCTGCATCACCTCCAGAGAGTACATTTCCTCTACATTAGAGGTGAGCACCTAGACCAGGGAGRGGCCACAAAGAAACTTAGGGCCTGAAGCACCTCTCCCAGGAAGGAAGGCTGAGACATTCAGTCTGAAGATGAGAAGGCTCAGGGAGCACCTTAGCAATTTATAAATACACTAAAGGGAGGGTGCAAAGAAGACTRAGCCAGGATTTTTCAGTGGTGACTGGTAACAGGAYCAGAGGCAATGRGTACAAACTGAAACACRGGAGGTTCTCTGTGAAAATCAGGAAATGCTTTTTCTCTGGCAGGGTGGCTGAGCRCTGCAACACAGATTGTCCAAAGAGGCTGTGGATTCTCCCTCCTTGTGGGCTATCTGGAGATGGTCCTGRGCAACTGTTTGATCTGTGAGGTTGGACTGAGTTTACCTCCAGGGGTCCTTTCCAACCTAAATCATATCTTATTTCTGTCAACTGGAATAAAGCTAAATTTTAGCAGAGTAATTGTTAAATGGAAGGCTRATTCTTCAGGTAACATCTTTTGAGTGGAGTGCAACCAATTCAACATGTCGATCCTTTACATAGTTTTTATTTTTTATGTTTTTAATGTTTGATTAATGTTTGTACATAACTGATGTGTCAGAACCCCAGTGGTGGTGGTGCCAGCTCCAGGGTTGCACTATCTGAGGTGATTTTGGCCAGTTCTAGCTCTGCAAGTGGTCTCACTTCTGACCAGCGCATAGAAATTTAGAACATTGTGTCACATTGGGAAGACCCCTTTTGGTACTTAGGTTACCAAGCTGAATGCTATTTCAAAGGTAACTGTATTTTGCACTGCTCTAAGGGGTGCTGGCATGGGGTGTGTTTGGCCASTAATTGATTTTTTTCTGGCTGGTATGCTGTATGATATGCCCTTTTGTTTTTCTGGGCTGCATTCATCTTTTGTCCTTGCCAGTTTGTTGTTTCTTTKGCTTACCTTCTCTAAGATAGCTGTAGTGTTATTTGGAATTATTTTACCCTGCAAATCTAAAAATAGTTTGAAAATGTTTGGAGGAGATTTGAGACCTGCATTGAGTAGCAAATTACAGGATAGATGCTCTGTGGCCTATTTCCAGTTTAAAATGCTATTGCACAGTTGCATAACCAAAGTGCTGAACTCAATTCTCTTGTCCAGTTGTTTCCTCTGAGGCCTATGCTGATTCACTTGTTCACATTAAAAAAATCTACTTTTGTTTAATATTCTAGTAATTTTAATAAACAAAACAAAAACAAAAAGAAAGGATTATGGAAAGAACTTTGAAATAGAGTTGTAATTAAATTCTAAGTATCATTCTTCAGGTTTCAGTCAGTATATTGTTTAGAAAAATATAGAAACCATTTTATTATTGCAGCAGCTGTGAGGTTTGACAATTTTCTTCATCATTTTACAGTAGTCAGATTACAATGTGGTAGCTGAAATTAAGCAGCTATAATTCATGAAGAGTAGGATCAAATCCAAGTGAAATTTGACTGACATACCACCCTGTAGTTATATGGAAGAATAAAGTGTAATCAAAATATTTGGAATATGTATAAGCAAATTTTTAAATCACTTAAAAAATGTATTTTTGCTCTCTGATAATTACCCCAACTTGAAAAAAAAATCTTTAAACTCTGGCAGAAGTCCTTTGCTTTTTCCTTCTTTTTCAGTCCTTTTATTCCATATCTTTTTATCACTTTCATATATTTTTTTGAATTACTCTTTATTTTCAGTAAACGTTTCCACACTTTCAACGAGATCCTCTGAGGCTCCTCTTCCTCTATTCCCATTGCCTCTTGCTTTCCTCTGTTACTGCTGAAACCCATGCTTGGCAGACAGCAGTCTGCATTGTTAAGGTTCTCTGTAGCACTCATCCTCAATCTTTTTTTAATGAAAGAGCTTCTTCCAAAATGCTTTTTTTTWAAACCAAGATTCAAGTCTTATGGGTAAAAGTGAAGCCAAGGGACATGGGGTCAAGAAAAGGGCTAATAGAGTTTTAAGTTATTTTCTGCAGCGTTGAGAGAAGGGTTGGTGCTTTAGAGAAGGGTATATAATCACAGACATTTGCTAGTGGCTGCTGGAGATACAAAAGTTAAAACTGAGGATGACAGGAAAAGGGAAGTATGATCTTGCCTGCAGTCTGTAAGTGCAAGYATTTTTCTTCACAAAAGTTGGAGACACTACTCTAAAAGCTTATCTGATAATGGCTGCTGTCAGCTGCAAACTATCAATTTACAAGGACCTCTTATCTGGTCTAAGGCAATTCTTAACATTCAGGTTTCTGAGCACTTTGTTCTCTGTGTTGCCATTTTTTAGGTGCCAAAGTATGAATTATCTGATTATGGAATTTAGAAGGTGATGGGACTGGGGAGGGAGGAAGGGTAAAGGCTGAAACAAGATGGAGTAAATTGTGTATTATATACTATAAACCTGGTTAGATTTATTGCAAAGTCCATGACAAATTCTGAGAAATTTAATTTAATATGTTTTTAATCTATAAATGCCATTGCTAATCTGTAGTAGAATCCTGCCCTCCAAGGACATCACTATTTCTCCAAACCTCTCATGTATTCTTTATTTCAAATGCTTGATTCATTAAGTGATCTTCTAAATTTTGAAACTGATAGCTGTTTATTTATCTCAGCCTGATCTGSCAGCAAATTGTGAGTTTCTTCTGCTTCCTCAACCTTTCTCTCRTGGTCCTCCTAGAACTGACATGGTAGCAGTATCCTCAGGCTCCTTAATGAAATTGCAGCAACTTACTTCTAACTCAGGAAAAAATCCTATTTTGGGGGCATTTTGATTRTTTTCTTGATTGTACTTTAAAATAACAACATCACTTTTATATCTGTTGAGATTTTCTCAGTAATTACAGAACAATACATAACAAACTAAAAAGCCCACATTTTCTAAACCAGCAAGAAATTCTAGCAAATTTTATGATCTACCTGGAGAAAGTAACTTAATCAAATATATATTTTAAGTCGATAATAGAAACTATTTTGTCCTTGTCCTCTTTATAAGTTTCAAATTTTATTGAGGAAAATAACTGTTCTAAGAGTAGTGGGTTGTTTAAGTACTTTCACTTCCTTGWCTCTGTGTGTGCCAGTAAATGACATGGGCAAGAGACCACACTCTGGCTGGCTGGTAAAGCACAGCTTAAATTTCTACAGTTGGTTTCAGCACCCAAAATGRAGGGGTCACATCTAAACTACCTGTTGGAAATGAACCTTGTCCCAGGGTGACTCTCAAGCCTTGCTCTGGACTGAAGAGTTCTTCTAGATGACCCAAGCTACATCTGTGCAGGAGTATGTTAGAGATGTAAAAGCAGGCATAGCTGTACTACAGAGTTTGAGCCCTGGGTAAATTTACTGGTATAGACATGGATTCTATGGCAAACAGGGCTTTTAGCAGAGATAACTGCACATAACTATCTTCTTCCTTTTTTTTCAGTACTTTTTTATCTTTCCATACCAGTGCAGCAGTGATATRAAAGCAACTCCTTTCAATATTAGTTGTCTAAATCCTGTTTCAGAACACTGTAATTATAAATTAATGTTATGGGTGCCATAAGAAGATGCAATACATTTCATCTGAAAGGCTATCCTAGTTCTCTTAAAAATGAAATGTATCCATCATTGGTCTGACAGTATAAAGCTGTATTACAGCCTAAGTGGTAACTTCTCAACTTCTCACAGAACCTTTTTGTGCATGCTTCTCAGGTATGGATTGCAAATGTGGAATCAGAGCACTGTTTGTCTGGCTGGTATGTGGTATTGTCATGATAAAAATTCCTACTGGGCTGCAGAGAAGTACKTGTACCATGATATGCTTATTTCCTTCAATACAGTGACTTGCTGACATAGAAAGAAATTTCTTAGGTCTTTGTCCGTATGTCTGAGGACCAAAGCCAGTGCTTATTAGAATTGTTTTCTGAACAGAATGTATAATCTAGGTAGGTAATGTCTTACCTTGCTGTTTCTGAACCTTAGTACCCTTTTTCAACACCATTAGATGGGCTGAGAACTCATGTCCAGCTGCAGCCAATTGCTTTAACCCCTGCTTTTTACAGTGTGTGTTCACCCAGAAATCCCAAATCATAAATACAAGATGAGGGAGAACTAAACCAGAAGGTAGCTAATCTCTTGAAGGSAGGATGATTACTGTGTGAACAAAGGGTTGGAAGGAACCTTGAGACTGTCAAATTCAATTGCTGTCTCCAGGCAAGGCCAGCTTCAAAGCTGAATCAGGTTGTTCAGGGTCTTATCCTGTCAGCTTTCCACATTCTTCAAGAACTGATGCTCCACAGTATCTCTGATCCATCTGTTTTAAGGCTCTTCAGATGTATATCAGACCCTGGAATAACTCACAGTTATCCAAATACTAATATCCATCTTTCTTTGTGCACCAAGGGAGTCAGATTCTGTCTCTAAAAGTCCTTTAATGGACTAAATAGAAGAATGAGGTACTCAGGTATCAATAAAAATTAGTTGTAATACACTTTGTTTTTGACTGAAAAAACCAAACATTTTCATAAGGAAAGAAATTTTCATTGTAATACACTTAAAACAGGAAATAATATTCATACCTATGAGTTTAGATGATTCGTTTGTATTTCTCTTTATTAGAATAAGGCAGGTGATTAAAAAAGAAGAGCACTGCTTTCAAAGAGAATTAGATTTTCAAAATCACATTACATTTCTCTCTTTTAAGGCTTTTTTTTAAAGAGGAAGAAAAAAACATACATTCCCTTTTTTTCCTCCTTATTATGGTGTTAATATCAAATAGTGATAATGYAGGAAAAAGACTCAGGCAGTATGACTCATGCTAGCAGTTTCTGTATAAACAGGCTGAAGAAAAATTATGAGAAAAGTATTGTCCCTTTAATTTTCAGATATAGTCAAAATTACATTGAACAATTTACCATTGTAATAAAATTTCAGTAAAATTAAGGGATAAAGTACAACTGAGTATCTCTTTTCTTGATTTACACTTTATATGAAAATTTCTATGCCAGGTGCATCGTACTGATAGCATCTTCCAATAGTTTATTGTGTGTTGAATRCATTCTGACACTTGGTATTTCTGTAGAATAGTCAATGCTATTTTTTAATGGTTTTATGACATATATGCATATGCAAGACACATAATGCTTATATTCATATATATGTGTCAGTGTTACTGAAGGCAAGTTCAGAATGCCAAAGGGGGGTTTTGAGGTTGGGGTTTTTTCCCCTACTTAGAGCAGAAAGTTGCAAGTCCATTTGTGATCCTCTTTGCTTTCTGGGGAAGCAATGTGCACAATTTTAGGCTGGACCTGCAGAAAGAAGCTATTGTAAAAGGATTCCTGCTGTCCTTCATATCTCTTTTGTATGATCAATTGTAACTAGTGGTTGATGAAACTGATTTTATTTTTAAAAAAGACAAAACCTCCTTATGAGGTTGATCATAAGTGAAAGCTGAGGAAAAATTGTGTTGGAAGTAGTACTGCTCCATGTCTTTAACTAGAATGGAACTCAAAAGTTCTGTCMCACTTTGTCCAAAGTATCAAAAAACTCAAGAAAAAGAATTTACTTTGCAGAAGGTCAAGAAATAAACACTACAGTAAGTGCCAAGAAGCACACTGAAGAGTAGTTGTATTTAAAAGCACTAAAATGCTGRCCTTCAGAAAGAATAGTGGCAGATGATGCTTTTATTTAAAACAAAAAGCTTCATCTTTTTATGAATCAGATGCATTATCATAATCAGCATCAGTTAGCAGCCTTCACTGACAAATACTACTTTTGACATTTCTAGACTTAGCCTAGTTTCGACACATAAAGAAAAGACCTTGCCATTCACTGCCTTTGAAAGAACAAAATACCAAAGGAAAATATGTGTGATAAGTTATTTAATAAACAAATGGATTAACTTTGAATGTACTTACTCTTCAAGCTGTTTTGTTTTGGTTTGGTTTTTTTTAATAATTTTGTGTGATTACCACTGCAGTTCTGTCCTGGATTTGGCTGGGATAGAGTTAAATTCCTTTCAGTAGCTTGTAAAGTGTTGTTTTGGATTCAGTATGAGAATAATGCTGATAACACACTGATGTTTTGGTTGCTGCTAAGTAGTGTTTATCCTAAGTCAAGGACTTTTTTTCTGTCTCATGCTCTGCCAGTAAGGAGATGAGGAAAAAAAAAAAAAAAAATAGCCACCAAGGAGCAAAGCCAGGAGAGGTGACCCGAACTGGCTAAAGAGATATTCCACTATTCCACTCCATAGGACATCATGCCCAGGATAAAAAGTGGGGGAGTAACACAGAAGGGGAACTGATAGGGATGCAAGGACAGGGTCTTGCATCAGTCAGCAGGTGTTGAGCAATTGTGTTGTGCATAAGGTTTTTTTTCTTTTGATTTTGATTTTTTTTATAATTACAATTAGTATTAACTTTGTTTCAATTATTTAATTGTTCTTATCCCACCTAAAAGTTTTTCTTTTGATTTTTCTCCCCATTCCACTGGGATGAGGGAGGTGAGTGAACAGTTGTGTGGTTTTCATTTGCTGTCTGAGGTTAAATTGTGACAGTTTTTAATCATTTGGTGTTACACCCACAGCACACATCCGCAGCAACGTTCCATGTAAAGACCAGGTCTGTCTGTACAGTTCTGCAAACTGAGGCCACTCAAACTTAAGTAATGGGCTTTAGGAWACAATTTTTTCTCTGCATTGCAGTTCAGGTGTGTGACTTTGTGCCACATGCAAACTGCAGCTGATCATTTTGATTTCTAGAACAGCACATACTTAGTTCTTCAGAGATTCTACCCTCCCTTGGTTTCATACAGGTCAAGGCACGTGTCTCTCTCCTTTTAAGTCTGCCAGCTCCCAGTTTATAATCAAGTCGCACTTTTCCCAATTGGATGACAGTGTTAAAATGTGAAAAGTGAAATACAAAAGTTAGAGTTCAGGTTGTTCTGCCCACTCAGACAAAAAGGCAGTAATGAAAGCTGACAGATCTGAACCTTTCTTTTTTCATGTAAGCAGTAATTGAGTACCTCAGCTGATAAATTGAATAGAACTATGCTTCTCTGCCTTTCTTTGGCTATCCTCTTAATATGGGTAATTTGTACTACAAAAGATGGATACAGGCTGAGTATTGCAAAGTTATAACCATTTACTTCTGACAAAGATGCCATAAATTCTTTCTTCTTCATCTGYTTGCTGCTACTTCTCTGTTTCCAAAGCCATAAATGTGAGCAGAATCCTGTACCATRTTGGTTCTTGCAACTCCATTAGCAAATATGGTACAATTACTAGATTGGGTTGTCAGAGGTGATTTTGCTGGAGAGAGTAAGAGAATATTAAAAGGAAAAAAAAWTGTCTCTAAGGAGCTAAAAAATACAAAAAATACTTGTAACAACACTCCTTGGTTCATTAAGAAAATTTTCCCTGGCCTGTACACTACATATTCCTGACCAAATCTCACTAGTCTCCTGGTGTGGCATCAGAGAGATGTTGTGGAGAAAGATTTGATACTCATCATAGATGCACCAATTTATTTATTTATCTGTTAACTTGTGTTGAATTTTTCAGAACATCCTGGATTTTCAATGAGGGAGGAAAGAGAGAATGTTCACTTGGGGGGAAATTTGTATTGAAAATTGAATATAGACTCTGTTGAATTTTAGCTAAGAAATCCCTGCAATGTGTCTTAACAGACTGTAGAAGTAAAGATGTGTCTCTATCTTCTCTCATGGTAAATACTTCATCAAAACGAGCAGGACTCTTCACAGTGGTAAATTGCAACTTCAGTTCTCATTTCCTTTATATTTCACATGATGACATTACACAAAAAGAATTGTCAGGCCTGTGTAGAATATAGCATCACTCAAATATACAGAGACCTCTCCAGACAGCACAAATTACAAATTAACCCCAGARACACAGTCATGTCTTTCCCAATCTCTTGCCTTCTTCTAAAGGGAAAAAGTGTAATTGGACAAAAGCTACTGTAAAGAATTATCTCCCCAAAATAAGTTGATTGTAGCCTGTATCGTTCTAGTGATGCAGGTGGTGGCACAGCTCCAGAACAAACTGTACAAATGTGGAAGAGGAAACTTTAATCACTAGAGCACAAAAAGAGGATTGGGGCAGGATGTAATGCAGAAACATGAATATGTTTGTCARACTTCACTGCCAAGTCCAATATCTCTTTAAGCCATTCTCCCAGAGTCTTGCAACATTTAAGACTTCTCCCAATGGCTCTTGGGCTTCAAGCATATTCCCTGACACCTCAATTGGGAAGCTTTTCTAATCTTGAAAAATGAGCTGGTCTGGGTTCAAGGCTGTCTGGGAGCTGGGTACAAACCTGATGGATAGGGGARCAATCTTTCTATCAAACTTTAAATGTCTGAAGACAGAACTACTTGTCCTTTCTTGTAAAGGACAGAAAAAATTCCTTCCATTTATTATTTTATCCCTCTAAATTCTGTTGCTAGATAAGAGTGGTTTGAACTGAAATAGTTTATAAGGGACCACTTCTGTCAAATAAAGTGACAAGAAGTGACCAGCTGGTCTAATGGACACATTAGGTGGATTTTGCACTGTAGAGGCAGCATGAAATCATTATTCATTTTCAATGTAAAATATCTGAACTACCTTCTTAATAKCTTGGTGATCAGCAGACTATTTCRGAGAGCACAAGCTCACAGAAAATAGATACAGCTAGGAAACCTCATACATTCTTTTTTTCTCAGTTTCTCAGAACTTCTTTCAGAAAGATGCTGCTAGTCATTTCTGTTTATTGTTCTCCCTGTTTCTAGCTGTTCAGTTTGCCAGATGAACATAATTACTGACAGAAATTACAATAATTTAAAAGTAAAATTGAATTACTCTTACCATCCCCTTCYAAACTGTATCTGGAARGATTTAGAAGGGTTCAGATTTCAGACCACTATAACCATTATCATAGAAAATCCCATATCCCTTCGTCTTCAACTTTTTCTTCCCTATTCCACCTTCCATACATAATAGTTTCCATTCAGGGACAAGTCAGTCTGTTTATTCCTAAATATGATTATACTGCTTTCACCATTAAGGAATAGGAAATTGTGCATTCTGGGACAACTCAGTTCTAGCATCTGCCAAATGCACATCTTCCCTGAAAACCAGCTGGCTTCTGCTAGGTACAGTACTCCCTTACCCTGGGAATCTGATGATGTCATCTCTTATTATCATCTGAATGTCTGGTCACAAAGGAAGAGTAATAAATAATTTCTGGACAGAGTACTCATTTTTGCACTTCTTGATCTCTACAGCCTTTTCTATGTAAAATGCATTTTGCATTTCCTGTACCTTAAGGATGATGGTATTGAAATAATACATCATGAAAAGATGTTTGTCTAGGCAATATGCACATTTGGAATGCAAACTGATGTGGTGCATTCCTCCAAAATATGACCTGATTGAACTAGCAGATTTCTCTGGTGGGTATTTGTAGCAATGGTGAATAAGATGAAGCTCCATCAGCATACCCCAATCTGAAATTTACAGAGTATAGTAACCACAATTTTTAAATAAGTAAATTAGATGGTTAAAACAAATTAATGATTTATTTTCACATTTCTGTAAATTAATGTATACCTGTGTTTTAGAGAAAGATGGCACAAATTAAACAAAATAAAAATTAAGGTCTATGGTTCCATTCTGTTTTTGTTTTACTGTCGCTTACAATATTTCCCTAAAACATGGACCATCTCCAGTTGCTGTCCAGTTAGMAGAAAATGTCCTCTTTTCTTCCATTTAATATAGCATCAACACACTGAGTGAAGTCATAGTAAAATGACTACAGATACTATGAAACAGAAAACATATAAAAATCAGTACTGTAAGAAGCTGAGTTTGGCTGTACTGATACGATTTTACATCAGCACCCTATGGATAAGCATCCTGACTGCTCAAGTTTTCCTAATAGGAAAACTTTGATTCCTGGCACTTGATCTAGTCTTTGGCACTCAGCTTAGCACAACCATGACTGCAGTGGAAGTTAGATCTACAAAACCCCCGTTTTCTAAATTACTTACAAAGAATAAATGTTTTACCAAGGTACTTAACACTGGCCATAAGAAAATGGTTACAAGGCTGAGACATAAAATGGATGCAGTTGCCAAAGCAGGTATTTTGTTGCATTTTACATTGCTTTAGGTCCTTTCTCTGGACTCACACTTTCTCTGCAACCTTATACATCAGCACAAATAGATTTGTAAATTTATATATATATAAAATACAGTTTTTAGATGTGGCCTAGATTTGCTGTGGCGTGATGGTTCATGTGAACAGAGTGCACAGTGTATGTGCAAGGGAATAGATACACAGTAATTGAAGCAGGTCTACTGTTGCTGGATAGACAATCTATAGGTGACTCTCATATGATGGCATCAMCTTTGGTCTTATTATAGACATTAATTTTATTCCAGTTTTCAATTTTTGAACACAGTTTGGGTGAATAATAAAGAAGTACATTTATTTATTTTTAAAGAAAATCCTCTTCAAGAAATAGCACAGTAGTCAATTTGTTCTAGTACAGAGCCAATGTGGAGGAACTCCCAGAGAAAGGTAAACAGTAGAACAGCAGGTCCCTTTTGTAGTAATAATATGTAAAGGGTTACACTGATTCTTTAAAGTRAGTGCTTCATGCTGAACTGCTACCAGTGTGAGAGCTGACAGCAARTGGATATTTCCTTATATGGTTTCTTTGAAGAGGATATTAAAAGCCTCTTTTTTTGCATTTTTATTCATCACAGAATCTTCAGTGTAGCTCCTAGGAGGCAGAGGAAGACAAGGCTTTCTTGCTCCATCTATTTTCATTAGGAACAGAGTTATCTCCTTCTGACTGACTTCTGCCTATTCCTTCCTTGAGACTTACAAAATACTGCCATATTCTTTCTTTCCAGTGCTAGAATGAGATTCTCATGCTTCTGCTTTCCTGGAAATCCTTTGTGGGATTTTGCAGGTGCAAAAAGATTCATGTTCATAAAAGATGTTTCACAAGTCCCTAATACAATGGTTCCCATGGAAGTTCTAATGCACAACATGGCCATGAGTTTCCCCTTATCTCCATCAGGCTTGTGGATCAAGCCTGGTTGCAGGCAGGGGGTGATACCTGGACTTTCTACCCTGCAGTCTCCAAAGTGTTCAGGTTTGTCATTTTGGTTCTAGTAGCTTAAGTGACTTTCCATTGAAGTGGAACAGACAGTAATACAGACCATCACATAAAAAATTCTCAATCAAATTAATTTGAAGTTTTCCAGCCTGAAAATTGGAAAAGGTATTTTGTCCCAGTTGTGTCATGCAAGACTAAACCCAGAAGAATGTCAGAGCAGCCATCATAGCCAGGTTCTGCTTYATGTTAGGATCTAAATGTTAGAAAGATGTCATGCTTTAAGATGTCTTTAGTCTTGTTGTAATTACATGTCAAATTAAGGGGTTAAGAAGGTAAACCTTTCTATTTGGATTGTCTTGTTTTCTTCTTTTCTGAAATTAATTTTTCATATCAAAAATTGCTCATTCATGGGTCCAGGGCAAAGTAAATATAAATGTTTGGGGGCCCAGACAATGAGTTAAAGATGTCCTATAATTAACTTTGTTTTATTAATGTTTCACTTATTTAAAAGTAATTAGATTCACAGAAGTAATATCATTGTATTCTTTAAATAAATTATATATGTGCTTGAAATAACAGGAGGGAAATCAATCTTCCACTGCAACTGCATCTCAGCTTGGAAAAACATGGACCTGTGGCCCTGCACATTTGGCACTTGAGTGAGGTTGCTCACATCTTTGAGTGCAAGCAGAGATATGGTGACAGGATTAAGGACTATGAATTTGCCTTAACTGGGAATTCAAGCTGACTGAAAACAATGATCTTTCAATAAAATAAAGATATGTCTATTTGTACAGCTTGTTTGGTATAATGCATCYTGCATGTGTACAAAAGAAGTATCCAGTGGATAGAATCAATCCAGAACTACAGCAACAWACTTACTGTTTTTTGTTCTCTTTACCAATGGTTTATAGCAAGCAATTCAATTTAAAATCCTGTTCTGGAAGTGGCTGAACCACTTTTTTTCCAAAGTAGTTGTGAAAAGACAATGAAACTTGGTTAAAAATATTTACTGAATGTAAATGTATTTATCCTAAAGACATATCAGTAGTCCAATAATGCAAGCTTTGATTAGACTTCTTTCTACTAAGAAAAATTAAATTTATAGAAGGGGGATATATGAAACATAAGTAGCCATTAGCCAAACTAGAGAAGAGGTGATTACATCAGGTAGGTGAGTAGTTAATCAGAAAAWWATAGGACTGTACACTTTAGATGGATTAGGGGAAAACAATACCAGAGAAAAATGTGAATTCCTAAGTCATAAAGTTATATAACCAATAGRATGTGTACTTCTGTGATCCTAGAAGAGGAATATGCACAGAAAGAGAGGTCCATCTGAAACAATAGTTGTTTTCAATGTATCCACATGATATAGTTTATTCATTTTGCCATCATCCTCTAATATTTTATGAGGATTTTCTCTCCTTCCTTAAAATGGAATGATAYTACAGTCTGAGAAGTCTTAAACTTGTGATTACATATCAAATTAAGGGGCTGAGAAGGTAAGCCTTTCTACTTTGGATTGGCTCTTTTCTCCTTTTCTGAAATGAATTTTTCTCATCAGAAATTATTCATTCGTGTGTCCAGGGAAAAGCAAATGTAAATGCCTTGGAGATAGGACAATGAGTTAAATATTCCCCTATAAAAATCACTCCATGTTATGAGAACTGATTATAAAGTAAGGCAATAGCCTACCTTTCATATGTCATATTTAAAAATATTATAGTGACACYATTATAGAATAGGAAATGTTTATGGTTAGCTAAAGCATAATGCACATTCCCCCTAGCAGAAGAAAAAAAAAATCTTCACTACACAGACTTCTACAGAAGCAGATAGATTTGTACAGTTCATATATTCAATATATTTGCTGCATAAATTACTTGAATTTTAACTGATTGTTTTCAATTCTTAAMCAATTGCTAGAGCTAATCAACATGAGATGTTCTTTTGAAATATCAGGCAGAGCTGAAGTGTTCAGGTCTGGATTCACCTGTACAGGAAATTGCCTTTATCCATTTTGAAGTGGCATTTGTCATCTATTTCTCATGAAGACCTTCTCATTTCAGTTTTACTGATAGTATTTTTCTGGAAGGGCTAATGGAGAAAAATAAATTTATGGTTCTAATTTGGTACTTAAATCCTACAAAAATGGTGGGATCAATGTAGTTGGTCTGATACAGCTATGTCCCAGTGCTTTCCATCCATTCAGTCATAGGCTTGAGTTATATTCTCTGTTTAACCATATAACCACTTTGTGCTCAGGCTTTAAAGACTCAGACTTTGTGCTCAGGCTTCTATAGCTCAGGCTATAGAAAATTATAAAAATTAATTTCTTTTGTCTGAAAGTCACTTAATTGGATATGTTGTTTTTCACTGCCCATATTTAAAATGTGATRATGAAGCCTGCAGCAAATCTGAAAGCATTCCTATTTGTACAGTGTTTAGTGATATTAGGCATTTAGTTTTGCTTAAGGGGTATTATTAGGGAGAGCACTTTTACTTTCTGTAGGCCTCCAACATGAAAGGTTAACAATCCAAGTAACAYAGGAACATATTTGGTGTTCGAGCACCTGGAGCATGAACTCCTACTCTGACTTAGGAAATGGAAGTTACCTCTGTAAATAGGCTAGGATGAAATAGAATTTCACAGAAATTCAATAGAAATTGCTACATGAAATAGATTGTAGGGAAGTCTGGGTGTTCTGGGCGTGGGTTTGATGTCTCTGAGTCCAGCCAGCTCTTTGAACATGCAGTTTATTGCAAGGGTCGTGGGTAACAAAGCGGGGGCTTACCCACGCTGCCAGCCACAGCCAGGAGTAAGGCCCAGAGAGGGAGAGAGAGAGCAGGAGAGAAAGTAAGCAAACAAGCAGGAGCTTGTGTGTGTGTAAGTCTGTGTGTGTGTGTTGTGTGTGTGTTGTGTGTGTGTTTGTGTGTTGTGTGTGTGTGTTGAGTGTGTCTGTGTGTCTGTGGTGTGTGTGTGTCTGTGGGTGTGTGTGTGTGTAGTGCCATGTCTGTGGGTCCTTGTTACAATCCATTAAATCTTTCTCTGTGTTGAATATTACAATTTACAAGAACCAATCAGTACAAGACGCAAGTCCCATACAATTTACATATAGCCTAAAGGAGTTGCTACATTGCCATACTATGTTACATTTTAAACCTTAAAATCCACTTCCAAAAACTCTTTTTTCTTYCTTTGCCATGTTGCCAGGGTCTGTGACCCTTAGACTTTCTAGCATTCCTTTACTTTCTTAGSGTATTATTTAATCAAGGGATTCTCTTATGGCTGTGACAAGCCTTTGTCTTCTAGTTATTCAGTAACTAGCTGGCTTTCATTTCTACCTCTCTTACCATCTCTGCATTCAAAGAGCCTTCTGCTAAGCATTCATATCTATAAAGTTTTCTTATTAAACTTTCATCCTTACCAACAATAGATAATTTATCTTAATTTGCACAATATCTAAAAGTAAGATTGTAGTATTGTTGGAAAAGCCACTCCCTTTGCATCACAATCTGCAATCTTGACATATGAGGCCAGTCACTTCTCTGAAAGCAGTGATTGTTTAGAGACAGAAATTATTAGAAGAATAATTTTTCAGAAGAAAATGCATCACTCTACATTACTACATAATTCTGTATAATTTCCTATCTTCCTAATTTTTATAACTGTATTTTATATATATATTGTATAAAATATATATATATTGTAATAACAATTTTTTTTACAAAATATATTTTTAAAASAGAAACATATTAAGGTTCTGCATCTTGAGGATATAAAAACCTTTCTGCAACTGCCACTGAGAATAGAAGTTTATAATAAAAATCATTCTAAATAATGCTGTAGATGTTTCTTGGCAAAATTATTACAAAATATGACTTCTCCTTAGTGCTGCATTTTTGAAATATAAAGYAAGCATTTAATATATAGGAAGCACATTAGAGTTAAATATATGAACACAGAGAAATTTCATCATGATTCACTTTTCTCTTCAGAAGAGTCAAGATTCAGCTAAATGAGTCACTTTCCATCCACATATACAAGATATATCTTGTACATGTTGTAATGCAGTGCAGATGCACAACAACTGTCTAGACATTTACCAGCCCATCAATAGGAGAATATTGAGAGCACCAGAGCCTAGGTCTCTGATTTGTCTCCCCAGTAAAGGAGAAGGGAATCATTGAAACCTGTGGGGAATCTGAGAAGAAAATACTATGGATTTCTGTCTAACATTATTGATGAAAGTTAAATGCCTGCTCAGAACCATAATCAAGCTCAGGAGGCGACAAAATGATTTTGTGAGCTGTTTAACAGGAGGTGAGGTGAAAAGGAATCCTGTTGTGAAAACATGGGCTATTCCAGGGTTCAGATTGGGCAAATATCTGGTTCTTGAGAAAAGGAAAGAGGGACTGGGAAACACAGAATGCTAATATAAATTAACCCTTTCTACCAGAGGTGCCCTGTAATTGCTTTTTTTTCCATCCACATATCGTGCATCAGCTGAAAGGTTTTTAACTCAGGGATCAAGAGGCTTATCAAAATGAACCTATGCATGGAAGCACAGCTGAGTTTTTCAACTTCAGTAGTTTAAACAACATTTCCAGCAGGCCACAATGTTATACTAGTTTATTTTTCTTTCTTTCTTTCTTTCTTTCTTTTTTTTAATAACAGTCTTTCAGATCGGGTGGTTCAAGCCTTAGCATCATAAATTTTTGGTCCTCAGGACTGACTGCCTTATAGGAAAGACTGGAATTAAAGGCTCCTTTCTGATTTTTAAGTTTTTTAAAATCAGATGGTGTACTTTCAGCCAGATGGGACTGCCTCTCCTCCATGACTGAACCAGATGTTGATTTGCATCAAGTTTTTGGCAAAGAGTTYATATAATTTTTTTACTGATGGGTTCATTTGCATATCAGCCTCATTAATAATGTACAGTCTCACCGCAGTGAATAACCRTGGCCATCTTTTCTGTATAATTAATTCATACCACTCATCACTGCCCTAGATAAGTGTACCAATACCTACAGGTAAACTACTTGGTAATGCTACTTGGGATCTTCTAAAATCAAACTATAAGAGCTTTTGATCAGTTATTTTAAGCCTCTATAAAGTCAAATTCAGAGTTTCAGATTTAAAAGAAAAACATGCACCTGCATGAGATGTGTCCATCACCAGAAACAGAGGAAGCCAGGACTAGCATTGCATTAGAATTCTCCCTTAGAAAGGGAGAAACCAGATACACAGTGTAATTTTCAGTCTTAGTTTTCTCATTTCTTTTGTTCTTCAAGACAAATATGGGATGGTATTTTTTCAGTGAAGTTCTGCACAACTGAGACTGAACAATGGTGTTTGCTAAACTGAAAATCYATTAGGAGCCAGCTGGGTGAGCATGGATAGGCCAGAGTTGCCCCCAGGCATTCACATCATCTGCTGGTCATCAAATATGAAATTGAATGTTGTGCTTGGGAAGAGGCTCTGGAATGTACCAGATCTTGAAAGGTTCATTTACCTCATGAACTGAGCTKACACATATATTTCAGTTTTGGAGGACACAAGTCTGCTTAGGAATCTTGCCAAAGGTATCTATCATGTCAAAAACTGATTTTTAAAAAAATATTATTTTTAAAGAATAGGACTTTTCTTATTTGATGCTACATTACTATGTGTTGTTATGCTTCATAACACCTGGAAACAGTTTCAGTTCTTTCTAGACAAAAGTTACTGAAATGATTTTAAATAATATATTAATCTCCCTGATAGCATCTGTGGATATATTCTCCTATCAGGGAAGACATGTTTTACAGCCCCTGTAGTTCTGAGCTCTTGCTTATTCAGGTCAGGCAGTGCCTGTTATTTTCTTCCAAGTTTGTTTTTCCCTTCCTGAGAGAGCCTAGAAGAGCAGGAGCATTGGTGCATGCTGATGCCTCATCTCATCATTGAGTTGGAACATGGCTACTGAACTCAATAGAGATATGAAAACTGGGAAATATGCACAGAATTTGTCTGTCTGCAGTCAATAGTCTCTTATGTTGGACCAGCTGGAAACAATAACTTGCCTCAGTTTGAGGCTTGCAAAATGTCTTCATGACCAGGTACTCCAAAAACTGGAAGCCTATGTATAGTATATGGCACAGTGACCATAAACTAGAAAAAAAAGTTGTATTACTCATCTAATAAACCTGACACACAACTCACATGAAAGATATTGTCCATGAAACCCTCCTACACTATCAGATCCACAGGAAATTAAATAGAAGAGTAAATTATGATTTTGCTTGCAGCATGTGTCARTGAGCTGCCCATGAGCTGGCCAGGTTGGTTATTGCTGCTATAATGGGAGGTAGTTTCCTGCATTTTGGGGAATAACAAAGGTTGTTTTCTTCTTTCTGCAAACTGTTAAAATATTGGCTCTCACCAGCATGCAGTTCAGACTGAACTTTGCTTCTGATGTGACTCCAGCAATGTCCTTTTAGTGAAGGGCTATAACTAGSAGCTTCTTTTCATTTGAGAAACTGGAAGCTCAGTTTTTAATTATATTAGTGCTGTATTGCTATTAAAATATTTTATCTCTTCAAATAAGTCCATTACTGCTTTATATCAGTTTCCATATCTAAAGATTGCAGTAGTCACCTTACGGGAATGTTTTTCCAGGGATGTGATTAATTAGCCAATGCTGAAACATAAGCATGAATTCTCCTGTGCCCATCTCCAACAGTTTAATAATTCCTTCAGAGAAATAAAAATTGCATTATTCAAGTTGCAGGACAAATTTAGATTTGCAGATGTTCCTGTATTAGAGTTTAGTCAAGAYTCCATGAATAACACTCCTCTTCCTGTGAAAAATGCATATGGAATTGTAATAAAGGACATTTGTTTTCCCATAACTTGGCTTCATTGTGCATAACACACACACATTTCACATGTGATATACAATTCTGGTGTCCAGGTGTATTATTAAATATGAATCCACAGATAAAAATATAAACACATTTCTTTTTCTTCATATTCTAGCACTGAAGCTGCTTTGTTCATAACACACAAACAGAATATGCAGATAGAAACAATTTGTATAAAAAATTTATTTAGATTACATAGGCTACTCCAGATGGAAAACTTAGACTAGGTCTTGTGTCTTCTTAATTTTTTTTCACTGAATTTACAGAAATTCAATAGTGTAAAATATAATAACTGTAAAGGTTTTGGTKTAGCTTTTTTTGTTTSTTTCTTTTGTGCTTTTSTGGGGGGGTGTTGAGATTTGGGKGKTTTTTTTGGGGGGTGGGCACTTGAGGGAGGCTTTTTTWAAGTTAATAACCTGGTAAATTCCCTGGTTCATAATTATGTCTTCTAGTGGGAGCACTATAATTTTACTTTTCAGACAGCCTTGTGTTTCCAGCTCAGGAAGGTATTGCTAAATGCCAGCTTTATAGTTAATACTTTTATAAGGGACCTGCTAGTTGCAAATTTCCTCCTTCTATATAAAGTACTTGAAAAAATAGCTGGAATTTTAAACCAGCAGTGAAGACCTCTTAATTGCCAGTGTTGTTGGGGGTTTTTTTGGGTAGGTTTT
>CADDXX010000089.1:625852-648038 GCA_902810485.1 Alauda arvensis | reverse complement strand
CATTATGGTAGTCCTTTCTCTAAACAGTTAACAAAAGGAAACTTGAAAATACTTTGTAATGACACTCAGTAAAAAGTAGCAAATGATATTTGGATTATGTAGAAGGAAATGTATACACATAAAATTACTTAGGTGAAGTGATGAAGGTAGAATTGATCTAAGATATGGTATCCATATCCATTGTTTTTCAAATTTTGCTGTAATTTGGGGTAAATTTTTATGAGTTAAAAAAATTAATTTGTCATATGTTTGATCAAATAATCTCAAAATGCCAATCAGGAATTACTTTTCAATGGAGTTAAATAAATATACTTAGGCCTTACTCATAACTAAGAGGTACTGACTTTTTTTTTTTTAATGAAATCTAAAATGCAGATATAATCCAATTTTTCTAGGGCCAGTGCCAAAAAAGGAACTGTGACATTTTTTTAAAGTAGCCTGCTCTGCCCATAACACTCTCTGTGCATATTGCAATAGCAGAGTATCTCTCCTCCCTTTTTTTTTTTCTTTTTTTCCCTTTTAAGAGTTCTCTTGCCTTCAGCACACACACAATACAAGTTGTCAAAATTAGATAACCAATTTACTTGGAAAACGAATTAATGCTTTTCTCATCTGACACTAATTTTTTTGGAATTGTGTCTCAAGTGGAAAATGTTGGCTTCGAGTGCAGAATAGCAACAGTTACTTCTTTAGACTCAACAGGCTGAAATGCCAGTAACTGGGAAGCCATGTCCCCAAGTGTGACAGGAATATAAAGTGACAACCTTGGTGGGGTGTTTTGCTCTCACTGTTCAGTCCTGTGTGAGAAAGAGTGAACAAACTCATCAGGATTAAAATTTGTAGTGCATTACCAAAATTTAATGATGAAGAAATCTGTATTTCCGTAAATKTTTGCATGTTGYTTCATAGAACCTTGGACATACTCACTAGACTGTCACTAATATTTTGTGGTAGGTCTTCAATTTGCATGAAGACACTTATTCATGAGTGAGTAGCTGCTGGTAGGTCTGTAATGTAGCAGCCAGACCAGTCTGTAATTGGTTTATTTTCTGTTGTCTGTTTTCCTGTGAATAGGGCAGCAGCAGTGAGCATGGAGCAGGTTTTCTCTGCTGCAGTCCCCTCTGCTAAAGAGATAATATTTATGATGGAAATGTGCATTGAAATAAATCATTATTCATTAATCATTTTCATCTGCAAAAACTGTTCTRTGTATTTTTTAGTTTAGCCCTTAAAATCTCATTTTTACACAGACTAAATTTTTCAATAACAAATGCTACTCCAGATTTTACTGTCACATCCTTTTTTATGAGTACTGGCAATATTTCTGGAACTACTTAGCAATGTTAAAGACGATTTTAGTTCAGAAGACGGCAAAATTGAAAGTAGAAAATTTCATGTAGCAAAGAGAAACAAAGGAAGGACAGCAAATTTGTATTTATAACATWATCTGACTCATTTTTTGTAGGTAAAGGGCAACTCAAATTCTGAGTAAACAACCTAGACCTTCAGAGTGTTACTCTGCATKTAATGCTGTTCTGCCAACTTTGGCTGCGAATGGCTCTGCTCATCCCCAGCACACTGGGGCAGCAAAGTCAGTGAGGGTGGGTGTCAGAGGAACCACTGAAGGACTTTTGGATTTAATTTGGGAAGCCAGACAGCTTAGCATGTAAATAAGAGAATGGCAGGAAGCTTCTCTGTAAAATTATTGCAATYCTATTGACTTACTATCTTAATACAGTCATTAAAAGTGTACAGTTTTAATGACTGTAGCATAATCCATGTATCATGACAAAGCTTAAGAAAACTCCTAGGGACTTTTAAAATGCTGAAATAGTGTGTAGTTTCATACAGTGATTATTTTGAAGTTCCTTAGAGCACTGTATAGTTGCCAAGCATATAAAATTAATTTTGGATAAAATGCTAATTAATCTGCAGCAGATTCAATTTGGTTTACATAAGACTAAACTGGTGTCTTGTTTGGTTGTTTGTTTTTTTTTCTTAATGATTCAGTTGAAAAATTTATTGTTTATAGTCATCAGTAAACAACAGGTGATTCACAGAAAATATCCCAAAAAATCCCAAAAAAGGTATCCAAACAAATGAAATTGGTATTTCTTTTTATACTCAATAGCTTATAGGTTAGAAAAATTGTTCCTTCCATGCTAATGGTTTTAATACATCTTGGTTTTTACAGAATTACAATAACAGAGTAGAAAAAGCTATGTGACACTGTAAATATTATTACTGTCTAATATGCTTTCAGTAAAACAGTGACATATACATCTATGTAAACATAATAATCTATAACATATGTCAGTTGTCTATGTGCTAGAATTTAGATTTMCACTTAAGGCCTCCAGCAGGTTGTATGGATGATATGTGGTTTGCTTTCCTCAACACAAAATGAATCACAAGGTGAATCAGACCCTAAAAGTGCACGTTTCTCTTCACTGATTAAAAAATTAGTTGAGTAGCTCATTTATAAATATTGACTTTGTACAGACAATCCACATTTAATCAGACAATTCCTACTCTTATTTCAAGATAAAAAAGTAATATATTGTGCTAGTACAGATAGGTTAAAGTGTCAACATACTCAATTGGTTGATCAGAAATTTTTTCATCATTGGAATGTTTGCTCATTAAATTACTTCAGATGTTAAGAAAAGTCTCAACTAAAAAAAGAGTTCAAATCCATGAGTTTAAGCAGTTTAGATACTTGCCTTAGGATGGCTTTCTGCTATCACTTTCTTGATTTGTTGCTTCTCACTGTTCCTTCTTGTTTTCTGGGTACCCTCAGGCGCAGTAACTAACTTGTAATTTTTTTAATGTTTTCATTTAAATGTAGCTAAGTAAAAAAAGATGAAGCATGCAGCTGTGTTTCCAGTAGAGTTCACTATTTCTTAGAAACCTGTCTGCTTCATTAAAGTTGAATTTCACCTTATAACACACAATTGCTTAAGGCTTTGTCATTGTATTTGCAGCAGCAGTATGTTATAATTGGAAGTAATGAGCCAAACAAACTATTCTTAAGTCTTCAAAATGACAGACTAAGAGATTTCTTTGGAAATTGGGCAGAGGGGGSTGGTAGTTGTTAGTTTTCATTCATACCACAGTGAATATCAATGAAGAAAAAAAAATTCCTTAATATATATGAAGGTATGGTTTATTTCAAGTGTGTTTAGCATCAGGGCAAGCTGTGATGAAGACAGCATTGGAAATGGAAGACTTGTATCGGTCCCTGCAACGGCTGCACAGAAATGCAAATGATGGTGAACTTCTCTAATATAGCATCTTAGTCTTCCCCTTGAAAGATTATCATGTGAGAGAAAATAATTAACTTTGCCAATTGAAACATTAGACCTCTAAGGAGAGTTGCTGTTTAAAACTGGTTCTTACTGACCTGGTTATCATCTGTCAAATGTCAACATGGCCTATCCAGATACATACTTAATGTAGTTAGTTTCAGGCATGTTGCAATCCTAACTKTCTTCACAAGTAATCATGTGCTTGAGCACTGTAATAAGATTGGGTTTTCCCACTACTGACCAGCTATGACTGGCAGTCAGACCAGGGGAAGGTGCCCTTTCACCAGATCCTTTAATTCCTCGTCCTCTGTGCAGAACACACTCAGTCCTGTTGGCTCCAATTGTGAATGGGAGCACAACTGAAAGTGAAGGCACCAGGAAAATGAGGGCAGGAAGTGGAACATTTTCATAACTTTTAACCTATTTTTCATTATTGTCCAGATTACTTTAAGGTTATGCCTTTTGCTTTAGCAGATAACAGACTTTTCTTATAGGATGCCTTGGAGTCCATGCTCAGAGTACTCTTTTTTTTTTTTAATGATTATTGAAGTACTTATTAAAAACAATTTGTAACTTTAAAATAAATTCTACAAACAAAGCTGAACGTAGATGGTTTCACTAGTGTATGGTGWGTTCTAGTTTGGGATACAGGAGAGCTTCATTTCCCTCATCTAAATATTTTGATATTTTACTGTTTTGCACAGTCTATTTTTTAAGCCACTGTTTAAGAGTTATGATCATACTTCATGTGTTCTGGTCTCACAACTTACTACATGCAAAGTGGAATAGCCTTAGCAGAAATGGGATGATCCCTCTTTTTTCTCTCCCCACCTCCCAGCCYGACCACCCATTAATGTATAGCTATTGTGTAAAATGCTTTTATAGAAGGTAAGAGGAAAAATTCCCTCTGACAGGTATGGGAAGGAAAGCTTCTGTAACCTCTGTTGTGACTGAGGGCTTTRTCTCTTCAAATCCCACTCTGCATATCAGCTTCATTAGAAAAACAGAGTGCAATAGGTCTGCTCTGGTAGAGTTTGAGATTGATGCCTTTCTGCAAACATGGTAGAGACTAATCTATTTTGTGAAGTCTGATAGGACTTAGTTGAAGACCAGTGTTCCACTCGTTAGTAAATCCCAGAGCAGAACTTCAGGTGCCATGAGAGCTGTGATTTGGGAAACTTAGAGCTCTGCAGATTTCAGACATGAGTAGGCAGCAGCAAATTAGATATTTCAGGCATCTGTGTTTTGTATTTCAGTTCCTAAATCCTGGTTATGTCCCACTTTAGATGCCTATGCCCTTATTTCAATGTCATCTATAAAACCCAGATCTCAAAGGTATAACTCTGCYAGAGTATTAGTTCTTACTTGTTCAGTAGAAATTCACTATCTATCTTTAAGTATCACAGTTCTAGGATGCTAAATYTTATTGAAAAGCATGGGACTTAAATTCTTAAATACCCCTGTGTTCCATAAAAAGAAAGTTTAATTGTGGAAGAAAGTTGGTGTAATTTTACATTTTCACAGAATGTAAAAATGGTTTACAGAATCAGATAATTTCAGCTGAATTAGATGTCCCTGTTCAATGCCTCACAGGGGAGAGGCACCTGGAGGAAAGGTATGTTTGTGTTATGTTTTTTGTCCTTCAGATTTCCAGTGTAAAAATCCTACCTTGGGTACTGAAACAGTCCACTGTACATCATGTTGTGCAGACTAATGTACCTTGAGAATATAGGCTCCCTGCTGTAGGAAGCATTTAAAATGGACTTTGATATCTTCACACAGCACTGTCAGACTCTGCAGTAAAGCCRGATACTGACAATGGGCCTGATGAAACTCAACGTGGTTCTGAGTARRGACCTGATTGAACCACTCTATAGAAAACACCATGAAAGGAAGTGGGCATAAACTCTGCCCTGTGAAGGTCAGAGTAAGGCATATGMCTCTGCTCAGGGCTTTTGGATTATGCATGAAAGTCAGATCATGTCTTTCCTGAGAAAGAGATAGTTCCTACCTGTTGTACCCAGTGGTAAAATATGGACGTTTTCAAATGGTTCACCGGTGTGATTTCAAACAGCTTTGCAGCCACCAGGCAGCTAAASTATTCAGGTCTGTGGGGGTCATCTTTTTTCAGTCCCTGTCATTTTTATAGCTGTTTCTTCTTGCACAATTAACTATTCATTGAAGTAAAACTTTGATCCYGATTTCCATCCCCCCAGCTGTGCAGTTTAACAGGTGGATTAGAGAGTAAGTCAGCAGCATGATATTAAAAGTTCTGCAGCAGGGAACGTGTTTTAGAAGATTATCACTACTTGCCTGTTTTACCCATGTTCTTTCACCAGGCATTCCAAGTTACCCYCTTTCAGTTTTTTTTCTTGGCAACTCTTGCATGGCTGGTACGCAAATAAGAGTAGTGGAGCCCTCCAAAACCTAGTGCTATGACCTCCTCKCATTTTAGCACTGATGTACTTTGCAATGCAGTCCCAAAAAGGTTACATCATGGTAAAAGATGGTGGGAAAATATAAAGGGGTGCAGAACAGGGCTGTGGGAATTTACAGAGGCAGGGGGAGTTGAAACCCCTTGTATTGACCATGGAAGTATGGAACATAATAATTTAGGATTAAATCAAGAAAGTGTCCCTGGTGCCTTGCATTTTGGCTTTGTTGATGGTAAAAATACAGTGAGTCCATACTAAAAAGTCACAACAGCTCAACTGCATCAGTATAGTTAAAACCGTGCAAGGTTTCTGTGCACASCAGCCCTAAAAATGTAGTCTTGTCCATTTAACATGGTCCTTACARAACCATTGTCCAYATTCCAACATCCTTGCCGTAGGCAGTCCTGGCAGACTGACCAGAAACTGAGTRCATATGGAAAATGAATTTACTTCATCCTAAAAGGACTTGTTTCTCCAGGGTCAAGATTTGAAACACATTAGTGGAGAAGTGTATGTTCCCACTGTTCAGGCAGAATTTTTCTGTAGATTAGTAAGAAGACTTGGCTGCCCAAGGCTGTCACTTCAGCAATTTTTTGTGAAATAAAAAGAAAAAGAATCTCAACACTGAGCCTTCTAACCTTAATGGTGTTCCCTTCCAGATAGATTATTCCAGATGATTTTCCTTTTTTTTTTTTTTCAGTAGCTTAAAGCTTTATTGGTATCAGCCTAAGCAATGAAATTGAAAGCTGGGCTTCCATGATAGGATTTTATTATAATGTTTTGTTATTGCTCCCCAATGGGCGTCCATAGACACTGGAATCAGAAATGTATACGTTTTGTCAATAAATCTTATGGATGTAGTGGATACAGTTCAGCAAAAAGGAATGTAGATTTCTGCATGTTTGCTGGACTCATCTATTTAGTGCAAGAAAATAAACAACTAAGTGGGTAGAAGTTCTGCAGGAAAAGATCTTCAGAGTGAATGGCAAATTCTGTGTGACTCACTGTTATTAAGCTGCTGCAAACAAGGCAAATATCCTACTGGGATTTGTCAACAGGAATATTACCTGTAGTGGTAATCCCTCTATCCTGCTTAATGCAGAAGTAAGGTTTCAGCTCAAGTACTCCATCAAGCTTCAGGAAAGACATAAAGCAATTACAGAGTCCAGARAAAAGCAATGAAACTGGCCATAGGTCTGGTAAATTATGGCTGCTGAGGAAGGTATATGAGGTTGTTAAGTCTTGTGGAAAAAAGGGGAGAAGATATCATAGTAGTCTTTGAATAAGTAAACAGATGCTATGATGAGAAAAGATATGTTGCCCTCAAATAACAGGCTTCAAGGGCAGCATGGRACACTGGGAAAACCAGTCTAAAGGAAAGCCTGATCAGGTTTTGAATGCAGTACAGTGATGTAGAATTTCTGTTACTAGAAGCTTTTAAGAAAAGGTTAGACAAATACCTGTCAGGAATTATTTAGGTCACTAGGATAGACAGAAGAATGACTTTTTCAGTTGCTTTTTATAACTGTGTTCTATTTTTCTGTGGGTAGATATGTGACTTCTGTTTTTCACTTGATAGATTCTTTGTCTATACATATCAAGGAAAAAAACAAACTACTACAGTTTCTACACCAGGAACAAATACATAAATTTCTGACTTCCAGTATTAAATAACAAATGGAAATCTCACAATAACTGTCAGGTCTATTGAATAATTAATAAGATGAGAAAAACCATATACAAGTGAGTCATTCTGTATGCACCAGAAGTCTGGGAAGGCAGAGTGGGTTCTTAGAATACCAAAAACATGAACTTAATTACATGCATTTCATTAAATCTGAAAGAATATTTTTATGAATGTTTGATAAAATCAATTTTCTAATAATAAAAAATTAAGAGGATAAGTAAAAGGAATCAGAGTCATAAAACATGATACAGTTATAATTGAAGACTTCAAAAGGTTCTTTATAATGAGAAAGAACAATTATTTACCACTTGTTTAAAAAAATAATTGAAAAAATCTTAACAGGATGGTAGTCCCTGGAGAAGTAAAAATTAAAGTAAAATATTAGGTGAATACAAAGCAAAAGTACTGAAATTGTCTGCAACATGAAGGTCAAGACCTAGTACTGTACAGTGCAGTAGACTGAGTGAATGTACCATTATGCATAGCAATGCATTCTTAAGTATCATCAGCAACAGGGGAAAGAGAGGAATAATATTTCATCATTTGTAGTCTTGAACTCTTCACTGAAATATCAGGGCATTTTGTTTGTTAGGGCTGAAAAAATTAGGGTTTTTTTTATTTTAATCTTGGGAAAAATAAATACAACTCATCATTATGAAACTAAACATCTTCCCAGGGGTATAACCTTTGACAGTTTGATTATATCCTGTTTTATTTGGTCTCATAACACTTTGTAGAGAAATAAAAATCTGAATGAGTCATAAAGGAAACACTAAAATATAAACAAAGATCTATTTCAGCTTTAATTTACTCAGAGCTATGAGGTAGTGTTTATGAATGAGGGCTAAGCTGTATATGAGAAAGCAGCCCATGCCACCTAAACAGCCTATTTCAYGTGTGCATCAAATAACAGAAGCAAGGAGGAAGGATCCTGGTGTCACACCCCAAAAGAAGGCTGATTGTCAGAAATCTGCCTGGGATGGTTGTTTTCTTGATCAGTGCCCAGCTGTCTCAACACTTAATGAATGTTCCCAAGACATTTGATTCTTTTATGTAAGATGTATATTTATATATACATATAAATATTTATTTTTATAGCAATGACCTAACTCCTCAGGCATGCCTGGAAGAGGGAAAATACTTATGTTTTAAACCCATTACATAAGCCTTTGCAGCTAACATAAATTGAAGTAGCAAGTGATTTTAGAATATGCAAAGTATTTAGAATATACTAGCCAGTCACCATGATTGTTTGTAATAGTAAACTCTTAGTAAAGATAATAGTAAAGAGAGCTTTCATTCATTGGCTAAGTGCTTTTCCCTTCAAAACCTGGACCAATGGAAAAAATGGGACTAGGAAATTCCACTAAGCATCAAACCATTGAGACTGAGGACCCTGTGGCTCTGCTCAGGTGTACATGAGAGGGAGCAGTAGTRAACTATTCCTCTTAGAGCAGCAGTAAAGTACATGCATATCATCTCAGCTTCCCCMCTGTCTGTCCCCCCTCCAGCAAAATTCTGGAGAACTGGATGTACTTGGTGGAGAAAATACAGCAAGCTGAGTTTGTGGAGGCAGGAGAAGAGATGTTTTTGTGTTTGCTTAGTTGTTTGTGCTCCTCTCTTTCCCAGTACTYAGAAGAGTAATCAGCAATTTGTGTTGGTTAGCAACTGATTAACTGAAGTAAAATTCTGCAGCTGGTGCCTGGTTTCCCCTTGACAGCCATGTTATTTTTACAGCCATGCCCAGGAGGGGACTGGGATTGCACAACTGAACTCTGGTCAAAGACATGTCAAGCATTGCCTGGACAGTTCACAGGACAGTACTTGATCCTGAGCTTTGGCCCTTTTGGCTTGCTTAAGACAGCCTCCGATAAATGCTGGCAGCTGCAAATCCTGGTGTAGCATTAATTAACACTTTTGTATCTTGGTATTACCCTTCTATCTAGAACTTTACTGTAGTGGAGTAACTCATCCCACTTGTCCCCTGCCTTAGTTGCTTTAGATGCAGTTTTATCCAAGAAGATATCTAGAAGTGACAAGTGAGACCACAGCCCTGTATTAGAGGAAACTTCTCAGACCCAGTGAGCAATGTGGCAGATTCAGCTGTGTGTGGTGTCTGAATTCCCAGTTGTCAACAGGCAAACGAAGAACTGTGGACTAAATTTTCCACAGCTACAGAGAGCTCTAGAARAAAAAGTTTATTTCACTCCTGCCCCTTGAGGACATGAGTAAGAGTAAGACAAGAGTAATCCATTTTCACCAGTAATTTCAGAATGCCTTGTCCTTTTTCAGGACAAGCAGTAGTTACAGCTCAGTGGAGATTTACTGTAGGAATTTGTGTTAAACAGGGAATGTTTAAGACACCCTAAAACCATTACAATGCAAACATTTCAATCACTGTGACATTTTAGTAATTTTCAAGATAACTTCTTAAGTAATCCCCATGGACTGTTCTTGTTTTTTACTGGTAATATATTGAGGACTTTTTTTGAATAGAGAACTTGCGATGCTGCTTTCTGTTCTGTATGCCTCCTTTCTTCTCACCACTGAAACTTCTCAAAAGATTTCTATGTTCCCTGCTTGCCTAGATTTTCTTTTTCATACTTATCCTTCTTGTGACACAATCAGCTAGTGTCTCCCTAACACACCATTACAGAAAAAAAATATTCTATACAAAGTTTAAAAATTAGTAATAATCTAGTTCAAATTGTTAAATGCTCTGTTGCCAGTTCCAGCCCTTTTCCTGGCATTATGTTCATCTTTCCACTCATCTTCCACACCTTAAAGCCAGTACCTTCAGCAGGGTGTCTATGCAAAGGGAGGAACTTGTCATTTGCCGTAGGCTTCCTATCTATCCTACTGCCAAAAAAATTTCTGTAGGAAAAAACCCAGCTTCAGGCAAGTCAGGAAGAGTTCAGACAGGGCAAGACCAAGGCYTTGCAAATTCAGTACAAAGCTTATGGCCTCATACTAGTGATAGCAGTTCTGTGTTTCAGGAGTACAAGGAAACAGTGAAAGTATTCTCACCACAGGTGTCTGATTTTCTCTCAGGGAAAAATTATCAGAGACTGTGACAGCTTTCTTTTCTAATCTCAACAGCTCCATTTCAACACATCCTTTGTACTGAATYTGTGTCTTCTGACATCTTTCTACCTCTGTCATTCCTTAATTCATCCCCAGCTCTGATCATTCTTTAACATTTAAGAGAATCTCAAATAATAGTGGTAGTTAATAATAGTAACAATAATAACAATAATAATTTCTTCTTTACCAGCCATATGCTTGTGAAAATTGGAAGTATCTTTCATTTTTACTTTTAAACATTTTTTTATTGCCAGCAACCATAATAATGAGGTAAATAATTGAATATGAGGGTAACATAATATTTCTCACAAACATGCTAACACAAAGTGCTGCAGTTAGTAAATGCAATTTCTAAAATACATGATTAGAGCAAGGCACCTGAATTCCGGCTTTCATTTCTATGATTGGAGATTTTATCTCAGAAATGGTATTAAAATTTTTATGGAGCAATTGTACTCAGATGGCTCTGTCTGGTGGTCATATGGGCTTTTAAGCTACAGGGATTTTTTCCAACACCTCCATGAAATCTTGCAAGAGTTTTGGGAACAAGGAACAGTATAAATTAACAAAACCTTTTGCACATACTAAGAACTACATTTAGTTCTGAATTTCCTTTCAGTATCATTCGTAAACATCAGCTGTCATCCTATTAACACTTTGAAAGTTAACGAAGTGTTAAATGAACAGTGGGCCAGATTCTGCAGTAAGGACACAACCAGAGCCTCCACACAGAAACCAAAGCAATCCTTACCAGGCCYGYTGTCACTCAGACTGAAGTTGTGACACTAGAGCACTGGGATGCTCTAAAACTGAAGGCAGGGTAGGAAGAGAAACACCTAGAAATCACTGGAGCATAGTGACTTAGCTCGTATCAAAAAAAAAAAAAAAAAAAAAAAAAAAAAAAAATCCATTTGTGACTTTTTCAGGCCATAACCCTCTAATTACGAAACAGCAGACAGGATTTTGCTCTCCAACAGTTACAGCCACGAGTGCTCCAAAAGCAGTGGGACGGAGGGATGCCACCTTCCCGCGGGCGGGGAGGCAGGGCAGGGGGCAGCCGGTCAGTCTCAGCCGGTGCCCTTGGGCAGGCAGCGGCCGTGCGCGGTCCCCCGGCTCCGACTAGCGGTGACCGGGCCGGGGGGGAGCGCTGCGGGGGTGGGAGAGCTGCGGGGATGGGAACGGGAGCGCTGCGGGGGTGGGAGAGCTGCGGGGATGGGAACGGGAGCGCTGCGGTGCGGGAGCGCTGCGGGGGTGGAAGCGCTGCGATTCCGCCCGCGGCCGCAGCTCCAGTTTTGCAGCAGGGCTGCTTCCTAAGGAGCCAAGCAAGCCCTTGTCTGAGTCCGAATCCTCCTGGGGCAAGTTGCGGGTGGGGTTTTTTTGGGTTTGTTTTCTTTGGTTTGGGTTTTTCTGTTTGTTTGTGGTTTTTTTGGTTGGTTGGGTTTTTTTGGTGTTTTTTTGTTTTGTTTTTCTTTAATTGCTCCGAGTGTCTCAGTAGATGCCTTCCACTGAAGTGTTTTAGATCGTATGCTGACCCTGATCATTTAGTTCGTATCATTTATTTCTCAGACTGATTTCTAAGCCGTGCTGGTTGCACCCTCTGGTTACATGACCCAAGCTTTCCAAGTAGGTGAGGGAGCCCTCTATTTTTAATTGAACTGAATGTTCTTAATCAGTTAATGAGTTTATTGTGCAAATTATAAAAGAGCTCTTCCATATGCCAGCATACTAGTGCAAATACTCCTACATATACTGGTTTGCAGAGATTTTTCGTAACTATGAATATTCTAGTGAGAAAAAGTTGTTTACTGAATATTCATGAAGAGCTGGAGGAAAAAGAGGTCATGAATATGGACAAGTCTAATTTGGCGGGGTTTCTTCGCAAAGAAATAGGGAAGCATGCAGTTTTACTGTTGTTGTGCAGCTTTCTTTTATTTATTTATCATGACATTCACATTTAAATCAGCAAYGATAAAGTTTACTGGAAAGCTGAATCTTAGGTATTACCTTTCTTAGTAAATTATCAGTGTTTCTCTATCTGGACTCAGCTGTTATATGTATAACACTGTGCTGTCTTTTCAGGGAAGGATGTACAATTGCCCACAGTTCCTTCAATCTCTAAGACGGTTATTTAAACAAATAATTTATAAAAATTGCATATAATTCTATCTTCTTTAAAYGTGTTCACTTTTCCAATGAAAGAGATAAGGAAAAATTTTGATCAGAACTTTGTCTCTTTTTCTTAAAAATCAGCTTTCATCAGGCTATAGTTGGGCAAAAAAAAAAAACCAACACAGTTTAGAAAATCCACTTGGGATTTTATTTCCTGACAGTTAATGGAAATCACTTTTGCTTTTACCTTTACTTTCAGAAAAATTCTTCTTTATTCTTTCCTCTGAAAATTACAATACTTTGAATGTTTACAGACAACTAGTGCATAATACTCTGGAAAACTTGGAACAACATACATACACAGCTGATTTAAAATCAGAATACAGTATGTGGAGTGATAGAAAGGAATGAGTTAAAATTGTATGTGCATTAGTGAAGATTATCCCAGTCAATCTTGGGCATATCAGGACTTGGATGTTTTTGAAATCCTTGAGTACAGGTATTTCATAATAGGCAAAACATTTAAAACTATAAATGATATCATTATTTACATCACCAAGTCCTATTCACTTTCCATGGCTGCTGGATGCCTATGTGTAATTTTTAAAATGTCYGCCACTCTGTTTAATTATTTTTAGCAATTAAGGTTGTAATTTGTGGATGTTGCTTCAGCTTCTTGCCATGTTGACTGATGTCTCAATGTGTACAATCTATGTCATGCCATATGTTCCTTGCTAGCTCCTATTAGGCAGAACAAATTTTTCTTTCTAATCAGGTTTTTGCTGAGACATGTTTCAGGAGAAAACAGAAAAGTACAATGGGTCTGATTCTCCACTGTTCCGCTCCTCCTATCCTTTTCTCATAACCATGGGGAGTGAGTATGAATTGGCAATGAACAGAGAGTTCTTGTTTGCATGCTTTCCATGCTCACTTTGTCCAGGTGGAAATAGTTTAGAAAGTATAAAGCTGTTAAAAGATCAGTCCTGGGAGGATCCACTAGCTTCGACTGCTCCCAAATTACAAGCACAAACCACTAACATTATTGAGTCAATTGAAGAACATCTTTATGCATTGTATACCCACTTTATGACTCAATTCGTGCACATTTTTCAAGGTGGCACGTAGCCTTTTTGTGACCATAAAACAGAATGTATACCTACCTGCCAGTGGAGCTTGCGGTGGATAAATGAGTGTGCAGGAGAAGAAGCATATTAGGAAAAGAGCAGTTTTAGGAAGTTTGCAATTCTGTTAGTCAATAATTCTTTTTTGTCAGAGGAATAAGTTAGTCAGAGGAATAAGTTATCTTATTCCCTTTTTTAGGACATTTATATAAGAATGGAAAGGGGGAATATGAAAATTGCCTCAGAGGTTTTTGTTTTATTTTTATTTTTCTGGTGAAAACTAACTGTATCTTTACATGTTGATATAGTGTCTGCTACAGCTGCTTTCTAAATTAAATTTACTTGATGGGTGCTGGTTTTATTTGTATAATGCTGCTTTTGATCAAAGATACAAAAAGATAATACACATGATAATTTTGATTGGTGAAATATATGAGGCACTTCCAAATGTTTTTCAAGCACTGTTTGAAAAAGAAAAAAGCCACAAACATATTAGCAGCACTAATTAGTAGTGGGGAGCCTTGGATTTTCCAGGGTGGAAAACATTTTTAACATTTGTTCAGAAGCTTCAAAGCTCGATTTTAAGTGCTCAGCTCATGGTGATAGGAACTGAAGGGTGACAGTGACAAGGAGTAAACAATATTTACATAGCAAAAACAATTTGACAACTAATTTATAAATATTGCAAATGAGAGGGAAAGCTCATAGCATTTTTAAAGCACGATCTCCTTCAGAATTTAGTTATTTTTTTCTCCAAGTGTTCTAAGAAGACCATTTTACACCATTCTTTCATATAAATATTATTTCATAAGAGCTTTATTTGAAAAGCAAACTTACACATTGAACTGTAATGCAGATCCATATTTAGCAGTTGTTAGTTCCAAAAGCTGCTAAGGGCAGATACATGTTCTACACCTGTGTACAAGCAGACCTCCCACAGATTTTGATTAAAAATCCAGTGCCATGGTACCAAATCTGACTGAAAGATCTAACATGAAGACCAAAGATGCCTACATTACTATGTTCTAGCAATTACTTTGGCTGATTGCAGGCAAGATAACCCTGAAGTAGAGGATTTAGTTCTTGGTCATTCAAGTTACTATTAATTCAACAGCTGCAAGAACAAAGATGCTCTATGAATTTTTCAGAAGTAATTTAAATTCCCAGCTTTACAGTTACAGATATTTGCAGTTTGCACAATAAGAATTATTGTAGAACAACTATAAATTTAAATAACAGAAACATTCTAAGAGGTCACAYATGGTGCTGATCCAAAACACACTCAAGATATTGTACAAAAGCTGTCTAGAATTCCCCAGTCTAACTAGTCTGCCACACAAGGTCGTAATTCCAAATCAATAACTACATCTATACTATTAGAATCAGCCTGTCTCAAGAAACAATAGCAATGAAACAATTGTGACATTAAGACATCAAGAATAGGCACTCAAAGGTAGCTTTGACAATAAATTCATAGCTGATCATAATTAGAAAGACAAAATAGCAGCGCTGCCTTTCTGCTGCCTCTGAGCTAACAGGTCTGTTTGATGCCATCYCAGACAGTGACCTGCTACGCTTGGTCTCTGGTCTAAGTTTCACTGGCATCCTTAGGTGAGTGTGTACTCCAGTGTTTCTATTTCCAGCGCTGCTCCACTACATCAGAATTACTCAGGCAGYTAGAAAGTGAGTCTAACATACATTGTTAATGATTAATTATTAATCAAGTGGTTTGTGGTAGTGCCTAGAGACAACTGAGATTCAAGCCCCATTTTGTAAGGCACTGTGCAGTTATTCAGGCAGGCTGYAGATGGATTTTCCCTTTTAAAACTAGCTGTGCTTTTACCACATTCAGGCTGGTTCCACATTTTACCCTTGTATGYATCCCTACAAGTTCAACAYATTTGGYACTTRAACTTCTAWATTTGTTTTGTGTGGCTTCATCTACTTGTTTCCTGAATCCCTGTATTAAGGGGGAGAGGTGATRTTGSAAGTTGCAACTTCATCCTACCTGAGAATTRTTAAAGTGCCAAATTCTGATGCATTTGAAATCAGGTATTTTACTGCAGTTCTAAGCAGCCAGTTTTGCCTCTGCTATTGAACCTTTTTAAACAATAAAAAGTTGTAAACTGWAGTCTGCTAGATTTACTCCTTTGCAGTGCATGTCAGCAGCTGTTATTGTTGTCAGCAGGAGGGATGCTCCCACAAAGGATACCATGCTCAATACATTTTTGGCAGTCAGGTGGTCATCATGAGTCAGTAAGGCACCTGCTGTAAATCACTCCGCTGTATTGGCATTCTCAGTTGTGTATGAAATCCAGATTTTCACTTTCTTACTTTACTGKTTTTTTGGCAGGTACTCTATCAACAGGTGTGATTATCCATGATAGGGAGCATGCAGTGATTATGGGTAAAAGCTTGCACAAGTCCTTAAAAGGGCTGTTTTTGAAGAGGGTGAGAGATTTTATGGCTAGCAGTAGTTTCTTGTTAGAATAAGACTTTTTTCCTTCTGCTCTTACCCTTCCCACTCAACCAGAATCTGAAAAATAAGATGAAAACTGCTGGAAGACTCTGATGTTATTTTCATGAAATACGGTGGGAACAGTTTCATAACAGAACAAGTGAAAAAAAAAAGCCACACTCCAGCTGGCAGGAGGAAAAAAGATGGATGAGAAGGGAGGGTGCCTGGGCTTTATAAGGAAATATTAAATGAAGAGGGGAGAGAAGAATAAGAAATGAATAATGTGTGAACTGTCAGAGGGAAGCTCTGAACCATAGAATATTAAGAAAGGACAGAGAAAGTTAAGGGAGGAATGGAGAGGTGAGACAGAGAATGGTGAAGGGTTTTTTTCTAATGATAATGTAATGAATTCAGSAGAACCTCAGAAGATAAATCAAAATTAGGTGTTCAGCAGTAGAAGATAATTAGCAAGTACACTTCACACAAAGCTATGCAAAGTTGAGGAGAAAATGTAAAAGAACAACAAAAACTTTTGGGAGATTATACCTAAGTAGTGTTTGAATACTATCTATATGTCAAACAACAATGGATTTAGAAACAAGTTAYATGTTTTCAGCATCTGTCATAATCACTAACTTAAACTAACATAGCAGACAATAGAAACTCTTCAAGTCTTGTTCACCACTATGGAAATGTCTCCTTTCTAAACAGATCATTCAGTGACATCTAAGCAGTCACCTTTCATTGCTTGACACCTATGTCCCCGGGGAAGGGTTTGATGAACTTGTAAACAAGCACTGTGCTTTGAAGTTGAGATGAGTATGAGGGTAGACAGYAGACATCACATATGTGCCCTGGCTGTAGGACTTCATAATAGGATTCCTGTCCAAAAATGTGAATGACTGTTTGCCAGGTTGTGCCACTTTTACTTTTGCTTTCAACTGCATCAGCTTTGGAAAAAAGAGCCACACAAAATCAACCAGAAATATGCACAATGAAGGGGGTAAGGGTCTGAACTCCTCTGAGAATGTGTTGATTCATGTCTATCATGTGAATCAGTAGGTAGTCAAATGGGGAGAGGCAAAAGCTAGTCCACATGCTTTGGCAACTTCACTTCCTGAGTTATTTGCATATTGCAGGTTTTTATGATGTTCATGCAAAGGTTTTTGGTTCTGAAACAGTATCGAAGTGTAATAAGATTAGACTTTGTAATGTTTCAAATGTTCTCCATGATCAGCATAGCTTCCCTCATGGTTTCTTTTTCTTGCTTTAGGTTATGGTTGAAATTAGAGAGATAAAAGACAGATGATAATTTTGAAAAGTTAATTGAAGTTTAATGAAGTTCAGATGTTTCATGTTAAACTGAAATTATATGCAGAATTTTGTGCTTGCTTTGTATTTTRTTTTGAATTGCTTATCATTCAGGAATAGGGGAATACCTGAACAAGGTATTTGGGTAATGCCTATGGYAGGTATAATAAGCAGAGAAGTTTTTGACATTAGAAAACTACACTTATGTTAGCCTTCCCTACTCTGTCGTTCTGTACTTAGTAGCCAGGGACCACAGCCTATGTCCACAATCTATGATATTACAAGATTCTGGGACAATGAAGAAGAAAGAACATCTCTCCCCTTTCTCATTTCACAGTACTTAATACTTAACTAAATTTCCATCTGCTACCAAATACTGAAAGTTATATTCCAAAAATGTGAACATCTGCTTTCATGGTTAAAAGACTYAGCTGAGTAAATCTTCATATACTTACAGTGACTTCTTTAAAGATATTGTTATTTTGGAAGCTGTCCAAGGCCCTGCTATGAGGTAACYAACTCTGGAAATCTTTTTGATGCATTTAATGATGAGATGTGAAATATTTAGGTAAATATATGGTTTGTTTTCAGAATGGTAAATGAAAAGAAAACATCTTAAAGGAAAAACCACAGATTTTAAGATTTTTTTAAATAGCTTTCTTTGTTTGCRTGCTTTCATAAAAACTTCACTCTTTGAAAACTTTAAAGTGAAGTGAGGCAATGCTGTGTATGTTGTCAATAGTTTGATTTCTTACAACTCGAGAGGAATTCAAGTCATAGAGTTTTGGTGTTGTTCCCAGCACCACTGCAGTACCTGGTTGCAGAGTTTAATTTGGTTYATTAATGTGCTACAGGTTTTCTCCACACTTATGTCTTTGCAAAACTCCTCTGGAAATGTGAGCACCATTGTATACTACTGGAGTAAGCTCCTSTGTCTTAACTGGGATGAAATGCAGTCTCTTTTCTCAGAATTACGTGTGGTAGAAATCAGTGAGGCAACTAAAAGATGTCCAAAGCCAATTCCCCAAATGATTCTTTCATCAAATTGCACAAGAAGCAGTTTCAACTAAAACAGTTGAAAGCATTTTTTTTTTTTTCTCCATGGACAACTTGGAAATTTGTTGCTGTCCATTATGACTTTGAATCAAGTCAGACTTTGAAATCTCCAGAGTAGTACTGTAAGATGAAAAGGTTTCATCTTACCAGAAACATTTCCTGGATCACTGAGCCATTGTCCTGTCTTCTTAGGCTGTACATCTGTTGATCCTATATGAAATAAAATTTCCATCCTTGAGACAGCTCTGCCCAGCAGCAGATCTGGGTTCTGTCTCATTTCTAATAAAATGTGGTCAGGAATAGTAAAGAGTGGTTAATCTTTCAGGTCCCTATTTGATACCAAAAAGGCTATAAGCTAGAAGGAAAACATAAAAATGAATGAGATGAAAGGTGAATAGGCTAGTATTGTAGTGAGCTATCACCTTTATGCTGTTTGGGAGAGAGATTGGTGATCCTCTGTTTCTGCTGCTGAGAGTAGTCTGAATGGGAACGGGTTTGGTCCCGGAGGGACACAGTAGAGCAGCTGAGACAACATTAAATCCAGCAGATGAAGGTACAGTAAATGCCACAGGCAGTGTTCAATTTTGTGTGTTAGCAGCAAGGGATAGACATTTAAGAAGTGGAGAAATGGCAACCTTGTGTGATGGGATGTGATGGGAAAACATTGCATTTRTCCTGAATTGGCCCCTTATGCAATTAACTATGCTTTCTGTTTTTCTTCTTTGTGATGGAAATGGCTAATGAGTAGAAGAAAATTAATTGACAGTATAAGTGTGTTCCACACAAAACATAATTAGAAAGGTACCATATAACAGTWGAAAGAAATATATGAAATACATCCACAGAAATCAGAGAGAAGTTTGTGGTTATTTCTAAGCACCTAGAGAACATCCCTTCTAAGCTAGAAGGAGGGTTGCAGAATAAGGCTACAGGATTGCTTATCAGCCTTTCACAGTATACTATCAAAACAAGTTTTACAGAAAAAAAGCTTATGGGATAATAGCTCTAGCGGCAGTGTGGCAGAGGACACTTTATTTTACTTTGTTTTCTTCCTCTGTTAGCTGTAGGAACTTGAAACACCTCAAATCTCACAGTAGTTATCATGAGAAGGATCAAATCAGAACTATTTCAATTGTACATTGCCCAAAGAAGAGATTAAGACTTCTTATTCCCTCCATTAAATATGTCTACATGYAGCACACGCTCTGAAATCTGTATTCTGTGATCCATGCTAATGGCTGTGCTGTATGCAGAAGTGTCCASATAATTCTTCCTGAACACCCCCAGTATCATAATCAGTAGAGTAGAATTCATAAAGCACCCTAACTACTTCCAGAGGCAGTATTTCTTTAATTCAATCTGGACCTTGCCTACTGTGTGTCTGTGCAGCTGTGCTATGGTGTGCCAGCTCACTGAGCAGGGCTGCTGTTAGACTGAGGATTTGTGTGGTGCACACTGCTTCTGAGTGCAGAAATTCCTGCACTGCACAGCATTATCAACTGACTGCTACAAAGAATCTTAAAAGAAATTCTGGCCAAGTGTAAACAATGGGAGAGATTGCCATTGACAATGACTATCATAGTTATTGAAAACTTTTTTCTTATCTAGAAATCTAGAGCAATTGCTAAAATATTCAGTGTCTCTAAATAATATTGTTAAAAATCTGCTTTTTAACTGGTTACTGTAATCCGTTTTTCTTTATTGAGTAAATCTGTCCAAACTATGGGAACCTGGAAGCAGATTACACTTCCTGTGTCAAGATTTGTCCTGTGTCTACAACCCRTCCCCTCCAGGGAGGAAAGCAGAAGTGTGGAGGCTTTCCAGACAGGAACTGTCAGAGACTGGCGTATTCCTTGGGTATTCTGCCATGCCTACCTTATTGTCAGTCATGTCAACAGCATTGTGGACTGGATCCACCAACTACCTGAAAGAATAATATCTAAACCTACTGATTTCTTTTGGTGAGGAGTAGYAGCTTGGCTGCTGCCCTAGCAGAGGAAGCTAGAACTGAAATGAAATAAAACTCATGTTCCTTGGTACATGAAGGACMCTGGGGTGTTCACATACAGAATGGCAGTCCTGTAGAGGCTGTCTTCACTGTAGTRGTTTAATAAAGGTATAGATATACCAAAATACTAACATTTTCTCTTAATGAACAAGGTTTTTCATAACTTTTCAATAAACTCTTTGTTTTATGTTGGTTGGCTGCATGACACATCTTTTTGGGGAATTTTCGTTTGTTTTGATTTCAAAGYATTTATTGGAAATACCTTGCTGAAATCAACAAGAAAATAATGAAGCATAACCAGTGAAATTTTATATAAGCCTCTTTTCATACAACCTTAAATTAAAATTTCATTTTAGCCCACAATTAAATAAATCTGGATACTCTTATTAGTAAACTAAATTTTTATGTATSAGAAAACTGGCAATAGAAGTGGTAAAATTGGACATATTTGACCAAGTCTTCAATACTAGTGCAACTGGGTAATTGCTGGTCACAAGTTAAAAACCCCAAACACCTCAATGGCTTATTTTGTTTCCATCAGATTTTATTTGATCTGGCACATAGTCAAGTGCCCCACTGTGAAACAGAAGGACATACAGGGATCAGTTGGGACTGGGAAATTACTGATGTGAATGTTAACTACTCTGGTCTAAAGTGTATTCAGAGCAGTAGATGCATCAGGGACTTGTAGRGATGGTATTAAAACAATTTTTAAAAAGGGTATGGGAGGGTTTGGGAGGGTTCTTCAGTGCAAAACCTCAGAGTTGTATCTGTTTCTTCCAACTTCATTAGTTGGTGTAATAGGAGATATTGTTTGGTGTAATAGGAGATATTGCCTGTCTGCAGGACTTGCTTTGCTTTTATTCTACAATCAGGAGGGATACAATGGTACATGAACTTTGCACTTCAAGTCTTCTCATCTATTCATTTCCTCCAAACATAGCACCTTCTTTTTCTTCTTTCACACAAAATCTAATGATTACATACTAAATATTTCTGTAACTATATCCCCAAACTATTTTCAGGTAATACTGCACACAGGAATAAACAAAAATGCAATTTTATGTGTTATACAGACAGCAAGTGCTATGTTGCAGATTACTTCCATGTTGCACATTTCGGAATCTTTTCCCATTTGCTCGTTTCTGTCGGTTTGGGTTGTTTCCTGTGCTTCGGTTTAGCCTTTAGGTGGCAGCATTTGAGAACAGTTGTRGTTGTGGGCTGGCCACCATCTAGAATGCTATTCGTGGGCAAGATTTATAAATAGATAGAACCAGGCRTGTAGGTGCTCTCCTCAATATGCAATTCGCAGCAAAGACACAGCAAAACTTATACACAAGCATTCAAACTGTTACAAAATATACTTGTACATGACCATTTTGTACTTAACACTTCTGCTGTAACTTTTGTATTTTTCACACAGAAGAGTATTTCTACCAATGCATGTATATACATAGCTTTTAGAAATGCTTTGAATCAAAATGGAAATTTTTTCTGATTTACCAAATGTGACATCCTTCCTTCCTTCCTTCCTTCCTTCCTTCCTTCCTTCCTTCCTTCCTTCCTTCCTTCCTTCCTTCCTTCCTTCCTTCCTTCCTTCCTTCCTTCC
>CADDXX010000089.1:563004-625654 GCA_902810485.1 Alauda arvensis | reverse complement strand
TCTTTTCCCTCTTTTCCCTCTTTTTTTTTCCCTAAAAAGCATCTATTATCTAAGAAAGAAATGTGAAATAAAGGGTCTTGAATTTAGCTTGCATTTTAGTTTTCTTTCAGTCTCTTTAGGATGCCTAAATCACACTTTCCTGAATATGGTGTGATAAACAGATTCATTTTAAAACGTACACAAAACTTTTCTCTATTTTAATTCACTGAAAACTAAATGAACTAAATGATGCCTACAAGATTTAGGTATCATTTCTYATATGCATTGCATCTCATGGCAATAGATAGCCAAAAAAGATAAATCCTTGGCTTTATGGAGATTGGGATKTTCATGTATGGTGGACATGTATGGTGGGATGGGCAGGGTGAACACCAGTACTGCTATATTTCATTTGACAAGTATAATCTCTAATAAATGTAAGACATAAATTTTGTGTTCCTACATGTGTAGAAGATAACTTATATTTCAGTATTTATACTTTTTCTTAATATCTACCCTAAATTTGACTTGTTCTAAGCTTAAATCCATTAAATTGCTTCTTGGTTACAACATAYGCATGCAGTATTCAAATAAATCACATTTGCAAATAATTCTTCAAATGCTGAAAGTCAGAAACTTGACTCTATAGTTCTAATTTAGGCTACACAGGCTTTACCAAATTAATGAGCTACATGCCTCTATGCTAGAATTTGCTGACTGAACTACACACACAAAGAAAATAAAACATAACAAGATTTTGAGGATCTGCTTCACAATGTGTAGAACATCACTGGCCAAATAGTAGAACTTCTCTGAGAGCTACATGTCTATTCCATGTAGGAACAGGAGAAGATGAGAGCCAGGTCAATCTGTTAGTATCAAAAAAAGAAAAAAAAGTCCACCTGGTAATTTTGAGATAGTATTGTTTCAGTCTRTTCTGTTGATATACTTTGATTCAAAAGAGAAASACTAAAARCAGACTTGGTTTCATCMTAACCTTTGTTTAACTACTATTTTCTATCTTGGTGACTTTGTTACRCAGGGTCCTGTTGAAAGGATCAGAAAAGAAATTTTGTGACCCTGACAAAATAWTGATTAATACACTTAGATTCCTTTTTCTTTCTCCTAACTCCTATTCCTCATTCAACACGGGAACCTGCTACTGAAACAAAGGGAATGTTAAAGATAAGCATTCAGCTTTGTGTTCTTTTGAGAACCATATCAAAATGCTGCAGCAGTTTCATCACAAAAAACATGAGGTTGCATGGAAGAAAAATAAATCAGACATAGGTARGCCTCCCACTAGTTATTAGATGTCTGCCTGTTACTGCTTTGCAAATCATAGAAATTTAAGTCTGTCACTTAGATGTGCACATCTAAATGTACYAATATAAAACTTTAAAGAAAACCAGATGCCTTGTTGAAATAAATAAGGTCTGCAYGCAGTGAGATAGTGAGACAGATTCCAGACTTATCTTTGTAGAAATGCCATAAAAAATTCAGCATCAGCTGAAGGTGTACCCTGAAATAAAGTACTTTTGCTACTTTGTGGACAAGTCTGATTCAGAGTTAGAATGGCTTTAATTCTTTTTAGCTTAATTTACCAAGTAAGCCAAAATGAATTAGGGCCATTTTAATTCTGAATGAATAATTTAGTCYACCAATTTAAGTGAAATGCTTTGGTAGTTATTCATGAGCTAACCCAAGCCTAGCACCTAGACTGTTTAATGGGCAGTGGCTTTAGGCAGCAAGAGACAGAGTGTATATGTCCCTTTCATTTGCATTTGCAACCACAAAAAGCAATCTAAAYGAAGTTGAAAAGTTATCTCTCCTCAATTATATTTTTCCCACCAGTGGTTAATATATGATATTGCAGATATGTATGTAATTAACCAAGTCTAACATGCATTGAGAAACCTGCTATCCACAAATGAATAATTTTTACAGTTTTATGACCCAACATTTTATGCCATTAAATACAGTACTTGACTTTCTTTCTAATTTAATACTCAGCACATATCTTTACTACAAGAGAACACATAATTATATATTTAGAAAGCTGGGATGATAATTCAGATGGAGTTGTGTGAAGCASTRGTGAGACAWGGAAGACCTGAGCTGTGTATATCCTGGAATGACAACATCGAACCTTTTTACCCATTTGGTCACACTGCARTGCACACAAACACATATTAACATGCATATTGGTTCTTTTCCCCTTAATTTAGATGATAGTTGTTCAGAGAATTAGACTGACACTGATGACTTTGTTGTCATGTAGAATGTGCAGTGCCTTAACTTTTTTGGCAATTTTAATGACAGTTACATTGCATAAAGATGTACTCTCCTATGAAGTARTAAATGTTGCTAAAGGATGTAGTTGCAGTATTTGCATTTCTCTTGATAACTTGCACATTTATAACACTGTCAGTCAGGTMTGGCATCACTGGAATTAGTGTAGCCATGCTGACAAGTATGGTACAGGGTCATGCATAATGGGTTCATGTCATTGTGTCTATTACTATATCTTGGTTTTTATTATTTTTATAGAAAGTATCCTAGGATCTACTTGTGCAAAGCATAGAATTATTCAAAAAGCTTAAGGAATTTGTCCTGAAAATTTATGTGTTTATAGGCAAACATCTGCCAGGTCTGAAGCAATAGTTATGTAAATAAAGCTGTGATTCAGCTTTAGAAGTCTTAAATATGTTTCTGCCATGATTTCAGTGGAAGATACAGTAGTGTGAGAGACATTTGCAGTGCATGAAGGAAAAAATCACTTGCATTTCTTCAAGGCAAATGAATGTTCTGTGTTCATCATCTACACAGCTGCCRTTCTGTAATATTTGTTAATTTGACTATCAKCTCTGGCTCACATTGTGCCAAGCAAATTTTGAATAGTCTTAAATAATTAATGTACTTAATTATCTGTAACATCATGTTCTTAAAATCAAAGTCCTGRTCTGATATACCTTTGGAAAAAGGAGTTWAATTCATTAATTCRGAATGTCATTTTAGGCATATTTATCTGTAACACTACAATAAAATAGATTATGATCATGGAGGAAACATATTGTGAAAAAGAAAAAGTAGATAAAATTTCTCATAGATTTACTCTGTTTTTACAAAGSAGGAACAAAATACATGTACCTTGAAGTAGTRTGAACTGCTGATGTGCTTCCCAAGTACAAACACATYGTGGTTTTCTGTGAAAGAAACGTGAGTGAGCAAATGCACATAGAGRYTAATGAAGAGAAAACCTGAAGAAAACTCAAAAATATGTATCATCTTTGTAAACTGACAGTATTGCTCCCATTACATTGTTCCTTTTTCTTTTAGTCATCTGGTTATGATCATCTTGACTAAGGCAAGAGAAAAGAGAAGATAAAAAGTTACAAAGCTGTCAGTGTTCCATTCCAGCCAACTTCACTTAMTTACTTKAACTGGTCTATATGGGGCAAGAYCACTGCAAATTTAATATAAAATTATTTCTTTTAGCATTTCAAAATCATCGTCACCGACCACCTTTTATAGTTCCTTGTATGCTTCATAAGAATTTCCTTCTCCACTTTTGTCATCTGACTGTTTTTGCTCTGTAACAACTGAGCAGGAAATATTCMAAAAATTCAATTTTTCCCATCTGARGTGTGCTTCTCTCTCAKAGGTTTTTTATGACTATGTGTATATGCTTTAGTATGTRTATATTTTACTTACTGGGCAACAGAAAGGAAAGTTACAGCTCTAACTTTTCTCTGCTGACTGGTTTTCTATTTCTGGCTATTTTTGATGTACATTACTGTGTCACAGTCACTCTGTAGTATATGAAGGGTTTATCTTGATTGAAAAAGCAGGACTGTTTAATAGACATAAAAATAAAATGAAATTAATTGAAATAAAAGAAAATTAATTGAAACAAAAAAACGCCAACAAAATAAAATAAAATAAAACCAAATAAAAGTTTGTTTCAAGAAAGAAAGAACCCTCTGGATAAGTGCTTTAGATAYAGGATGTGTTGATAGAGCCCCTAATCCTAGGGCTCTAAAATATATGGATATATGGCTTTTGAAAGTCTACAAGGAAATTTCCTGTTACTAAGATCTTTGTATTGTGTGTAAACATGGAGCTTTCCTTTACTTTTCTGAGGTCTAATGAAGTTAGGTAGTAAGTAACYATCAGCTCCTTTCCCTAGAAGGAGGTTGCAGAAAGCCTTTGTGGAAATGGAACTAACAGGCCAAGAATAAATTTGACTTAGTGTCTAGTGAGGGTGTGTCCTAATTCTTTTTTACAGATTGCTAGATGAGAAACACTTATAATTGAATATTACATTGAAAATGCTACCACTGTTCATATAACATTTCTGTTATAAGTAGTAACTTGGGTCAGAATTGTATTTCTTGAATTCTAGCAAGGAAGACTAATTGTATGTGCCTATACTAAAAAATAATATACTTTCATTCCTTCCTTTTCCCTCATACTGATACTGAACATTGCTTTTCCTCCTCTCCTTACATGATCCAAGTAGTCAGTAAATATGCAACTGGTCTCTCTGTATTTGCTGCTGTAGTRCAGTGCCATTTCCCATTCTTTTCAGATAGCCTGTTCATTCCAACTAGCTCATTTCTTGCTTTTTGGCAGTCTTCTAGCAGAAAAAAAAGTAGTTTATACTGTTTAACACACAGTGCTAACTTAAATGTTTAGATTTTGCATAACCACTCCTACCTAAAGTAATTTTGGTATTTTTCATGTGAGTTTTTAATTACAGGATAGTGCATAATTTCAAACTAATACTTTATTCCAATCCTGACATATCTTAGCAACTGCACTTGTTTAAATGACCTTCAGTTTAAAAAAAGTTTTAAAGCAGAATATAGAATATGTAAATAATGAAATACTAAAATAACATTAGAGAAAATGTCTAAAAATATCTGACCAAAAAAAAGGAGTTTTATATKACTTCTTTTTTCTTCAAATTTTCTATAGTTTGCCAACCAAGAGTCAATACCCAAAGTGTCTATCTGAACATGTTTCTGAAACACAATACATATTTCTCAAGAAAAATATAGAAATAACTGTTTTACTGTGGAGTATCTTCTTTGCAAGAATACAGCTACTGCCATTTAAGAAGCAGAAAATAAGATGCAAAACTTTCACTTTTGCAGTTATAGATCTTCAGTTATTTTACACGTTGTTGATAAATAGGTGCATTAAAATGAAATGAAACCAAACTTGAGCCACCAGCAGGTGTTGAAGCAGCAYGATTAACATTGGCTTTCCACAGTGTTCCATGTCTGAGTCTTTCCAGYATTTCAGAAGGAATAAGTGTACAGCCACAGCTGACCAAAACAAGTAATTCTAAAAATGGAGGTCTTTCTGGATGACTTGAGTATCTTGGTGTACTTTGCTTTACRGATCTAATCTAGTCCCTTGCTTGTAGATGTGCCTGAGAATTCAGAGAAATTAATAGGTTACTGGAGTGATTTAGGTTAATTAATGTGAACCCAGTGTGATATGGGTACATGAAGAGGCAGAAAGAGATCTTAGGTGTACAAACAGCAAGTCAGGGGGCTGAAGGAGTCCGAGCTGGAGGATGTGAGGTATTTTCATGGCCATAACTGGTAACAGTTATGTATGGCTGAGAGACTCTTTCTTGTAATAGAAAACAGACAACTGGAGAGGGTGCAGAGAAAAGTCTCTGAAATTAAGTGGTTATATAAAACTATAACAGTAAAGAATGAAACAAATATCAATGGGAGTGAAAGTAAAACTGAGGAATTCAAATATTAAATTAGGGTCTTCCGTTTTCCAAAGTTTMGTCTACACTGCCTGAGTTGGCTGGGCAACAATTTTCCAGTGAAATAATCACATGAACACGTGTGTTACATTTTTGACAGGAAAGATTTCTAAATGACATGAACAAATCTCAAGCACTATTGCTGGGATGATTGTCTTCTAAAAGAGTGAATAATAAAAACATAAGTAGAAGAAAACAGGCCACCTCTTGTTTTTAAGTAAAAAATCCAAACAAAACACTATTTTTTTWAAATGTCTCATTTGTCTTTCTTTTTCTGAGGTCCAGCTTCTCTGCCATGTGCCGTATTTCTAAATTAAAACTCCCTTGTGTTTGTTGACTTACAGGAAACAAGRCTGAAACAGCTTTATGTTTTGTCCTTCCTAATACCCAAGGGCCATTGCASTGGCAGCTTTCTGCAGATGTGAGCATTCTGTTGTCCTGGTGCAGCAGTATCCAGGTTCCTTTGACAGCCACACTGACTGCCTTGAGAGAAGACATTGCTCCCATTTTCACTATCAAATCTGCCTCCCTAGCTTTGGTCATCTTAGTCCAAATGAGATTKTTCTTTCTCAGAAGGGAGACAGTGCTCTCCTTCCAAGCTTGGGTAATCTTGCTGCCTCTAGGTGAAAACAACTGGATTCACCAGTCTCTCTTCTAAGCAGGAGTACAAGCCCTTGTTCAGAGTTTGTGGACTCAGTGGTTGAAGAAGGTCTTATTATGGTTCTACAGGGGCACACACAGATCTCCAGAACCTTGCTGTGCCACGATTGATCAGACTTAGAATAAAGCATCTACCACTGACTCTCTAACAAGCACCCCACAGGCCTCATCTGTCGCTGGTTATTTATATCAAAGTGACCTTAGAATGATGTATAAGCAGAAGATGCTTAGGGAACATGATATTGATGATCAAGGAAAATGTCCTACCAGGTTGTCAGTGGCCTCAGAACAAGCTTCTTGAGGGCAGCCTGGCACTCAGCCTGCAGTCTCACCATGCTGAGCACTGCACTAAGTCCTGTGGGCCCGCAGGATCACAGGTCAGCTCTCTGCTGAACTCAGCAAAGGAAGCAGTAGCAGTGGAGATGAAACCTGCACTACTCACAACTTCTGTTAGAAAGCCACTCCAAAAACAGTATGCAGAGAGATCCCATTGAAAGGGTTATGAAGATGCAGAGCATCTGATTAGAAGCAAAAACGTGAAGAGCTGAATTGCTATTTTGCCATCAGCCAGGTCAGAAGAAATATGCCATATTTAATTTGATAGGCTTTATTCTTTAATTAACATGTTGAATGATCATGCTTTATAGGCTAATAGCTTAGATTTCTTGTGGGATCAAAAATGCATCTAAAYGTCTGCTCTCAGTTCAATGCAGCAGTTTTGAACAGTAGCAGAATATTTATGAATTCCTACAAACCTTACAGTCAGCTGAAACTCCTTTTTCCTAATGAGAACTGCAGCTGACAAGCAGCARCCTCAATAKCTTGAATATGATAAGAATTCACAGCCATGAAACAGAATGCCAGGTCTGAACCTGAATAAGATTACTGGTTTTAGGTACTTACTTTCCTGGTGGTCCTGTTTATTCATCCTCAGCACATGCAGAAAYTATCAACAACTTCTCCATCAGTACATGATTATATAGAATAGGAACTGTAAAGAGATACATAGGTTTCAAAGATTCTTAACCACTCTTGTTATAAATTTAGAATTGCTAATTTCTTAACAACCTTAGGGGATGAGATGAGCAGGTTTGAAGCTGCTTAKCATTTGGTTATTGTCTTTAACATTTTATCCCTCTACATGCTCAATGTAATTATGATTCTGGGATTACATCCCACATAATTACAATTCTTTTATTTCTTTTTTACTATGTAAAGTTGATATTATTTTTTATTATAAAGAACCCAAATGTAGGAAGCAATATTTTACTTTTACTGTAAATTCTATTGTGCTTCAATAGRTGCAATAATTTTTCTCTTTTGTATTTTCCAAATTTATTCATTAATATAAAAAATTTCGGGATTAACTGATTTTTTTGCTTCATGACACAAATCTATTTGGGGCTGACTTAAATGTGTATCTGAGAAAGGGCTTTGGTTTTAATTAGAATTAAAATTCAAATTGTGGCCATAATACAAATAACACAAATAAAGCTATTTCAACTTTTTTTAAAATGCTCTTCTTCTTGCTTTCTTCTTTCTTCCCTTTTGTCTGAAACTCTTAGCTTAGTTTAGATTAACCATTAAGTCTGGCCTTGAAACAGCKTTTTCTTATCAAATAAATTCTTTTTAAGAAAAATATCACTTATTGCCCAGTGGAATTACCCGTTGATACAGTCTTTCCTGAATTAGATTTAATGTTTACCTGTTCCTTTACTATATCATGTTAAAATGAATCAATATAATCACATGCAATTTTCTTGTGACATCTTTAAGGGGTTATTTAGCTTAGAGATAATAATAAACAATGATGTATATAAAATTAAATGTATGTATATATATAACATCCAAAATTTTAGTTAAAAGCAGAGCAGTTAAAAACTCATACCATTCATCTTATGTACCTTGGGGTTGCTCTGAATGAAGTTCATGAACAGCCAATGAAAACAGAAACCCTGATGATTAAGTTATTCTGCCCTCCTCAACCCTATCATCTTCCTGTGTTGAGCAGAGCCARAGTGACCCTGATCAGACATGTAAGCATATGTGATTTCTTTGCTTCTGGAGAGACTTGCCTTTAGATTTTTTTTTTTTTTTGGTAGGTTGGTTGGTTGGTTCTTTTGGTTTTTTTGGCTTGGGTTTTGTTGAGTTTTTATTGTTTTGGGTTTGTTTGTTTGTTTTAGTTTTTTGAGTTTGGGTTTTTTTTTTTCTTCATCCATTTTTCTGCTTGGCTGATTTTCTTCTTTACATATTGTTTAGTTAATCATAGGACTGCTAMTTTTTACTGATGTCCTGAAGTCTTCTTTATGCTATACCAAATTCTGTGTCAACAAGTAAATTTCTATTTTCAAAATATCAAAGACCTGTAAGAGGCTCTACTCCTTCCAGAGGTAAGAAGAGAAACTATGTCAATAATTTCCATCTTAAAAGATGTCTTTCTGCACACCCTTTACAAATTAGTCATAAACATTCCCCAGATCCTCAATTTATAACYCATTCCTCAGCTATGTTTTGACTATCAGAGTGAGGTAATTAAATAACCATGGAAATAATGCACCTCTCCAACTRTTAGTCTCAATCTGATCTACAGCTAGTTTTTGAAACTGGTGAGGGTTTTAAAATTTGCTTCAACTATAAATACCAGCTAAGGGATTTATCCCTCTTACACAAAAAGAGTTGTCTCTAGGGTGAGAGTTTTGTTGGTTTTTTTTTTAATTTTATTTTCTATGTACTTCAAATAGCACCTTCGTTTCAGACAAAAAATTGTGTACTTCTCTATTGCTRCAGGCAATGTTCAGAAGAGTACCAGTTCTCCAGTGGTCTCATATAATAATTTTACTCTGCACAAATGTTTTAATATTTTTAATAAATTCTTGCTTTTTTAGCAGGCTGCCCAGRCCCTGCCATGGGAATGTTTAAAAGATGTAGTGGCAGATATTCCTAACTGCAGTTTAGTACATACCCACTGAATATAACCATAATATTTCAAATCAGTAACAGGGATGGGCCTTGGGACAGTAAGAGAATTGCAACAAGAAAAACATTGTCCCAACTGGCATTTTTTTATCCTGGATTATTGCACTGTCTCATTTTTAATACTGGGAATAATTAATTGTGATTACATTTTTAAAAACTGCTACTTAGAAGAAATTCAAGCTGACCTCATAATGAATAAGGATTTAGKGAAATCACTCTTTAACTAGTTGAAATTGTTCCTATAATCTAAAGCATTAAATAGTATRAATATGCAGAAGAATCCACATGATCTAACAGAACATAGAGTTAGAAGCTAGAAAATCATTATTATGGATCTGGCAGTCCTATGTTCTGCTCAAAACCAGAGCAGTTAATATGTCTGGAGCCAGTTCTGCTCACACAGCAGTTATATGCACATTTAATTCTGTTATTTCATTACTTTTGATTTACACTGGTGGAGGTCAAAGTATTGTAATCTGTAGGTGATGTTACTCTAATGTATTAAAACCACAACATGAGGTAGAATAGATTAGACAAGTCTATTCTTTTGATAGTGGGAAATAAATGTGATATTTATCACCATAAAGTGATAAAAAATATCTATGTGYTAACTCTGATTACCAGTATAGGGGTGCATAAATTGCATGAAAGWACACAATGGAAGCATCTGTTCTATGGTCTAGATACYGTACATGTGCAGTTATATGGCACCAAGCCCTTTTCCCAGAGGTAGACCTTGTGCACCCAGGCTGTCCTTTGGAGATGTTTTACATATGTTAGCATGTGGGCATTTGTATAACCACATCTTGCATCAATGKGTTCTGCTGTCATCCTGGGAAATAAACTTCTCTGACTGCAGCTGTAAGTACCTTGGGGCTCCAGAGTCAGTTCTGGTAGAGAGCACTCCAGTTCAGTCAGGCTTTGCAGACCTATTGCTGCATTACTTTCAAAACCTTCATTAAAACTAATGGCACATTACTTTCATAGCCTGGAATTCCTTAAACGGATTCTAGTTGAGTTTGSTATTTATAATCAAACAAATAATGATTTTTAAAAACCAAAAATGTATTTTATTTTGACTAAAGTTGTTGCTCAAATCATAAGAGTTTAGTCTTCAGAAGTACTTTATTTACTCTGCGATGTGAATGAATATCAAGTTGAAGTAGCATTTAAAAAAAAAAAAAACTAAAATAAATAAAAACCAAACTTTAGTATATCTGGGAAAATATAAAAAAAAATATTCCACAAGATCAATACAAAATGAACAGCCTGTATTAGGTCTAAAGCTAAGATTTTCTGGTCTTTTGAGAACTGCTACCTTTTGAGCTTCAACATAAGCTTTTCAGCCTACTTAACATGCTSTTGATGACATGCTCTTGACTGAATGCTGTATGATTTTTGTGGTYAAGATAGTGAGTTTTTTTCTGAATTTTCTGAACTTATGATTTCCTCTCCCTTATTATGTTTTTGAAGTTACCCGTTAATCACTTAAGTGAATATGAAATATATCTAATCAGTTCATTATGATAGTGGTGTTGGAGCCATGGTCATCTAAGTACATACCTATAGTTCTGCTGTTTGGTTGGGCAATCTAAATAAGTCTCTAGTGARCATAATTTCATTTACTGATTCAGAATTTTTTTAATGTAAATACTCCGCTCTACATGTCTACCGTAGACTTCTTTCAGGTAACYAAATAATTAGGATATTTTCAGAGAGCCAACACAAAAGACGTAATGGACTAATTTGAGGCAAATTCAATTTTTTGTTTGAAAATAGCTTTATATAAAAGCCACTTTTATTGAGCTCTGTAGTGAATCCATTCTTTTCTTACCCTTTTCTAGGCAGAGTATAGGCATTTGAAGGGATTCATAGCCTATCCGTGGGCAGATGAGTAGATGATTCAAATAAAGGTTTCTAGTTAGGAGCTGCAGGATGAGATTCAAGTCATAAGGCTCTCTTAGAGAGCCATGATACACATCCCAGTTACAAGTCTCTAGCTGTTAAGAGAAAGTCTGTGTGCTCTAAGTAAAGCATAATGAGCTGAAGACTTCTTCAACTTTGTCATAGAGAGCGAGATCCGGAAGTCCCTGCTCTTTAACTCCTTGTATTCTTAGAGGTGTGTCCTCTGTGACTACTTCCCCCAAAAAAAAAAACTCATTTCTCTCAAACCACGACAAACATATATAAGGGTTTTTTAATATCCATAAGCATTAGGTCATTCTGARAATGCATTTATATAAATTACAGTCAGAGCTCCCAGAGCAATGAGTATTGCAAACTCTGTGGTTYGAAGTCCAGAACTAAACACCTTCACTGAAAAAATGCCTGCTTGCAATCTCCAGGTATTGATATATCTTGACTATTGGCATCATTTCCCCAAATGATGGACCATGGTGAGCTAAGACAGCTTTTAGGTAGCCACACATTGCATGTTGTGCTGACAAGCTGAAATAAATTATGTAAGATGTATCCTGTGTAGCCATCATGGAATAGACATTTCTAAAAGATCCTTATTATTGAGATGTAGGAGAAACTCTATAGAGTACACTTCAATTAATCATTATGGGGGTCAAAAGGTATAGATTGTTGCAGTAATATTTGTAGGACGTGAATGAGAATTTAAGTGTTTCAAGTGTGTAATACCACACCAGAATTTAGGAATAATAAGAATACTAAAATCAACTAGTTTGATGCTTATTGATGAAAGGCAAGCATTTTCCACCTCTGAGGATGTACCACTTCAGTAGTGTCATGCACACGATTCTCCCTTGTATCATTCCCTATGAGTATCAGTGTTGTGTCAACTAGATTGTGTCTTCTATTGCTTTCTAATTTAATCAGTGGAGGGGCCCAGGAAGCACTTTGCTATGACAGAGTAGAAATCTGAAATGGCTGAAAAACAGCATTTCAAAAAGTTTTAAAAAAATATGTATATTGCAAAAACCAGCATTATATTGATGGGTCTCAGAGTAATCCATGTGCTTRGTAGACCTGTAGAGCATCATTATCATTCTCTCAGTAATTCTAATGGATTCATCTGCTCAATCCAGTAAAGTGCCATTCCTGTGTTAACAGTAGTACACCATGATTAGATGGATTATGCCTATGGAATACATCTGCTTCTAGATGAAATTTTCTGCTTTTCTGTTTTGGTTTTTTTTTTTTTTAATATATATTTTGACATTGGGTATTTGGTCTGGTGTTAAGTAGGTGAGAAATCCTGCACCTGAGTTGTTCTTTAATGCAAGCTTAAGGGTGAACTTCTATRAGAGGCATTTGACAAACTGTGCTTTGTTTAGCTCAGACCAGCAGCTGAACAGTTAGTTTGCTTTCATAGAAGCATTGCAGCTGTAAAATAAGCCATGGTACTCTCGGACACTGGCCCATAGAGCTAGGAAGGACATGTTAGCAGATGCACTGAGATACTTTCTCTGGATTATGCAGTAAGAGTGAAGGAGAATATTGAGTTTTAGCCTTAGTGAGATATGTGACTCCTAAAAAACATTGAATGAATTGCTGGGTCTGACACTATAATCAGAATTTCAGAGACTTAGAAAAGTGCTCTCACTAAAGCCAGTGAAAACATCTAAGATATTAAAAAAAAAAATCCGGAAAGATGTAAGTCCAAGACATTTTCATTGATAGTTTTTTGTTAGCTCTCTTGTGTGTTTTCCTACTTAAAGTCCCATCATGTATTTCTGAAGGAAGTATTTAGATTTATTTTAGGATTCAGTTTTAGTTATTCAGCATTGGAAGAGGCYCTCTAGGGACATGATGGAGTCATCATCCCTAGAAGTGTTCAAAAAATGTGTGGATATGGGCTCTTGAGGACATGGTTTAGATGTGAACATCATAGTGGTGCTGGGATGATGGTTGGATTTGGTGATCTTAGAGGTCTTTTCTGATCTAATTCTCTGATTCAATGRTTTGAAAATTTGATCTGARGTTTAAATTTTGAATCAYTGGGTTTCCTCTCATTTGTGTTGTCTTTTCCCATTAAGATTATTCTGTTGACTAGAGAAGAGTTATTTTTGACTCATATTTAAGACCACAGGTGTAGCTTAGGAGTTCAGAGAGAACTTATGGCTCCATAAGATACCTTTTTAAGAGGTTCCATGTCCATTTTGGAAACCACTGCAACACYCTTCCTATCAGGGCAGTGTGCCATACACAGATCCCTCATGATAAACYGTGTGGAATAATATGTTTGAAATTGCATGTGTGTGATCATTAACCTGCAAGTGACTGTAAGCAAGGGCACATACCCTTGTGAACTGGTCATGTAAACCTTTTAACCCAAGAGCAAGTCTCTGGTTTTGGTAAACACCTTCTAGTGCACCTTCTCATCTTACAAACTTTAGCCTGCCTGGGTGGAACAAGGCCATTTTTCAACAGCCAAGCCTCTTGTCCTTTACTTCTATTCTTCTCTTCTCTAGGTAAACTAGCAGCCATCCATGATGTCTGTATACAGCCAGCTTTGAGGTATCACAAACGCTAAAAATGTAATGTGCAAAATYCACATACAGCAACACTTCTTCCATTTTTTATTACTTTCTCATAAAAACAATTTAGGAGATTTAAACAAGGACATGAAAATGCTCTTAAAAAGGCATGCAGCACCATTTAGCTTCACCTAGCCTTCCCATTCTAAAAAAACATCCACACTCAGTTTAACTGTTCTTTGTGATTACAGTTTGCAGTACCTGTTATTTAAAATATTGATTCTTGTTCCGTCTCTTCATACAGCTTTAGAATTCTTCTCAGAGTGTAAACTTCCCTGTCATAAATTCATAGATAATTAATCTTGTATTTTAATGAGTGCTCCTATCATTTAGAAAAGATTAGGCAACCATCTGCAGAAATGTCTGTGGTAAATAGTTGCAGGGCAAGGAAATAGTCTAGATGTCCTTGTGAGTCATGCTTTCTACAGTTTACTTATTTTTYAGTCTTCCTAGAACAGAAAATAAGAATTATTGAATTCAAGAATAGCTTAGGAAATTATACTTCATTCTCAGTCATGATCTCTTGACTTTTAATTGTACAGAACAATAAAGAGGCACATACTAGCCTGTGTGTAAAAACTATGTAGCTTGCTGCAGAAAAGAGAGTGTTTMTATAAAAATGATGCCTTTCTGAAATAACTCCTGCACTGGCTGACCATATCAGTAATTCAATAATTAAATGTATGACAAAAGCAAAATACTTAATGCAGAAGTAAAATAGTATGAAATATAAAGTAGACATGAAGATACTGAAGAATTATTATTATACCATGATTTAAATATTTAAAGGCTACACATGAATAAGTTATTACAGTAGAAACATAAAAATTATGAGAATACTACAAGAGAATGCATTAAAAGTCTTTCATTTAAAAAAGCAAAAATAAATAAAGGTAAGCCCCTGTGTTTTCATTCTTTAATGTGTTATTACATGACTCTTTTGAGAGAACAGTATGTAATGTGTTATTCTCTCAATAKGAGAGAATAACATGCTGCTGGATTTACATGATTTAAATGTTAAACTTGAAAATGTAAACTGTTTTTTATCAGTATTGGTAATTTGATGTGAACACAAAAATTTTGTGATGGATTACTAGGGAAATATTTGAATGGGAAAAATGTGAACTACAGAGCATCTTCTGCCTACCTGGCCATGMTAATTACAAATGTCAGAGTTGGTAGATATAAAAAGGGATAAAGCTGCAGTTTTGGCTTCCATCCACCCCTCCTTTTCCTCTTTGCTTAGATAAAATTCTGAAAAGCACATGTGAAAACACACTACCTGCTATGGTGACATTTTACATTCATTTTGAACAGGTATGAGTCACTTCACTAGATTTTTATGCTCAGTTTTTCATGCCTAGGTGTATGGTGATGAGAAGTTGGGTCCAGGAAGGCAAGTAATAGAGTTTACATGGTTTCAACATTCTCTGCACATTGAAAGTAAAGAAATATTACATCTTTATGATATTCTTCACTGATCAGATCTGTAACCATAAATAAACAGGTTCAGATCCCACTAAAATAATGGCTGGCCAAGAGAGTCTCTGCAGAGATGCACACAGAGACAGCAGATTGCATTGCCATGAGAAAGTATAGCTCCTTGGGATTTGTGCTGTCATTTMTATTTTAATTCAGCAATATTTCATTTCTTATGTCATTAAAAATACCAGCAGTAGTATTAATCCAAAGTTATGTCCTAGGAGTAAATGGGTCTCCCTAGAGATGAATATAAACTAATTACCTTTGTACAGTATGGTGACTGTTTGGAATACATAATTCATTTCCCTAATTTTTTGAGAGATGAAAGACTGCATACATATATGTATTAGGCTATCTCTGTGTGTAAGAGAAAGGAAATATTGTATCTAATTTCCYATAAATATTTACCTGTCTTTTACTTGATAAAATGCAATAATTTAGTGCACTTTAAAAAATATACTGTGTTAGTACAAATGCTTTTGCCCTTCATATTTCCACTATCATAAAATCCTTTCTGTGTTTTCATGAGTAATGGCATATTTTTCTCACAGTGYTCATGAATACAGCTCAGTTCAGATCTTAATTCACTCTACTGAAAGAAATTATTCCATTCAGTTTGAAACTGATCAAAGCTCTTCTACACTGTTTTGGAGAGCCAAAAGGGGACTTTTTATGGGACCAGGATCTACGTAGGAAGTAAGCAAAGGCTGTTTTAAGAACGTTTTCCACATTCACTAAGGAGATGTTCCCATGGAAATCTAATTCAGCTAATAGTTACGTTACCCTTTTGGCAACTTGCCTGCCTCATGAGTAATTATCATTTTAAGGGGTTCACATAGAAAGCTATAGCTTAAATCTGTACTGCAGAGTGATGGTATTCACTAATGCCCTGAAGCTTTGTGTCCTGCCAATGCAGCATTAGAGAACAAGTGCTTCCTTGTGGGGCCTGGGTTCCCTGCTACAGTGAAGCAGTGCTGGGAATAGGGAAGAGAATGCTCCTCAGATTTTCTTCTATCATAGGGCCTACTGTAAGGGGAAAAAAACCAAAACAATACAAAAAACCTGCAACTTGTGTTTCATTCGTTTTGGGTGTTTTGTTGGAGTTTTAATAATCTTCAGTCCCACCAAAGAAAAACTAAAAATAAAGAAGAAAAMAAAAATCYCTCAGTCCTTTGAATGTASTGACATTTAATATGTGTATATATATGAGAGAATTTTATAGGGAAAATGAAACAGAAAGTCACAGCTTCTCAAGTCAATGCAAAATTTCGCTTCTAAGTCAACACACATTCTGCCATCTAGTGACCAGAAGAAATTGTACTGACCAGTTGCCAATGTGATGAGAAACCCCAAGTACTACTACTGCTGTGTATCTTTGTGGGAGAACCTCTAGAATGRGCTAAAACAAACGTGCAGAAAACTTTTTCCTGGAAGTCAGAAATTGATCAGATCTACTGAAATTAGTTAATATTGCAGCCCAAAATTTGATTTAAACAAACTGATTCTTTGTATATTTCCGTAGTCTTTCTCCCTTTCTCCCTCTCCTCCTCCTCCTCCCCCTTCAGCTGGGACTTACATTGGCATTTTGCATAATTTCTGAGAAAAACATTCGTGTGTTAGCACAGAGAGGATGCCATGCTACTGCAATGTGAGACAGTTTGCATTACTGCACATTCTGGCTGCAAGACCTATTCTGTTCATTCTGTAGTCAAAAGTGAAAACACTCATTTGGCTGGTTACAGTTCGGGAGTGGGTAGGATARTATGAATCACACTGCTGGAGCGCTGTGGGTGAAAGAAGATGACAGTCACTTTGGGGAGTCGACTGCCTCTTTGTGCTTTTAAGGTTCTGAAAAGCTTTCAGGAAACTGCTGTTACTTTCCAGGTGGTTCTGTACAAGCTGATGACACTCAGCAACTCTCAGAAGTTCCTTGGCATTGTACATGTCCTAAGGGGGTAACCCTGGAGGGTCTCAGGATCACTTTTTTTTTTTAGTTCATTCATGATGTTATCACCAACTTCTATGATGAAAAAGGCTTTTTAYATTAATGCCAGTGTGTCCTGACCCATAGACAGCACAATTCATAGTAGATGGTACACCACATTGCATTTGCATTGTGAGGGTCCCATGACATGATAAACAATAGCCATAAAAGCCAAACATGATTTATAATGTTATCTGATGACTGGGATATATATATGTAACTAATATATATGTTACAAATATGATAAAAGAGCCTAGGTATAAAATCTGTTTGATATTTACCTTAATTTAAAAGAACATCCACTTGTCAAAAAACAAAGACTGGCCTTGGTGAGTAGAACCTTGCAAAGCTGGTATTTTTCTTTTGTATMTCTTAGTTGTCCTAGTTTGCATTTTTAACACTGTTAACAGATTTTTTTTCTTCTTTATTCCTACAGAGAGCACATGGCACCTCTCTTCTCTCCTAAAAATGTACACCTACACTGGCCACAAGATTTTAGCTTCTCCTTTAAAAACTAAAAAGGTTACTCAATAGGAATAAAAATTCCCATAGCGTAACATAATTTAACAAAAWATAAAGGTAAAGCCAATGGACTAGTGATAAGAGCTGTAAATAAAACCAAATTGTAGACTTGGCAATTGCATTTTTTTTTTCTGTCCTAGAAGACATGGAACTATAWTATATGTCTCAGCTATGTAAAATGAAATCATGGAATTAGATAATAATTTAGGTTGGAAAATTCCTCCAAGATCATCMACCTTTGACCCAACACCACCATGCCAGCTAAACCATAGCACKAAGTGCCACATCCAATTACTGTTGAACACATCACTTCCAGAGATGGTGACTCCACCCTGGGCAGTCTGTTCCAATGCTTAACCAAAAGATACATCACATCCATATTAAAATATATGCATCACTAAAATGCTTTGAAGCATTGATCCATTATGAGCAGCTGAGGAGCAATAAAATAGGCATTCTACTGCAGTGATCCCTTGTACTTCCAYAGCCATCAAAGGATCACTGACAGCAGAATAAATTCTTTTATCAGATAACTAAACGTCAGTTTTTCTACCACAAATGTTTGGGACATGTTATGATTTGTTTTAAGTCTTGCTCTGGTTAAAATGAGTCAAAGTTCCCCATAATGCTATTTTTATTTACATTTTGATGTATTTATGGGTTTTATCTTCATGCTGTGTAGATTATAGCATTAACAATGTAATAAAAAGGCTTAAAACCCTTACATGTTTCCAGGCCTAACTTAAGAGTCACACKGTCAATTTCTGAATTAGACCATGCACCTATTTGTTGTTAAAAGGATTTGCTTTCCCCCTGTATTTAGTGAAACAATACAATTAATATCAATGTTTGAGGTAAAAGCAGAGAAGAACTGTCCTGTTTCACCCAAATAAAATTTAGGACAGACATCACCAAAAAAATTCTCTTCAGAAACTAATGTCTACAAAAATACCTTCTTCTGGGTTAGAAAACTTATTTTCAGCAGCAAGAACTAGGTAAGAAGAGTGAGAATGATAAAAATTAGTTACTCTGAATGTCAATTCAAATATCCAATATTWTATCCAGATAGCAGGTCTTGAATAATGCTGACTTGACCTTGCAGGACACCTCTATGCCAGATAGTGCCTACATTAGGATGGTTCTTACCCCCTTTCCCCCACAAGCAGATCCTTGAAATTACGGTGCCATTTAGTCACACTCYAGGCTGACTTGGGTTAAAATGCTTTCCCAGCCCAGAAAGTATTTAGATACTGCTTCTCTGTGAAGTATTGAGGGAAAAAAAGACCTGCATAATGGGTTCACCTTCTATGTTTATTACCTAGGATCTGAAAATGAAGTAGTTTCATTCTATTTAGTATTTATTGTAAACTTAAGAAACATATTATATTAAACATGTTTCATAAAAATGTATTACTCTTAAGCTTCTTRGATGAAACAATTTTGAGACCATTGTTTGTACTTAGACACAGAAAGTGGACATCTCTAATCCCATTACAAAAATGTACTTGACCCTTTTTTTTTTCTTTTCTCATGAGGCCTGAATTTTAACAAGGCTTCACCCATGCCAGTACACTGCATTTCCTGGTACCGTTTTTGTTCTCATGTGGCATTTGGTTAAATACTTCAGCTGAATGTGAAAACAAGAGCACTGCTTARGTCTGGTTCCATTTTTATGACAAAACTTATTAAAAAAAATTTATCTGGGTAAATTTAAAAATGTATCTTGCAAGGATATACTTGCTATGTAAATGCTCAATATAATAATAATGCATTATAATCATGCTCAGTGGTATTGGTAACTCCATCATTACATATTATCCACAAAGCAGAGAACTGATCTCCCAGACATCCCTTTGCCTCTTCACCAGCAGTCTCTGTCCTGCAGGTCACTGCATGTGCCCACACCCAGCACAAGATGCTGCAGGACTGGGACTGGAACATTCACCACCTCCCTGTATGCCTCTGGAAAGCCTTCCTCTAGCAAAGGTCTCCCATTATTGCACTCTGTAACTTAAAAAGTAGAATTAAATCTTCTGCAAGAATGGTGCCATACCCTCTAAATTGCCTGTCAAGCAGAGATCATGCAGGCAGCAAACTCAGAGTAAACATGCCTTGCTGTGACAGCCTCTTTGGGGGAAAAGCTGAGTAAAGTCTCCTGCCATTAGCATGTTATTAATTACAGTTTAAATGTGTCATCTGTACTGTACCTTGTAAAAACTGTAAAAATATTCTAATCATAATTTGCATTAGAATATTGATTATAATAAGAGATTTTTCCACAGAATAAAAAGCTATCTTAAATCAGAGGAGCTGTAGAAGAGGTGTATTTTGTAAAATTTATTCATAAATTTTTTAACACACACATGTATATATACACATACATATATATGTATTGTATATTTGCATGTATATATATATATATAATTTAATTCTCTTTAATTTCTGGGGTGTATTAAAAATGTTGAATGYTTAATCCTCAAAATATATTTTATTAACTATATTTTCAAATATTCTCTTTAGAATGCAAACTGCATTGCTGTTCTCAAATGAATAATTAAATTTCTATTTTAAGTGGTGATATTGATGAATATCTACAAAAAGAAACACTAATTTGGAGAAATACATTAATAGTTTACTAGAAAAGAAAAAAACCTCTTTCTTCTGATTGACCATTAAAATAAGTTTACCTCTTATTGTTTCTTTAAATAGAAATTTTAATGTTTTTAATGATTTATCAAGACTGTGTGTTTGCAAATAATATTTATTAGTGATATTTACATCTCATATAATGTTTTGTGGTTTTTGAGGCAGAAAGGTAAGTTTTATCTTCATGCCTTTACAAACTGGGGAGAATTTTGCATTTGCAAGGTAACCTTCCAGCAGAAAGGTATTTTTTAATGTTTGTATTACTAGTGCWTCAGACACCTTCTGCCTCATCAGAAACTTTCTGTGATTGTAGCTGAAGTACTTTCAAAGYTAACCCACATTTCCCAGCACATGCTTCCTGAATTAGAGTCCCAGTTTTTTATTTTTTTACAGAATATTTAGCACTGAGCTGCAGACAGCCGTGTGTGCCTGGGAGGATCATAGGGAACTGTGCTGAAGACACAGCAGTCCCYCTCTAAGTGCAGAAGACTTTCTTTATTTCATTACAGAAATGAAAAGTGGAGCTAAGGTACAAGTCTAGGAGGCTTGCACAGGACAAGAGAGGGAAAATGGCAGGACAAACAACTAAAGCACTCTTGTCTCCTRTACTCTGGGCCTTGATGTCCCAGGTTTTTCATGGGTTTTCCCTATTAAAATCAATGTAGAGAGTAAGATATAATCTCAAGTCTTTTTTTAACTGAGAGGTTTCAGAAAGGAAACAGATCACAAGCACTAGTTCCAYTGTATTCAGCATAAAAATTAAACAGTTCATTGGCTAAATTATTATCATTTCCCATAGCCACCATTCGCAAATATGACTTGTTATCTCTGTTGAAGGCTTCATCAGCCTGAAAGATGAGTGTAGAAATAGAAGTCCTCTGGAGGAGCAGCAGGCTCTGCCACAGAACAGCAATGTCTAACACTGTCACAGTTATTTTCTGGTGTGGTTTGCACTGATCTAAAATAAAGGAATAGAATGTCTGCATTTGAATAATTGTTTTTGTCCCRTGTCATACAGCTGATTTATAGTATGTGTCACTGCATTGAATGTTGGTTCATAAAATAAAATCATACTGGAAAATCTGCAGACATAAATTTAAGTATTTATTGAAAGCTGAGTGTAGCAAAGTTAAGTTGATGTTAACTGCCATGATCACTTGCCTGACTCTTGCCAGCAGCTTCCAGGTATGTTTAGGAACATATTGCATGAGACAGTATGTGACTKTTGAGAAATGTCTACACACAAGCTTTCATAAACCTTTATTCTGTCTTTAGAATTTGGAATGATGGGAGATCATACAATTAAAAGTCAGCGACCTCGATCTGTTCATGAGAAAAGGGTCCCTCAGGAACAAGCTGATGCTGCTAAATTTATGGCACAAACTGGTAATACATCAGTTACATTTTTTCTATTTACTGTCGTTAATTTTAGCAAGACCACTGCATGTTTCCATAATCTTTTGCTGCATATTTGTCAGTTTTCTAAGCTGATACTTTTTTTGAATCATTTWTTTTTTTTTCACCAGTTAAAGTCCATAAATAAAGTAGCTAAGGATTAGGTAGATCATGCAAAAACATGCACTGTGAATGTGAATACTGAATCATTTAGTGTGAGCATGAATTTCTTTAGTAGTAAAAGCAGTCTCACATGAACAAAACACAGGACAGTTCACTGTGACATGTTAACTTTTTTTCAAAGATATTAAGAACATGCTTCTTTATAAATAGACTGTCTAATCCCAGCTTTAGGCATTTATCAAATTAATTAATTACTGGGGTGACTTTAATGTGCATGCATTCAGCATTTACTATCTTTGGCCTAGCACGATGCTCTGTTCTCTAGTTTCCAGATTCGTAATTGCTAAATGAAATTGGCCGTAAGTAGTTTTTAATTGAATGTGCAAATTATCTAACAGTTTTTAATCTAAAACATATTTTCTAATTTTGTTTGAGCAACTTCATCTTCTTTATCTAAAGATATCAAGATGATATTGGAAACCTGGAACTTAAGTAATACTAAAAAAAAAAAAAAAAAAAAAAAAAAAACCTGATTAGCCTGTTTATCAAAAAGTTACCACAGTTGTCTTTGAGGTCAATGATAAAATTTTAGTGGTGAGTTGAATGAAGCTCATATACACCAAAACTACTGGCCATTTTGACTTCAATAATGATCCATGTATCTGTTGGAAAAAGCTAACTCTTTATTGGTGCCCTACACACTCCATTAYAGYAAGTTACTGAGTTGAAAATCTTGTGCCCCATAGTTTTTGTATGGATTTGAAACACCTTCCTCTGTATTCCRTAGTAACTAACCTAGAATATATGCCTGCATCAGTTGTAGATAATGCTTCCAGTTYTTATGCACTTCAGTAAAAGAGCTATAATTGCTTCTAGTTATGTTGCATGTTGACTTTCTTAGTGATAGGGTGCTTTACTTAACAGATTTGCAGAAATCAATATATTAAGCAACCTAAGTACATGTATAGCCAATCAGTGTAGATCTGYTTGGTAACAAATTTAGAATGGGAAAAAGTCTGTTTCCCTTGTATTAATCTAGAGGATTGCTTTTATGGCTAACTCCCAGATACTACTGTAAGCAAATGCAATGGAAGAAGGGAGCCTAGAATTCTCTAGGTCTCCATGCAGTTTTTGTTTAGGCAAGTAGAACTTATCACTTACATACCTAGATCAAACATAWAATGTTAGTTGCTTACTACATAGAATAACACCTTTGCTTTTATGCTGCTTCTTGAATTCATACAATTACTCAAAAAATCAGTAAAATTATCTGGGCTTTTCCCCCATATAAATCCTTAAAACGTTAATAATATCACACARATCTTGTATTTGATAATTTTTTGTCATGCATTGCAGTGCATCTATTATGAGTGTTAGAGAGCTGCATTACAAATGCAGCACTTATACCATCACCTTCCAATACATTGTGTGTGTGGAGTGGGAGATGAACGTTCCAAATTATCCAGGATTGGTTTTCAAGRTCCTGTTCTGAAAGCATGTGAGATGTATGAGCATATAAATTTGGATGCCAAAGTTTGGGGAAATCTATATTTTCCATGCTGCAGGTTAACACATTTTAAGTAAGACTTGTGCTCTTTCTGGACATACTAATTTTCATCTCTTCATTTTGTTTTTCCTTTKTAGTGATCATTGCATATTTTCTTCACCTGTAATGCATTCATTTTTCTTGCAATAAAATGATTGTGATATCTTCCTAAGCTGATTCATAAGGTTTTTTCTAACATATCTATATCTATCTCATTAATTTACCCACTAAGAAGTATTAATAGTAATTGGTTACTGAGTTTTTGGGGTTTTATATTTTAAGCCTTGATATTTATTYTGTGTAATAATAAAATAGATACAAAAATGCAACAAAATGTTTTTATGTTTTTTAAAGGCAGAGAGATAAGAACAGAGAAATGTCCTGGAAAAGATTTGTGAAAAGCATTTAATACTRTTAGAATCGTGGACTTAATCCACCAAATTTTGCTGGGAATGGAGAAGTTTTAAAATGTATTAAAATAAGCATTTTTCTGATTTTGGAGAGTGTTATGAGGCAGTATAAACATTTATTTAAAAATACTGTGTGAATAATTTCTTGTTCTATATTTGTCATTTTATGTGTTTGGACTGATCCTTCCCTTAGGTGTTATGGGATTTAGAGAGTATAATGCAGGTAAGTTTTACACAGATCAATGAGGCCTTCCATACAGTAAGTTATGTTTCCTCTTACATGTCAAGCATCAGGGGAGAATAAGAATTTGGTAGCTTGCTAAGAGATAATTTGAGATTGTAGATTTATTGATATAAAAATTTAAGARTTCTCAAATAACAGAAAACAAGGTTAATAAAAAGCAGCCCTTTCAATTTTTTTTTCAGAAAAGAAAAAAATTGGTAAGAGAAAAGCAAACAATGGAAGATACATTTGCAGATTATGTATTCAACCCAGATTTAGTCTAGAAAATATAGCAGTCTTTATGTACTTAAATTAAAATGGTACATTAACAATGATATATATATGTGTGAAGATATTTCCCTATTTTAAAATCTTTTAAAATAAGTAATAATCATCCTGAAAGCAGTGAAAAATACTCTGAAAATTTAAAAATGACCAAAAAAACCATAATGCATTGTATAAAAGGAAGCAAAGCAGCTGGTGAGATAAGTGTGTTCTTTATTTTGTCTTCATTTTGCTCTTTTTGCACTGTATGTAGAGGATCTTTCTCCAGCAAATGTTTAAGACTTGTTTACATATGATTGTGTATATTAAGAGATTATGCCTTTTGTGAATGAACAGTACATATATTCTCAGAACTTCTGATAATTAATACTAATTTCAAAATTCACGCAGTACAGTCACACGAGTCTGACAACAGTTTAATAACAATGTTGCTGCTATTTTCCATCATATTTCACTGGTTAAGAGTAAAATTTTTATCACTTTAGGACAGAAAAAAACCTAATTTTTAATTTTTAATCTCTGTATTTTATTAATGGTGCACTGTCAACATGTCTGTGTTGARTAACGGATTGTTTACACTGAGTTTATATAACTGTTCTACATATTGAGGAACATGTTGAGAAACATAGTTCAGAATTTTTCTGCTGTTTGACCTTTTATCTAAACCATTTTAACAAAGGCAGTCAAACTTCAATCATGTAGGAAAAGACAAAAAGTATTAGCCTAGAAACCCACATTAACACAAGTCTTTTTATCATGCATATAGGGCTTATAGTACGTATTCTATAAGTGTTAATGTTTACATACATATTAAATATATTTAGCATGTTATGTCACCTAACCTGAACCCAAGCTATTTAACTGCCTAATCATAGTGCTAAATTCATGTCACAAGAACTAGTAAAACAATAATCAGTGATTTTTTTCACGTTTTTCTAACAAATAAAAAAAGGACTACAAAAATCACAAGTGAATTTTTGTGTGTCGAGCTCTACACACAAAATTTTGTTCTTTTCCATAGAAATTTTTAGAATTGCGTATAATTTTATTAAAAACAGAGGGATTTGTGTGTTAATTGTGAAACATTCTGTCATTTTACTGAATAAGAAGCATTTTTTTAAGCATTGAATAGCCTCAGAATTGAATATTACAAGCTTAGCAGAAACAATCATTTTGTAAAGGTTTTGTGCTTGACCTCTAGGAAAAAAAAAAGAATCGAAAGACAGCTTGGAGAGATTTACAGATTCTTGCTACAAAGCACAGTTTGAAGAAATAGTATGTCATTTACTGCAGTCTTGGAAGACAGCACCAGAATATTCCTGGTTTGCAGACAATCCCTCGATTGCGATCAGTATCAAAACTTTTCGAAGACTACAAGTATACTGAGATAACTGAAATTTCAAGCAAGCTCTTCAAATCTGCAGATTTTATCATGCCACTGATTTTAAAACAGAAAATCCCATTTGTTTCAAAAAGGACTTACACTTAAAAATCAAGCATGCAATAAGGGTTTCAGCAGCTATTTTACTTTACATGCTGATTTTTAACAGAAGAAGCTAAACATCGATGCAAAATTATTTACTCAAATTGTTTAGTGAGGTATATTCACCTTATTTTTGCTTTTSCTTCCTGAGAATACTCAAGGGATCTATTTTTTTGAACAGGAATTCCTTTGGGGAATTGTGTGCATAGCTGTTCATGAGAATTAAATTYAAGCATTCTTTCCAGAGCATCCATGCAAGAAAACTTTATGCATTATGTGCTTACAAAAAAAAAGAGTAATATTCTATCTCTCAATGCTTAAAAATCCTCTTTYCTTATATACAGTATTAATAGATCACATCTGACAATTTTGAACATAGTAGTATGTATTATGTGCAGCWATGAGTTCTGGCACACTCAAGAATTCAGCATACCTTTAGGTCAAAAGCAAGATCTGTGCAGCAAATTATCAAAGTTTCCATCCCACATTTCAGGTTAAAATTTAGTAAACAAAATGTTTTTCTTTGCCAGAAAACTTCTTTTAAATACTGTATGACTTTGCTGAAGAAAATGTAAGACATTAGGGGTTGATTTGTCTGGGGTTTTTTTCATTGGAATTCCTCTACTGGTAGGGTTCCTTAAATTGTTACTGAGCCTTAATTCTAGAGGGATAAGTATAAATATCAAAGATAAATCCTTTGCTATTATATAAAAAGAGTTGTCTATGTACTTACAGRATCCTGAGGGTAGTGTTGTTTCTGAAGTGTTGAAGGGCAGTARTTCTCATAAAGTTGTAAATGATGCTCAGACATCAAAGTGTTCCCCTCTGACAGGCGTTATGTGATTGCAGCATTGTAGGTGTCTCTGTTTTCTGTTCATTGCACATTTTCACAGCTGCTTTACTCCATAAACCTTTAAATATTTACTTTGGTGTGGTACCTTTGATTTATAAGAGCAGATGATAATGAGCTTCAGCAAAAAAAAAAAAAAATTGTGTCAATAATACTTATATCTATATTCATGTTTGTTTGTTGTCTTGAATACAGGTGAATCTGGTGTGGAAGAGTGGGCCCAGTGGAGTACGTGTTCAGTTACTTGTGGTCAAGGGTCGCAGGTGCGAACCAGAACTTGTGTATCACCTTACGGGACACACTGCAGCGGCCCTTTAAGAGAATCAAGGGTTTGCAATAACACTGCCCTCTGTCCAGGTAGTGTTAGCAGCCAATAAATAAAATTGTGGATGTTTTTGAACTGTATAATGATAAGAATTTGAAGCTATATATTTTTCTTTTTTATTATTATTGACATGATTTTCATAGGGGCATTTCAATTAAAGCAGAGAGTTGTAATTCTATTCACCTGTGAATTTTTTTCATGTAGGTTATTTTTATTTTCAGAACAGTCAAGATATGGAACAAGAGCACCTTTTTTACTGACAGTTGTTTTTTTTTCAAAAAGTCTGTATTCACTCATTTTCACTCGGAAAAGAGAAGGTAGCATGAGTACAAACCAGGGAAGAAATCCAGTTCATGAATAAAKTAAGAGGAGACTAATTAAGAGGGTGGGTTAACATATATTATTTGACACTGAAGTTTTTTTTGCCATTTAGAATAGTCTCTTTTAGGCAATGGGCCAGACAATGTTCTATGCACAGTTTTCATGAACTTCCCTTTACATTGTTTTGGCAAGAAAGGGCAACAGCTACCTATCAAAGGAAAAAAGATCAGACAAAAGTAACTCTCTTACATCTGATACACGGTAAAGGTCATCAGTGTCTTGCATCACAGTTTTCCTGCTCCCTTTGTCTGAGAGATCTGGACATCGTTGGAGTTCAGTAGTAGTWATACACTAAGGAGAAGAGACAGACATATTCAAGTTAGTTGCTGAAAGGGCACATCTTTCTTTAGACTTTACCTGTGGATTAATCTATGATGGGAAGCAAGAGGGAAGGCATATGCTCCATGACTACATTATTTTTCCTCTTCTGTGACTGAAATGCAAAAAAAGAAAAAAAATACTATATACCATCCTTCAGATGTACAAATTCCTCAAGGTCTCTGTAACATTTGATCTCAAGAGGGTAGTGAGCCATCTTCAGCTTCTGGGAAAGCTCAGTACATTTTTGAAGTAAACTAAATTGTCATGCACAGATAACCCTTGGACTTTATCTCAAAGAGCAGTAATATGTAGAATCAARCTCTCATGCTGTTACTGTGTGCTGAAAAATACCAGYGGGAAGTGCTTGTGATCCCATCAGAGTTTTGTGTATCAGCATTGTAAGCATTTAGGGAGCSTCTGAAATGGAAGGCAACTTACAAGATTGTCTCTAGATAATGCATGATGGTAACAAGARTTGCTCTCAACACCTAATGCTTTTCTATTGTGCTTCAGTTAAGSAATTCACATGAAATTTTCTAGTATTTCAGAGTAGAAATGCCTAGTTAGAGCTGAATTTTAATACTTTAGAAATGGTAAAACTTTACAATGTTTCCATACAAAAATGGCAAGTATTTCTRAAACAGAGTAGCTTAGATTGTGCCAGAGGTGGGAAATACTGCAAAAGAACTCTCAAGTACAAAATAAGTGAAAGAGGAGAATTATAAAATAAATGAACAAACATTGCAAACAATCAGACAGATATAAGTATTCATTTGAAACTATGTGAAGAATGAACATGRAAACACAATCCATCTCTCACATGTTCTGTCTGATTTCTTGCTAATTAGTACTAAGAAGAGGAAAGGGGATTAAATCACCAAATTTTCAAAATTTTATCTTCATTYTCTCCAGAAAGGGATATGAAGTTTTCATACAAAAACAAAGCAAAACAAAACAAAAAAATCCAGGCAATGCAAAAGCCAAGGTAATTAATTTGCTGTCTGATTTATATTGGAAAAAAGTTAATTCTTACATATGATTTGGTCAAACAAATTTTTAACAATGTTCACCCCAAAACACTCTCCATATTTTTCAGGTGAAAGGAGCTGTTTCCTTAAATCCTCACACTTCAGAACACAGCTTTTGTTTCCAGATACCCAGTATGAGCAAAAGCTACCAATTCTTAGTGGCTACACTGCCAAGATATTTTCTTTTTTCAGCTCACCACAGCTGATTTTGATAACCTCTATAAATAATTAGTATTCTTGGCTTAATCTTGCATATTGTTTCATACAGTTACAATAACCATATTAATTTATGTTTTCTGTCTGACTACAGGGTCACTACTGTGTAGCATTGTGCAAGATTAGCAGTTTAGAAATATGCTTTTCCTAGGTACAGCTCCATTAATTTTTCAAACATCCTTTTAATTATTAGCTCAAATATTCTCTGTCCTCATTCTATCAGGTATACTGACTCAGAAAGCTCAGGATTATTCCTGGTCCATCAGTAAAACAATATATGGTCTGCACACTAGTGTATTTAAAACAGATGTTTGACAAAATGATTAGTAAAAGGGTGGGGGGCATTATGAGTGCTGGAATGTTTCCTAATCAAAAAGTTGCCCCTTCAACATAAAAACATAGGCTTCAAAGGAACCAGGTAAACTCACAAATATTAATTCAAAGCTTTCAGACTATTTTTTCTATTGCCTTTAGATATTCTTTATATACACTTTATCATATTTTATATGCTGTCCAAGATATTCACTGGAATGTTAGAGAACATATTTCTCTGTGATCTCAATGTCCTGGAAAATTTGGAAAATGGGATTCACCTAGCTTCATACATATGTATGTATTGGAATAGAACTTTAAATTTCAAAATAGTATTACTGATAGTTCAAGCAAAATAATGAAGGAACCACTTTTTACATAACTTTTGGGTTATTTATTTCAGACCAATACTACTCCAGAGAAGTGCAGCATAGTGGACAACAAAACTTAGCTCAGAAAATTTTTATTGTCACTGATTCTTTTGTGAGTGGGAACACCTCATGATCCATTACTGCAGTGCTACTGATTCATTTCAGTTTAGTGAATAATTTCTAACACTGCTAAAACTTAATGGGAAAGAACATGATATTTCCAGGCCTGCAGATCATCTCAACTTCTGTTTTCTCCTTCTCCATTGCCTTCAACAGCTTTTGCCACAAAATTTAGCTGTAGCTTAGCATTTTCAGGCTTATGGGTAAAGCAAGACATGGCAGGAGCAGGAAAACACTAAGCCATTTCAAACATTGGTATTCTCAAATTACATACTTTGGCTAGTGTTATTTGCTAAGGTAGTTTTACTTATCTCCCTTTTTTCTCTTCCTTATTGCAACAGGGCCCGACAAAAAGCTTTTCCACATCTTTCTTAGAGGCACCCTTTAAGTGGTGGAAGGCCACAATAAGGTCTCCATGGAGACCTCTTTTCCAGGCTGAACAACACAAACTCTTCCATCCTGTCTTCATAGGACAGATGTTCCATTCCTCTGATCATCTCTGTTGCAGTGCTGTGGACCAGCTCCAACAGGTTCATGGCTTTCTATACTGAGAATCCCAGAGCTGGATGCAATACTCCAAGTGAGGTCCCACCAGAGTGGAGTAGAGGGGCAGAATCTCTTCCCTCACCCTACTGGCCATGATGCTTTTGATGCAGCCCAAGATGTGTTTGGCTTTTTGGGCTGCAAATGCACAGTGCTGGCTCAGGTCCAACATCTCATTCACAACCAGCCTGAAGTCCTTCTTTGCAGGGTTGCTTTCAATCCCTTTATCTCTCATCCTGTGTTGAAACCACGTTGCCCCCAAGCCATGTGCAGGACCTTGTTGAACCTAATAGCATTACCGTGGGCCTGCTTCTACAGACCTTGTCCAGATCTCTCAGGATCTGGACCTGTCCATCCTGTCCATCAGGTTTGCTAACCACACCACTCAGCTTGGTGTTGTCTGCAGACTTGCTGAGGGTGCTCAATCTCACTCTCTGTGTCATTGATGATGATGTTACACAGTACTGGACCTGCACCACGTCAATGGCCGTCATATTTTTTCAATATCTGTTCAATTTAAAGCTGAAAAAAATCAAAAGCATTTAAACTCCAATAAAAAGCTCACAAAATATGTTTGTAGGATGAAGGCCAGCATGGCCTAACGCCTCCTTCCACTTCACAGCAGTTGTGTGTTGTGAACACTGTGGGTGTTCACTTCAACATGATTAGGTTCACAGAGTGGCAGAGAGATGGGAAAGATGCTTTGCAGTGATCCAAACTTGTTGTGCTAGCAATGTTTTTGACAGAGAAGCTGGCAATAATCTGAATATTTTTGTCCCAAATAATGAATCTTGCATCTGAAACTGTGTTATAGAAAACAGTAACTCCTCTGCGGGCCAGCTCTCCATCTGGTGTAATTTGGCATGGCTCATCTGGCTATAATTCATCAGATGCTATAGGGGCTTTTTTTGCATTTAGAAAGTAGTGTTAAAGAAAGAAGATGTAAATAAAATAGCAGAAAGAAAAATCAGGGGTAATAAACTTTAAATTAAGATGTTCTTTTAAAGATAATCTGGATAATAGTGGGCACTTCTGCAATGCATTGTTTTAGTGTTATGCCTATTCCATCCTTTATTATTGGACAACTAGTTTCAAATTTGAAAGTCTATAAATGCAAGAAGGTGCTGTGAAATTTTTACTTAATGAGATAAAATTTGTCATGGAAGAGATTTTTGGCACAGTTTAATTTAAACCACAAACAAACAGAGGTTGCTTTAAGTCCACCCAAAATGAAGCATTTTGTTTTGGCTTATGTTTAGTTCCAAAATCACATAGGAATTGTTTTGTGTTGCTGCTAGCCTGCAGTCAAGTCTTGCTAGAAGAAATATACATCCTCTTGGTTAAAGATAGTACCTTTAAAGAGCCATTGAGCACATAATTTTTTTAATTTTTCAAATAAAAACAACTAACTTAGAACATTTTGACAGCATAGAATCAAAATTCCAAATTAAGCAATAGGCTTAAACTCATAGGTGCCCTGAAAAACCCTACTCTGTGTCAACTTGGAGGCAAGACCTTTTCAGTGTATTATTTTTCTAGAGAATAATCTTTTTAGAATTTGGAATAATTTTATTTAGCTAAGTTTAAAACTTTTTAAAATTCTTGTTGCATTTGAACATTTTAAACATTGTGGTATCAGGAGATGAAATTATGTTGTTTTTACTGGTTATTGTTTGGAATCTGATCTGACAAGCTTTTCTCCTTAATTTTGCTCATATGATAAAAACTGGCCATCTTAGAGATGTGTCTGGATTCGCAATCTAATATTTTGCCAATGAGAAAAARAATTATTTGAATTATATAGCTGAATCAAAACACCTGTAGAAGTKTAGTACTTGTTGAGAACAGATGAAACTAAAAGTTATGTGCAGGTGTAGTCATAAATTTACTATTTTTAGAAGTGCTAGACTTTCTGGTTTTGGCAAAAATGTCACAATTAATCAAGGTTTCTAAACTAATTAGACTAAAATCTGTCACTTTAACATTACTTTGGATTGTTCCTGAGGTTATCTTTTCTTAATAAAATGCAGAGGGATGTGATATTTAGAGTGAGATAATAAGGATGTAGGATGTGGTCTTTATGAAACACTTTTACGTGACCAAATGAAAACCTTTCATCGATTGAGCTGTTGTCCAATGGGTTAAACTCTTCCCTGAATAAAGTTTGACATTTTCTGTCAGGTACAATTTCTCAGAAGTTAACTAACAAACTTTTTATCTCAACATAGTGTCTGAAATGACAATTTTTCTTACTTTTAATGAAAGGCAATAGAACTTACCTACTTGCTGAATTCCCCTTGATCTTACTGATGAATTTGTGATAATATGCCAGGGAGCTGAATGTCCTTCCACAGCCTTGCGACTGAATTTCACCTCAGGAAATGTTATTCTGATTCCTGCAAGAAAGGGATTGYATTTGTAGAAACTGGGCAGGTGATATGTGCCTTCAGGGCAAAGGAAACCTATATATGAGAAATTCTTTCASAGTGATGAAAAAAGTGAGGACAAAACAGCAAATCTATTTCTTCTGTAATGTTGTGAATSATTATGACTGATACACTCAGATGTTATACACAGTTTGCCCCTCCAGACACCCTTCAAACAGACAGGGCTTCAGAAACAGARTCATGTGGTACTGAGTGAGGTGTTCAGTCTGGATACTAAGTCTTTGGATTTTTCTTAAATGCTTCACATTTCTCAATTCTCATCACTACATTCCTGTTCTCACACCTGCCTAATTTAAATTTATGCAACTGCTCTTATTTAAGCAGAAGAAAAATAGGTAAAGTTTGCTTTGCAGTATTATTCAAGTTATGTAGAACTGTTTTATGAATGTATGTGAAGATAACTTTCTGAAAATTTCACTGAATTTTTCTGTAAAGGGGTTGCATATGGTATGTAAGTTCACATGGATATTGGATAACAGTTTCTCCTGTAGTAGAAAATGCTTAAAGTAGAGAAAGTTTMATTCTCTATGATTCCTTATATTAATAGTATCAAATTTTTGTATCTAAAAATTATGGTATAAGTTTGTAATTTATTGTGAACTCTGAAGGTATTTGTGGTTTGTTGAATGAATGTTTTTCCAAGAGCAAAGCATGTATTATGGTCTGTTAAATCAATGAATATGTTAATGGAATGAAATGGTGCATGTCTCTTTCACTGACATGGTCTTGGAATTTTTGAGGAAGACAATCAAACACATCTCCTGCCATATTTGCACCAGAATTTAAACAACTGAAAAAACTTTAATTACTGCCCACATTTGTGATATTGACAGAGTAAAAAATTACTGCATTTACTCCTATAATTTCAAAAGAAAACTTAATTTTGGTTGCTTCTAGATTTTAGAGTTGCCTTGATACAGAAAGTATATGCCTGATTTTCATGAAAATTAGCTTYCTGGAAATCAGGGCTATTAAACATATCAAGTCAGGGACCAAAGATGTCATAACTAACTTCTGAAAAAGAAAGTAATCTTGCATGAAACAGTCAAAGAAGAGAAAYTGTGATAGTGAGATTAGTTTAAAGATTAGAGAAAATGTTTCAAAGTATATTTTAAATATATTTTRTAGGAAATATGATTAAATTAAAATTAACTAAGTTTTAAAAAGTATTTGTTTTCCTGTGATAAAGCTTACCAATGTGCTGATTTCTTTGAAGGTGGAAAATAACTTGTATTTAAAATATTGATCTTGTTTATTTTGAAATCCTTTTGTTACTTGTGTGTCTGTTTCTGGTTAAAATCTGTATGGTTTGTTGCAGTACATGGCGTTTGGGAGGAATGGTCACCTTGGAGTTTGTGTTCATTCACATGTGGTCGAGGCCAAAGAACTAGGACAAGGTCATGTATACCTCCCCAGTATGGGGGAAGATCATGTGATGGACCTGAAACACAGCACAAACCTTGCAATATTGCACTCTGCCCTGGTGAGCTCATATGGCAACTCTCTGCTWTGTTACAGTGCATTTAACGTGGGTTGCTTGTGATTTCTTCTATAGCCCTTTGTACACAGGAAAAAAGAAAGAAAACATTATCCAAAGTGACTGGTTTGAGTTATATTGTTCATAATTCTGACTGTAGCAGTGAAAGYATATAGCCAGGATGGTAACTGTTCGAGACAGGTGCAAACAGTATTTAGTTTCTTTGAGGAACTCTCTCTGTAGGGCACAGGATGTTGTGTAGGAAGTCTTGATTCAGGATGGGTCTCACAGAACCAAAAAGCAAACAACTTCCTGAGTGTGGCTTCAAGARAGACATTCAGAGGTCACATAGTTTGTGTCCACCATATGTGTATGAATTACATTAGCTTAGAGAATCACTGTAATTATTTATTCATCATATGACAAATATATTTGTAAAACCATAATATTTAATTTGCTAATTTATTCAAAATGGATATTATTTACATGTGTACAGACAGAACRGCTCACACAAGCTAGGGAATTATTTGAATCCCCATTAAGTTCTTGTAGTACAGATTTTAGGTAGTTATGTGCTTAACCAATTTCAAAAAATTGCCACTGACCAAATAAACAATGCATGGGCTTCATGTTAAACTGTCCATCCATTAAAATTAATGCTTWCTAATAACAGTGGTATTTCAAAATTGATTTTTAACTTTTTGTCTTTAGGTTGTGATTTAGACCAACTTTTTCAAAATGCATGTATACATATAATGCATCCAATTCACTACAGTATGGTGAAGAAAAACAAAAGATACTACACCCAATCTGTAGTATAGATTTCTATAGATTTCTCAAATAAACAATTATTTGAGAACTCTAGATTTTGAACCATCATTTGTACCTAAATGACTTTTAGAGGCACTTCTTTACTGTTACATTTAAAAGTAACAYTTTAAGTCCTTGCTGAGTATTAAGATTTGCTTCAATTTGCATGTACAATTTATTAAGGGATTCATGTTGAATTCTCTATTTTTAATGGTATTTCTGAAATAGAAAACTCACATGCTCTTTTCTTCAAAAGATAAATAAGAGAGATGTATGAAATATATATGAGAAGCCACAGAATGAGTTTTCTCCAAAGACAGTATAATAATTGATTTGATCTTTCCTACCCTAAATAATACTATATAGCAAYGAATAAAAGTAAAGAGGGTGCACTGAAATGTAATTTCCATAATGTTTTCCTCTTCACATAAACCTTTTATGATTAATGAGTAGAACTAGCATCCATGTTTGGAAAGATTTCCATTTTCTTCTGAATAAATTATCAGGGCGCAGCTTCATAGCTTCAGAGGCATCTGCATTGAGAAGTAGTTCACAAYCAGGCATTACATAGAATATTTAATACAGAACTTTAGGGAAAAGCCTCAGAAAATCTCTTCCTTTAATTCACTGGTGCTGAGATCCTGGGCCCAGGATATGGATAGCATCTTTGAAATGTTCCGTTGTTAATGTCTGGTATTAGCAAAACAGTTTACCTCCATTATTCACTGAACAGTGATGCACCCATACAAAACTATGTTTAAGCACTAACTTTAAGATTCTGCTTTTCATTTTAGATATTAACACCATCAGCCTAGGGAGCTGCTATTCCAACTCCTCTTTAAGAGAATACTGAAAACAKGGTTTGGCAAGTGCATCAAGTGAAATTCCTTGTTTCGATTGGTGGTGCTTATATAGCACTAGTAGTTATAGAAGCAGGGTTTCAAGGACGAGTATTAATCAAAAATATATTAGAACCTACATTTTGAGATTATATTTAACTGCAGGGGCAATGAGAAACTGATGATTGTCGCAATATCTATGAATGCAGGATCCTGAATTAGCACAATTAGTCATAACACATTTCATAATGCTTGCCTGTTTTTAAACATACTGTCTGGTCCTATTATTATCGACCATATAATTTTTAAYTTGTATGGAAGCATAATTGCTTTATGTTTTTCATTATCTTGGTTTTTAATATTTTCATTTACCTTAAGCTTTCTGATATACAAAATTTTTAATAACAGTCATTAACCTTTATTCAGCAGAATATTCATCCAAACTCAAGTGCATGGGCTAATACAAATTACTAAATACAGAGCCATTTCCACCATTTCCATTTTGTTTTTGACATTTAATTTGACAGATTCAGGAAGAAGATTATGCAATATGCAAACACAACAGTAGATCTGATACGGCAGGGAGGAAAGCAGGAAGGCAGGCAGGCAGGAAGGAAGGAAGGCAGGCGGGAAGGCAGGAAGGAAGGAAGGAGGGTTTCTGTCCTGCTACACTTTATCTCAAAAGAGTATTGAAGAACTGGGATTGTTTACCTTACAGGGAAGGATGAATGATTAAAAATATATTCAGCATTGTGAATACAGAGAAGGGAGACTGTATGAGAGACAAAGCGGTAACTCCCATTTTCCTTTTCCTGTTCAACTAAAGACATCTAGTCTCACCGTCAGGACCAATAACTTCATAATCTGGCCTATCTGAACTATCACTGCAGCTCTTATAAATCACTTCAGAGGGCTCAGGGTTTATTTAAACGATACAAGAATGACCCAAACTTTGCCTAAAAAGGCTAGTCTTTTTTATAAGGCCTTATTTTTAATAAGACCATTCAAACTGTATGTGAGCAAAATCATTATCTATCCTTTCTAATATCATGTACAGTTAGAGGAGATGGGACACTCTTTACTTGAAGAAAAAGGRAAGCAGTTTTATATTAGTTTAAAGCAGCTCATAACGTTGGTTTCTGTATTTGATTGCCAAAAGAAGCCAGGCTGGGCCCAGCCCGAGGGGCTGTGGTCACCTGCCTGGCTCCCATGGTAACTGCTGTGTCCATCTCTTTTGTGGCCGCCGCGGCAGTGGACGGACAGTGGCAGGAGTGGAGCTCGTGGAGCCAGTGCTCGGTGACCTGCTCCAATGGCACCCAGCAGCGAAGCAGGCAGTGCACGGCGGCGGCCCACGGCGGCTCCGAGTGCAGAGGGCCCTGGGCCGAGAGCCGGGAGTGCTCCAACCCCGAGTGCACCGGTGAGTACCGAGCGGCCCGCACCGCCAGCAGCGCCGAGCGGCAGCGGGGCCCACAGGGCGGGCTGCCCTCAGCGGGCCGCGAGGGGCAGAGCAGCTGCACCCACCGGCAGCCTGAAACTAAAGTCATTCACTTCAACACAGGAAGTTTCATGTAAACTCGAGTACGAACTTGTTTACATTGAGGGTGGCACAGCACTGAACGGSCTGCCCAGGGCGGTTGTGGAGTCTCCCTCTCAGCAGACATTCAAAACCCACCTGGAGGTGTTCCTGTGTCACTTGTTCTCGGTGACCCTGCCTTGCCTGGGGGTTTGGAATGCATGGTTTCCAGAGATCCCTTCCAACCCTAACAATTCTGTGATTTTGTGAGTCCTGGGGCCTCAGTCGTATTTAAAAGCTGAAGAATGTGCTCTGAAACGTTTCATGAAGGCTACGAATCAGCTTCTTGGTTTTATTGCTGTTTGAAGGACATTCTGTGGTTTTAGGCAGATATTTTTGAAGCCTAAAGAACTTAWGTTTTTCATGAACCTAGAAAGTAAATATGTATGAACTGATTCCCTTTTGTGCTATGACTACTTYATGATACTCTGACAGAACTTCCAGGGTGTGTAGATTCTGTATGGACTTACCTTTAAGCATCATTTGCTCAGTCAGAGCATGTAAAAATCAAGATCTTAAAATACCACATGCAAAAATGTTTTTACTTAGTTTCTTTTAGGGGCAGTTAGGCATAATTTAAATCTATATTGTTACTGTACAACAGCACTATACAAATACTTTTATAAAAAGAGTAAGTCTCCATTATGACTATTGCCATATCACCACTGTAATTRTATTTTTCCAAACAGCAAATGGCCAGTGGAACCAGTGGGGCCACTGGAGTGGCTGTTCCAAATCCTGTGATGGTGGCTGGGAGAGGCGGATAAGGATCTGCCAAGGTGCTGCTGTGACTGGGCAGCAGTGCGAAGGGACCGGAGAGGAAGTCAGACGGTGCAGTGAACAGAGGTGTCCTGGTGAGATGGAAATATAATTGCTGCTATTATTTACACTRCAGTATGGCTGACTTTAATGGGCATCTGTAGGAAAGACAAAATCGATGTCTGTAGAGTAATAGCCATAAAGAGCCATGTCTGGCCTTGCTTTATACAAGTCACTGCTGGTTTTCTCAGTAGATTTCTRTTTATGCAGTCAGGTGCAAATTAGCCCTATTAGACTTATGAGCARTGCATCATGCTTTGAATAAAACAAAATAGCATAGCAAAAATAGTTATCATTAAAAAATGTTTGATTGCCGCCTAGGAATGCCTTTAGTACTTGAAGCATGAACAATTTGCTAAAGAAAATCTCTTTGAATGCACTGTATCTGAGAATATCAGGGCTGCCTTTGTAATTGGGAATTCCTTTTATCCAGTGTACAAGTGACATCTCTAATACATTTGGGGTAAATTCCTGTGCAGTAAAAATAAGGGATAAAGTGAGCCTTACCATAGTGTAGAGAATGAATGAATGAATACATGAGCAACATTTTACAAAAATGAAAGTAATTTAAAAGACACATCTTTCTATTATTAAGCATTAATATAATGGTTAAATATAACTCTTTTTTTAATATAACGCTTTGTATCACTTTTACTTTGCCCTCCCAACAGATTTAAGTCTTTCTCACTAAAAGCTAATAAAAGTGTATTTTTGAACTTTTTCAAAAATTATGAATAAAGAAGAATATCCTGTGAATCAGATAGTATTTATCATAAATACACATTGTTCTGAAGTTAAAGAATTCATTGTTGGGTAGGTGAAAGATAAAAAAAAGTAAGGTGTTAGTAGGGTAGGATGTTTTAGCCATCCACTTGGGAAATTAAGTGATAGGAACTGCAAGCGAGGAAGCAGCAAAAGAATCAATCTAGCAATCTGACTTCTGGACATTTTTGCTGGCAGTGTTCTCTGGTAGTCAGAGAAGGACTTAAATGGCATGGAYGCTTTGGGTCAGGAAATGAGAAATTTATCAGACGTGAATTTTATATTAGCCAGCCCATATTTTTCAAAGGCAGCATGTTTATCCCTTGACAACCATCAAAAAACAGTTTTCAAGGTATTTGCAGTACAGTAGAACAATTAGTCTCATTTCATTCAAAGAACAACTAAAAAGACTATTTGTAGTTAAACTATTTCAGTAAACTTCTACTACACTGCAGAAGTTAACTGAATTTAACTTGCTTTTTAAATTATCTCTTTAATATTAATAAAAATTTCATTATTTGAAAAGCAGTACAAAATAGTATTTGTATTGGATTCCTAAGCAAACTAATTTCCATAGGTAATGCAGACTTCCTCTATAAAAGCACAACACTAATAGAAGATTAATATGAATCTYCTCAGTAAGCAGTCAGATGAACTAGATACTGCTTATAAAACCATTCTTGAAATAATTTGCATTTGTATATTTAAAAGTAAAACCATACCGCTGCAGTCCAATTTTCAAAGGTTGCCACCTGCTGTTAATAAAATATTTTACAGATGTATTTACAAATCAAATGCACACAGAGCTTTATTTGCCATTTGGTGAATTCATTTATTTACTTGATTAATTCCAGATTAGATTTAGTGTGCTTATAGAAACTATAACCTAAAGGACCTTTTAACAAGCTATGCTTGTGCAGACTATTAGACATAAATTACAGATTTATTTGCCTCTAGTCTGACATTTACTGAAGAGTTTCAGATTTAAATGTAGAGTGGATAATTTACCAAGATTTTATAAAATTATATACAGATTTACATTCTATAAACAAGAAGTAAAATCAGAAGGTACTATACAGATTTGTTCAAAGTATAAGCAAATTTCATTATTTGTATGCACGTCTTCCTAGCCTTAAAATAGCTCAGAAGAGCTATTTTTGTCTCACTGCTTTTTTGTTCTATGTAAGCCACTGAAAAATGTAAGAAACTGAAATGTTGATCCTTTTTCTTAGCATTGCTTTGCATAAAACAWGATCCTCAGATGTGTAGAACCATTTAATATTTTTGTTAAGAGTACGAAGCTGCACCTGCTTTTATCACCCAGTGGTCTATAGTTACAAAAAGTTAAATTATAGCTGCTTTAAACTGTGTAAGCAAAAGGCTAATAAAGCCTTTTTCTAGTATGGTGACTGATGTTAATAAGATACTTTGCAAATRGAGCTGTTTACTTGGTAATTGAAAATCCTGCCTGGACATTCTGTAGTTTGAGTTCTGCATTATCTGAACATTATACAAAACTTCCTTTGTAGTTTATCAGTGATTCCCTTCAGATGAATGAACTGATTTACTTCCAGCAGCATTAAGAGAGGTAGACTCAGAAATACAATCTGTGAGGTGAGTGTCCGAAGTGACACAGAGTCCCCAGACAGGTGCAAAGGACAGCTGCTTTGTTACACAAACCCAGCCTTTTTAAGCATTAGCTGCTTATCAGTCACATACTTTTAAATCATAGCAAACATAATTCAACCAACCACCATACAACCCTGATGTCAACATGTAMTGGTTACATAACATGTTTTTCTACCTCTAATTCACCGGAGTCACTTGCCCACAGTCCTTTTCTGCTTAGCCGAAGTAGCAGRCCTGAGCCATGATTTTACAAAGCCTTCCCTTTATAAGGTTTTATCTATATGCAACAACTATCTGAAAGTTGGTTTCTCAAAAGCTTGTTTTCTGAAAAAAATTTGAGTATCTTTCTTTGTGATTAGTTTTTATTCACAGCTATAAATTTTAAAACTGTTGTTTTTTTCCTTCCATTGTGTAAAATTTGGGAWTGAAAAGCAAAGATCTGACGACATTTTGGGTTCAGTTATTGCTGCCTTGTTGCATCCCAAATGTCTAAAGTTAAACTTCATTCCTATTAGGTAAGCAGTAGTCTGCACTCAGAATATTTTTCTATGAAGGATAACTGCAGAAAATTGGAAACAAGTCAGAGAAAGTAAAAAAGGCTTCTATATTTGGTAAGCGACTAGTCACTCAGGAGTCACAGCAGAAAACTTACACAAGATAGATGAACACTTTGTCTGTCCCATAAGAATAATGGAGACAGMTAGATAACAAAAGAAATTGCATCTGATAAGGAGTTACATGGCAAGATGATCAGAAACTTGTAGAAGAATGTGTAAGAGAAATAAGGCAATTTCCACCAAATATGTAAGTAGAAATGAAGAGATGAGAGAATCAAAACCAAAGCGCAGCAGAATACAGGATAGAAGACTTCTGAAAATTAATTTTTATAAAAATAAGGCTGTGTTCTTATGACAGCTTTAAGAATATATAGTGTTTCAACAATACAGTATTGGTTTCCAGAAATGCCTAATTCCCTAATAGTTAAATCTATATTAACACTATACATGTTTCCAATATTAATGGTTTATGTGGATTTTACTCAAAAAAGCTATAAGCATATTTTCAGTAGTATAAAGCCTAATATAGGAGCACTTTATACCAAAGTATTACTTAAAACAATGCAAAGCTATCTTGCTAGTTCACAGGAAGASAAGAGTGCACAACAACCAAAGACTAGCTAATCATTTCCCACCAATGGTAGAAGGTTTTGTCCCAGTAGTATTAGATAAGATAGAATAGGAGAAGGGAGAAGATTCAAATAATTCAAATGATATTCAGATAAACAATGAATTTAAATCTTGGGGTTTTGTGGGGTTTTTTTTGGTTTTTTGGGTTTTTTTGTCTCTGATTACAACACTATTCTATAAGACATGCAAAAGCTTTTTTCCTCTTGCCTTTGTTTATCATAATTTTGCCTGCGGCATTGAATTAGGATTCAAGAGAGGAGCTGTAGTTCTACCATCATTTGAGCTAGTGTGTGCTGTAGKCTAACTTGCCTCACCCTTTTGTTGCCCTTTCCCATATTTGTTATCTGCCTGTGTAGATGGTAAACTGTGAGGCTTACATGTGTCTCTTGCTTTGTGTTTTGTACTGAGCTTCCACCGATCCCAGTTGGGTCAATATCCTCTGGGAGATGCACATCTCTCCAGTAATGTCAGAAGAAGACTGTGCATCTAGACCATTGACTTTGTTGAATATTTGTGCTTAGGTGGGATGAATTTGGGCCTATCATTACAGGGTGTAGCGTGGTACATTTGARTGCATGCTCTGTGTGGGAAGATGCTGCTGATTCACCTCATGAGTGAAAGAGGCCTGCCTTTTATTTGCCAATGATAGCAAATTATACCTCAGYATTTGCTGTTTGCTTCTAAATTTTAGTAGTTCTGTATGATTTTGTACAGCAAACTCATATAWATCTGTGGGTGTGTTRTGAATTAATTGTGCCATAGTTACAGAAATACTTCAACTGGTCCTGAGAAGAGCCAGCAAGATCATCAAGGCTTTTAAACTCAGATATGGAACCACTTCAGTGTGACTATAATGCCTTCATGAGCGATATGGGTTGCAGCCTCACAGATGCTGTAATGTGGGTGGATGCCTGATGAGTAAGCGCTGCCAGATAGGTTTTAGCTTTTGGAAGGAGTTTGTTTTTATCTGCAGCCCTCCTTGATCCTTSTACTAGGCATTAAAAAGCCAGCAGTCAGCCAGAGACCAGGAAAAGGTATTTGCCTGGGCTAAGTGAAACTTCTTCCAAGTTCCAGCTGCTCCCACACCTCTTTCCTGATAACTCTAGCTCTTGGGAGTGCCTTTTACTTAGAATACTACACACAAGTGCACTGTATATCTCTGGCACWAGGTTAAAGTTTCAATATAATCTGGAGTTCTGAAAACTTTAATTCAAAAGCACACTAGTACCCTTCCAAATACATGGGAAATCTCTGATATTACCTATGTCTTGCTAATGAAAAAGAGAAAATATGGTGTATTTAAGTGTGAATATGGATGCATGTATATATTTTTTTTAGAAAAAGCCTCATATTTAAAATTCAGTATGTATAGGGAAGGAGAGGTTTAGTTCTGAGAATCGGCGCCTAATGTGGTGATTAGTGAACACTACACATTTGAAATGGCCACAGCTGCATAACAAATACAGTTCTCAGAGAGCTCTAAGCTCTAGCAAATTTATGTAATTTATAATATTACCTCCTTATTATGTTAATTTACACTCCTCAAAACAGAACATTTCTTTTGTTTATAAGGTCATAATAGAATGGTAATTGCTTTAGCTTATGTCACCAGATGGCTTATGTTTATCAAAATCTGTTTTTTTCCCAGTGTCTTGATGTATTCAGTCTGTGGGCATATCTGAAGCAGGGCTAGTATTCTAGATTATGGATATAACTGACTTTCTTTGGGTCTTGCCATTAATGGATCTCTTGATTTTCTAGCAGCACCAACTGTCTTGATTTACGATTCAGGAATGCTGATGGTGAGGCAAATTTAGCAAGCAATTTTTCTGCCCAACTGTGATTCATATTAGTATTACTGAGCCATCTGCTAGGTATTCTTTGTCCTCTACAAAGAGAGGGTACAGCTTTGTGCAAAAGTCTACTCRGTTCCCTTGCTCACACTTCCGTCAGCAGAAGTGCAAAACAGGGAAGATGGACGATTTTATGGGTTAGATAATGGGATGGGCAAAATCTGTAGTCTGTTCCTGCTTCTACTAGAGATTTCCCGTGCAACCATGAGTGAATCATTGAATTGCTTTCTGCCTTATCACACCATCTGCTAGAATGAATTTCCTTTCTATTTTCTTTTTTCTTGTTTTGTAACCACTTTGCCATARTACAGCAGGGTTAAATTTTTCTTTTCTGGAAATACATATAAAAATAAACAATTCCTGATTTTCTCTCTTGAACTTTGAGTGAATTAGATTTCAGTAACTAACATGTCAGTGATGTGAGTTGTGAGATGACTTCAGCCAGATGTTTTCTGTGCTAATCTAATTTACTCCAAAATCATAAACTGGAATCTACACTAACATTCAAAAGGAATCGGTAGTTGTGACCATGTGAAAATAAAATGTGAAGCATTTGCTGAAGTTTATTTTTCCCCATGCAGTTCTGTTACTACAAAACAGYGACGATCTTTTTTCCTTTAAATGGTATTGCAATAACAAGTAAAAGGTTATTTTGCTTTATAGACACTSAGTCCCATATTATTGACTATACTTTCTTAATTACCAGCTTCTACTGAAACACATTTCAAAGAAATAACCTTGTTTTATAATAACCTTGAGAATATACAGCTCTCATTCAGCACCTTTAGCACACTTAATGTTTCAACTGTCATTTCAGAACTGATTCTTTCATATAAAGATTCAATTTTAGAAAAATCTTTACAAGTTTTAGTTCAAGATTAGCATTGTAACTTACCACAGTTTCAGTCTCATCATCTTCTGATTGTTTCTTAGTGTTATTGATCAAAATAGAGCAACAAGGAATGATTCAAACCTATTAACATTGTAACTACAACCTAAAAAGTGCTTGCTTGCTGGGGAAGATAAAGCCATGGGTTATATGAAATAAATACCATCACAAAGACAGATGTACAAACTTTCAGGCTTCACCGTTCTGTACTTCAAACTTAAAATTACCCAGRCTATGTTAACATAAACATCTCAGGAAAAAGTAGGATGAAATTATTTTTCTGATATAAACTATGTTAATGTTTCTATTTAAATTCTCATTCATAAATGACAGCACCTTATGAAATATGTCCTGAAGACTATTTGATGTCAATGGTGTGGAAAAGGACCCCAGCTGGGGACATGGCATTCAACCGATGTCCTCTCAATGCCACAGGTACAGTACTACTTTGAAATCTTACTATGATGAAAAAGGGGAGAAATATTTTGCTTTGTGTCCTAGATAGATTATTACTAGAYTCATATAAATATGCATATATGTGAATATATCTATATAAATCTCACACATTTATTTATGTATATGCATGCRAATATACACATGTACAAATGCTGTCTCTTACAGCTTTACATATATGCATGGATCTGTGGTGTATGTACATATATCTGTATATATACATATGTATGCACATACATATGAGCATTGTAGCCACAGAGAAAAAGCTGACAAGAAACCAATTYGACTGGATCTATCAGGCAAAGCGATGAAAATAAGGGAAAACATAAAAATCTTTTTCATTAAGAAAACACTGCTATAAAGCAATMAAGTAAACATTGAAATGTGTTCCAGGATCTCTATATACTACTCTTTATATACTGATGATCATTTCATGAAATTGTTTCTGTGTGTGCCTTTAAAATAGCATGGMATATAGATTAAATAAGGTTTATTCTTTTCTTTGCTCTCACTTATATAAGTATATTCTGTATTCTTTGTGTCTTACAGGCACCACTAGCAGACGCTGCTCTCTCAGTGTTCATGGAGTGGCCTTTTGGGAACATCCAAGCTTTGCTAGATGCATATCAARCGAGTACAGACACTTGCAGCATTCAGTAGGTGCAAAGTCAGCTTTAGTACTTGCTCTGTTTATTCATTACTAATCACTGCCGTAAAAAGAAACTTACTTATTTACTCTTAGATTTCTGTTAAGCAATACCAAGAGGAAAACAGATCTGAGAAAGAATAATTTATGTTAATGGATATTATTTTGATCTTGTATAATGCTGGTGTTTGTGAAATAAGCTTTGTCTTACTGTAGAAGCGGAAAAATGRTCAGATTCTCTTCTTTCATGTCCACTGTGTGAAATTTTCATAGGGGTCAGAGGCAAAGCATCTTTAGGTTTATTAGAAAATGAGATGTGAATAAGTGAGATTTACTGGAAAAGCAACTTGCTGAGAATCTTGTAATACTGTAAATTCTTTAATTGCAGAGTATTTCTTTTTGCTATCAAATTTAGAACTTCACCTTCAAATGCAACAATAGGGACTTATTATAGGGTAAATCTATTGCAATGWCTTGGGAAAGGTAAAGTAATTCTAGATGAAGAAATACTATATGGGTTTTTTTCAAAAAGCCTAACAAAAGGTTTCTTTACATAGCATAGGCATTACACAATTATGTACTGCCAAAACATGTTCATATGGATAGATGTAATACATTATGTATATTGCTTTATAAATATGTTACCRTGGTATATGTTAAGTATATTAGTTACCTTCAATGTCCCTTTGCTGAAGCATTCAGCCAGGTTAATACTATAGTGGGAAATAAGCCTTTGAAGATTCTAATGGACAATGGGTTTTCCCTGCATGATATATTCTACTGACGTTCTTATTATTCTGCATCCTTTTCCAAAGGCCACTGCTCCGTTTATCATTCAGCAGAGGCACACTAATACAGCTCTGTGCTTCATAACTTCCCAGCTTCTCAACCAAGTGCAACATTTCTGTAACGTTTAAAATTCTTTGCTGGCTTGAAAAGCAGTAGCCTGGCTGCCATTCCTCAAATCTGGATTGCTACTTAGAGGATATTTAGATTAATTCCTTTGAGCTGAATTTTTGTTTCAKTAGACCAAATTTGTTTGAGTCCTGGGATTCAGTTTCAGGGTAGGCCAAAGAAAGAATTATTTTAAAAATAGGACAGAATAGATTGTCAAAGGAATTTTCCCCACTACACAGGAGCTTCTACTTTACACAGCTGTCTGCATGTTCATCTCTACCTTTAGTGTTCATGTTCAAAAACACATTAAGYTGGCTGTAATACTTTTGCATTTAATAATTTTGGTATTTTATTCAAAATTTATTAAAAACTTTCATTTTTTATGTCTGTGCAMGTTTGCAACTCAAACTATGCAAAATGCTGTTTCATGCTATTCAGTGGTTTGACTTATCAGGCTTTGGTAGGCACTGGTAAATTCTCAAGAGCCGCAAGTCTGACTTGTTGAACGAAAGAAGACATTTCTAACCTAGAGCAGATTTATCTTTTTTTCTATATTTCCTTTTAGAAATATTAATTATGAGTAAATTACACTGTGAAATATTCTTTTTGTCAAAGAACATTTAAAAATAGGTAATGCTTCTTTAAAATTGCACAAGCACCTAAACATATCTTTTTGCTGCACAAAATTTAAGTCTGGATCATGTGCATACAAATTAAAGTGGACTTCTTTTACACTTGGGAGCTGCTCACGAAGAAGATTGGTCTATCTTACAYCTTTCTGCTTCTCAAAGTGAACAACGCAGCATATTTAAGGAATCAGAGAAAATAGAGGTAAAGACCTATAAGGTCATCGCCCTGCAAATGTAGGCTTGTCCCCCCACGATACATATGTCAGTTCCATAAATCCCTGAAAATAGGGCTTTATAAGGAAGCTGCTGACAGACGGTGTTGCTATAATAAATGTGTGCTTATGAAAGCATTTATGAGTTGTCTCAGTGTGCTTAACTTACCAATAAAGTTATTTTACCAACTCAGACCAGGAATAGAGGGGGGTATCACTCAGTTCTCTGAATATTCCCATAAAATCTGAGCTGAATCCCTTTCATTTTGTATCTGAAATATATAAAAGAAAATAAGATGCACACTCTTCAAAAAAATTAAGTYTCTGAAGTTGATATAAAGCAGTTGAYATACATAAATACAATATTTATTGCACTAAAGCATRGAATACACAGAAGTCCCTGTATTTTTGCYCTCCAAACAAGCTGCATATGATCCAGAACCAGAAGTCACATAGTAGAATTCACGTTATGCTGTACCTAAGAAAATAYTGTCTAAATTTCAATTCAGTATGATGGGAGCCAGAAAAGATTTCCTTGGCTATAGACCCTGCTAACCTGGCTACACAGGTGCTGAACTGGAAGCTTATAGTTATACTAATAAATAAGCTTAAAAGCTGTTCTTGTAGTCACCTGCAGTGTTTAACTGTGTATGTGTTAGTATGCCCCCTGACCATTTCAGACCAAACCAGTGAGCACTCTCCCAAACAATGCCTACCATCCTTTGGAGGATAGCATGGCAGAGAGGCCATTGGCAGCAGGCAATAAAAGCATGATTTTCTGAGACAGAGGAGAGATAGAGAGYTTAACATGAGGAAACCACAATTCTTTGCTATATATAGCATAGAATTTTACCACATAACYACAGGTGATTTGTTGTAATTCTCCCAAGAAACTGCTTCCCCTTACCCSAGGATATGGAAGGCCTAGATATCCTTTGACCTTTCCCCCGTTCCCCTATCCCATTGGCCTGTGGCCAAACAGCCCACCAGAGATAAGGCCTATATAAGATCCTGTATTTCCTCATTCATTCTTTTTCTGCATGGACCCTCACGAATAAAGACCTTCAAACATCACGGAAGGAGCTCCTTCTGGTAATCCTGGTCCTATCTCTGAGATATCTCCCCCCTGGGCCCTGTAGGGAATCTGAGCTAGCCTTGAGTCTTTGGGGGGCTGCAGGGGGGGGGAATAATCTCAGTGATTGACCCCTGAAGACTGTTTCCTTACTGTGTGTTACTACTGTAGAATCACTGCCTCATGCACAAAGCTTCTTGTACTTTTACACTTTTCTCTATTAMTCACCTGGAATTGACATGGGACAAATTTCAACCCTTAATAAGTGGTATTAAAGAAGCTAAAACCCAGTTAGTGCTGTGTGTTCATCAGCTTGACCCAAGACTTGTACTGAGATCAACATGGTAGCTCAGTAAATCATCTTAGAATGGCAYCRTRTTTTAATTTTAAAATCCATTTGAGAGTCTRTTTGTAAAGATGAAGAGTCATTAAAGCTAAAAATACACCCATAATGCTAAAGCTAATATACTTTGCTCATAATCCCCAGCACCATGAATAACATGGCTTTTTTCAATCATTTACAGAATGTGCCAGGCAGACTTACTGCCTCTACTGCATGCCCTGGTGCTTCAGATGTAGGTTATGGCACCTCAGAGGAAAACTGTTTTGAGTTACATTGTCTGGACTCTTTTTGATACCTATATCAATATTATGCTTAATATTCTATTTCAACAGTTCCTGAATAATTCCCAGTCTTAAATTAATATATCTCCTCAATATATTTTTGAGATGAGTCTGTACTACATCTCCAATTTTGTTGATGGATAACTGAGACCATTTAACCAGAAAAATTTATCTCAAGTCTTCTGAATTAGTGATTTGCCACTCTTCCTTCTTAATGTTCCTACATATCCATGGGACAACTCAGAAAATACCTGGCRTAGTAAAAATACAACAACCACAGGGCCTCTAAAGAGACTATGCACTTGAACATGATGAAATAGTAGAGAGGGATGGTTTGACTTGTGGAGATAACACTCAGTTTATGCCTTTCAAGGGCATGGTGTCCAACACAATAGGAGTTTGAGGAAAAGCAGTAAGAGAATTATGCATGTCAGCTGTGCTACAAGTGTACAACCTGTACTTCTGTTAGTTCATTTTACCTTGTGTACTATGGAGTACAGGTTCCTTTTAAAGCTAGGGATGATAATTCAATCTCTGAATAACAGAACCAATTCCATATGAGCAATTTGTGCTACATTTGATACGAATCAATCATCAAATGAATTTAACAAATACTATTTGACCAGCTTATACAGCTGGTTAACTAATAAGAAAATGTATTCACTGAACATATTAAGGGACAAAAATACCCAAATCCATGAAATAAACCTTTAGGAAATTATTTGCTTAGCTCTTATAATAATATTTAAAGAGCCTAATTAGGATTATTCTCTTCCTGAAGCACTATAAGTGGAAAATTCAGAGTGATAAATGGGTATACTTTGCCTCCTGGAATCATAACCTAGAGTTTCAAGCAATGATTTGATGAACAGAAAAAGAAACATCACAGATCATATACCAGATTTTGTTCTGGTTTTCTTACATTGCCCTAATGTGTTTGCAGGGTCTGCAGCTTTGCATTTAGAAAATGTTCTTAGTCAAGCACAGTGTCTTGAGTCTCTTAATAGTCATTGTGGCTGAGAAGAATATTTTCCGAATTATGTGCAATTTGTTAAGTGTATTCTTGAGAAAGAGGAGATTGTAACAAAAAATTATTGCAAGTGTCTTTTTTTATGTGGATGGAGATAAAGGGAAGTCATAAGGTTCAAAAAGCTCTRGTGGCAGTGGATATCCTTTCTTCTGGAAAGTTCTTAGTCACATACTGATCACCAGAATTTTGTTAATAGTAAGGAATTTCCTTCCTTTCTTTAATTCCATATTAAATTCTCAGAATTTGGAGGATTTTTCCATTCTGTAGGATAGACATAATTTGGGTTTTTGAACCATTTTACCAAATAAATTACTGCTATAGTAGAAGTTATGGACCTTGCTGAAGCCTGTTCTCTCTTCCTACCCTTGGCATATAGTTTCATTTTCTGAAAACTGAAACTGCTTCAGTCTAACAAACATACTTTAATCTCTTTAAAGTGTATCTGTTGCTAGCTTAATGGACTGTTATATGTAGAAAGGCAGATTAGATGCTGATCTAATGACCCAAACTTAGTMTCTATAATATTATGAAGAATGTTCCTCATTGCTCATTATCTTCTTTTGATCTGGAAACAGAAAATGATGTGCCTAATTATTTTGCATAGAGTTATCTACTTTATCCAATACTTGGCTAGTCTGGACTAGTGTCTTCTGAAGTGTGGTTTGAGGGTTTTTTTCCTTTATTTGGATAAACAGGGTAAAATGTTTCCTGACTCAGAAATTTATTTGTACTGTGATYATGAGTGACAGCAGGACCAAGAATAGAATCAGTGATTAGGACCCCATAGGCCTACTTCAGATGGTATCCAAGAAAAAAAATTYWAAAAAAACCTGAARTGCCTCAAATAAGAGTACACTGAGCTTTCATATACTCTTGAAGCCTATCAAATTTGCTATGRTACAAGCAATAAGACTAAGAAGCAACACCTCAGAATTAGGAATAATCTGCATTATCATGCTTCCAAGAAGCATGGATAAATAATTCTTCATCTCTTCTTAATGCATTCTGTGGATAATAGCCACCTAAAATAGAAAAAAACCACAGCAAAATAAACAAAACTAAAYGAAACTTAATTAAACTAAACTAATTGAAACAAGAAACCACTTACCTCATCCCCAGTTGTCCAAAATCAGGAAAGAAAAGACTTGAATGGGAGCTAATGAAAAAAAATAAAATAGTTAGGTGTGAAAGAGCAATGAGATTTCACATTTTATGAGTTTTTTAGGAACTGAATATTGAAGCTTTTCTGACCATTTTTCATGAAAACCATTAATACATGAAATCTTACCATGGAGCATTAGAAAATGATTTTGTGAAAATTGAGGAAGTACTTGAAGACATAGGTTATTTCTATTTTCTACTCTGTTATGCATTCATACTAAGCAATAGAATTTATTGAATTACAAAAAAAAATTTTGTGAGGGTTTGCTTAAAAAAGTATTAGTAATGTATTATTGTCTTACCACACACTGAAGTTGCCCTTTTGTCTAAAGTGAGTTTTCTTCTACATGTCTTTTGGGCATTCTAGTTTGGAAGAGATTTGAACTACACTCATAAATAGTGATGAAGACTAAAGCCTGTTATCAAGAAACTTTGTTCCTGAAAGACATCTCCAATAGTATCAGAAAATCTCTACTAATACAAATCATTTTATAAACCTGTGTAGCACAGTTTTCTAACCTGGATGATGAAATTYTATATTTAGTTGCTGTGATAAAAATAAGGTAGTGATTTAATAGAATCATACAGTGGTTTGGGTTGAARTGGTTCTTAAAAAACATCTAGTTCCATTCCCCCTGCCATTGGCAGGGCACATTTCAGAACATCAGATCCCTCAAAGCCCCATCCAACCTGGCCTTGAACACCTCCAGGGAACTTGTTCCAGTGATTCACCACATTCACAGTAAAGAATTTCTCCCTAATATCTAATCTAAATCTACCCTCTTTCAGTTTGAAGCCATTCCCCCTTGTCCTGTCACTACATGTTCTTGTAAAAAGGTACTGGAAGGCTACTATAAGATCTTTCTACAGCCTTCTCCCCAGCTGAATAATCTGGACTCTCTCAGCCGTTCCTCACAGGAGTGGTGGTCCATCTCTCTGATCACCTCCGTCCTTCTCTGGACTCACTCCAACAGGTCTGTGYCCTTCTTATGTTGAGGTCCCAGAACACAGTCCCACTTTTAGTGATATAACACCTAATATAACAGGCATTTATGCTGTTATATTAGAAAGTTGGAAAACTAAAGTATCTCTTCACTCTTGAAAGTTAGGAAGGAAAAATTTACATATGAATTATCACACTGATGTCAAAATATTCGCACTTACAAAGGAGCATGGGAACTTATGCAGGTGAATCTTTACATACCAAACTAATAATATAGCTGTAGAAATGCATTTCTGTTGCTTCTGCTCATACTATAATTTTGTTTCAACTTTTTCCACAGCAACGTTATTCACAATTTTGCAAGTGCTTGGCTAAAATATAATTTGATAAAAAGAGCTTTGAGGTGAATAATGATTTGCTCAGCTGCAGCTCATTAGAGATGATTTTGTTTTTCCAAATTATATTACAAGGGCAGCGTATCAGCCTGTCCRTGTACTCCTCACTGAAATGACTGCTGTACTCTGGGGAATGAAAGGCTTCCTCCAAAAAATTTACTGCTCCTTTTTTTYGCTAGTTTAGTGCTTCATTTCTTTTTATATAGCTGCAGAGCAAAGCAGCCAGGCTTAGTTTTATAGATTTGAATGCAGAGGCCTCAAAAACAACATTTTTTTTCTTCCTYAGTCTATACTTATATTGATATATGCCAGCTATTCCTCTTCACCTTCACAGCTTTTGATAGGCAGGTGCTTTCCTTTCCTTTATTCCCATGTAAGGCCACTTCCGTTATCTTGTATAGAGGATGACAAACTTTTCTCTCATCCARGAGCAACTGATCAAGAGATTGTGACAGGCAACAGTTTTCTTTTGCTTCACTAACATTTTCCCATTCTACACAGGAGAAGATTCAGGGAAAACTTCAGGGAAAAAAAGTTTATGACTTTGGTATCCCTGTTGACTTGATGGCGAGGGCACTCTACAACTACCKGAAAAAAGGTCTCTTCTCCCTGGTAACAAGTGACAGGATAAGAGGAAATTATCTCAAGTTGCACCAGGGAAGCTTTARACTAGATATTRGGAAAAGTTMTTTCTGGAAAAGATTGTCAAGCCCCAAACCCTGGAGGTATTTAAAAGACATATAGATGTGGCACTTGGGGACATGGTTTRCTGGTGGATCTGGCAGTGCTGAGATAACAGTTGGACTTGATGGTATTAAAGGTCCTAAATMATTCTAAATAATAAATAGTTCTATGATTCTGTGATCTTGCCCACATATACATGCACCTCAATCTTAGAAGTGCTATAGAAGTAGGAGAAGACATTTGTCTGCTTTTCTGCACAAGCTCATCACAACTTAATTMATGCTGAGGAGTTCCTTTTCTTCCTTTCTGCTTTTGAAAATCTGTTGTTTTTTTTTTAATAGACCACTAATCCTACTTCAAGAAATTCAAAGAAAAGTCCCCACTATCATTTCARGGTCCATAATTATTTTCCCATGTCTGGAACACACTCATTTACCAAAGACTAATATGTGAGTTAAATGAAATGTGCTCCTGTGTTTGYTGCTGCTGCTGCTGTGTCTTCTGSAGTAATGAACAGCTGAGTGTTCCCTGATGACATTGATATTCCCAACTAACCAACCAACCCTRCAGCCACAAATGAACTTCACTAGGGTATGTCCAGAGGTAAAACAATAGAAAGCCATTTAAAAGCTTGAAAAAGAAAGATTTTGTCTAGTTTTCCCTTRAAGTCTACAAGAACTGCTGGAACCTTCACTCCAACTGAATGTGGAACTARCTGTGAAATGACTGCAAGAGTTTGGCTTGGCAGCAGGAGACAAAGAAGTGGTCACAGCATCTTACACTTAAAATCATTCCCTTGTTTTTTTTTCCACTACTTCATTTGCTGCAATCCCCCACCATGGTTTATTAAGTGTATGTGATGAAAGGATTTTTCTCTTGCCTATTACTTTATGCAGCACRCCCATGCAGAAATTAGGACTCCCAAATAATGCTAATTTCTTCGAAAATAACTTCTTGGTTTGCCCTGCAAATAAAAGTGAGTGTTGTGGAAAGGATTGCWTAGCAGCAAAATGAAATAAGAATAGAAATTGGTTAAAATCAAGTAGGCATTTCAATTGAAGCATTTATCAGAGCTTAATGATTTTAGAGACATATATRTATGAGGATGACCATGTAGCATGAAAAATGAGAGAGAACTCATTTGTAGTACATCCCTTTGTGACCTGTAGCCTTAGCCATTCAGTCAGTGTGGAGAACCAGGAGACTTTACCCCAAGCAATGTTATGTCTGTCATAAAATTAAAACAACCCTCTCAGAGTTCGTCATTCTCTTTTYCCTCTCAACTCTTGCTCTTGTCAGGTTGCATTACACACAGATAGCACAAATCTTGAAGACATGCCCTCTGGTTAAAAACAGAAACAACAATAACAACAACAAGATCTCTCACACAACATGCCAACGTGAGCAGGATTTAATCACAGATAATTGGAACATTTAAGGGCAGTACTTAATAAAATAATAGTACAAGCCCTGGTCAACAAACACAAAAATAAGTACAAGAAAAAAAAAGAAGTGATCTGTTCAATGATTATTCATTCCTAATCCTGAGACTCATTTGTTATTCTATTGAAAGCAGTCTTATCTATTCAAAATACCCATTAAAATGTTCTGTTGGATCCATGCACAAATGAAAATACTGGAAACGTATAATTACTTTCTTTCTCTTACCTTTTTAGTGGCTATAGCTCAAGGATTAGAACTGACAATATTAATGATGATTATGATGATGATGACCATTTTGATTAAAAAAGGAGTTATGTAATGTAGTAAAAAAAATCTCTTGAACAACATAGCAGGAGTCTTCTTATAAGAGGGTAGAGAAAAGAAATGTACAGAAAGAATGAAGCATTCCTCTGAGCTCCTCACGTTCTTCTAAAAATAGTTTTGACATATAATAGTTTTTTTTTTTTCAAAGATTCTTCTATAAACCTGATCACATATGGAAGAGTTCATGCAGTTTCATCTGTGCAGATACTCAGTTTGCCTGAGATTAATGTCTAAAACAGCAAAGGATTCTGTGTAATTAATCCACCTTCTTTTCTCTAAAGCCAAATCCCTCTTTTAAGGAACATTTTGCTTAAAAATATTTGGAAGCATATGACGGTGGAATGATTGTTTCAGTATAGTGAAGTGATACTATTTTTTTTTTTTTAGTGAGTTCCTTAAAGCATTGGGTTGTAGTGGTTTCAGCTGAGTGCACAGCAGCACAGATTGAAGCACAGTTTCTGCAAAAACTTGGTTCGGAAGATCACACATAATGATTGTATAAATGCAGGAAGGCTAAAGTTCAATTTCAGGGTACTCGTTAAACTTTGATTTTTCTGGTTGGGGTAAATTATAGGAGGCTTTTGTTGGGGCTTCAGAGCATTTGCAGGGATGTGTTACAGAATTACAGAACTGAAAGGAAATTCATGAGACCATCCAGCCCAAACTTGTGTCCTATCAGAATCACCTATACTTGTGTTGTACCAGCTTTTTATTTTTCTTGGCTGTTATTTAGGCCTCCAGTATGGAAGTCTGCATACTCTGTTCAGATGAACTGCACATTCTTTCCTTTACAGTTGTAAAGTTTTCCTTAACTTAAATCCTTAATCTTCCTTGGCACAATGTATACAAATTACTTTCTCCCTTTTCTGCTATACGCGAAGGGAATATACAATTGCCTTCTTCTGTGCACAAAATGTTTATTTAATTGTGTGTTATCTGATTGAAATTGAGACTACCAACTAATTTCACTGATGACAAAGTGGAAAATTATATTGCTTGAGCCACCTCTTTCATAAAGTACTGAATATATAGAAAATATCTCTAGCATTAGGTTATAAATATTTGAATGCATACCTGAAGATGCATAGCCCTATCTTTAGATCTTACTCTGTTTCTTTCAAAAGATGGATGAAATTATATTCTCAAACACTGAAACAGCCTGAAAATAGACAAATAAATCGTAAATAATTTATTATACTGAGGGAAAATAAACTGCTGTGCCAAAACATTTAAAGGACTGTCTGTTGAATATCAGAAGAAAAAAGCCTGAAATGAAAATTTTGTCAAATACGAACAAATTTCTCCCAGTGATATCATGTTACAGGTGTGGTGTGAATATTGTTATAATTTCTACATCTAAAGAGCACTATCTTTTACAAAATAGTAGTCTTGATTTCTGAAGTTGGAAAACAAAGTGGTTTGCAGATTATGGGCAATTTCAGGATATATTTTTATTTCAAATGATCTTTCCTTACTTCTWTGTAAGGCTTACTAATTTTGGTTCTTACAGTTCCCCCTACCATAAAATATCTTAATGACATCATTAGTAATTCTGGGCCATGAACCCAACATCATCCCTAAAAATAATGAAAAATGGTTGATGGTGTAGTTACTTTTCAACCTTATAATTCTTTTCAGTCTTTTACAGGTTTCTTGAGGATTCACTGTTTTCTGTCTTTTTAAACCACACCTAGTGGTTAAGTTTGCAGTAATTACTATGCAGTAATAAATTGTACTCTAATGCCGGAGGCCTAGGAGATCTGACTTTGTAAAAAGGCATTTTTACTATATCATACTTTCTGATAAATCGGGGGACAAAGTGCGCTGGACCCTGAGTTAAAGTCCAGTTAAACATTTCACTAATTTTTTAGTGTGCAGCCATACAGTGCAGGCAGACAGGAGCTGGGCTGACAACTGAAGTGTCAGTTTAACAGCTGCTTCATTTCACTATCTCTCGGCTCATAAACTTYATTTTTAATGAGCCTGCCTGTAAGACCACTAAAAAATGACCTTCACACAGGGAACTACAAGGACCTAGAGTGGTGACCAAAATAGCTTTCTTGGGCAGCGTATAATGCCACAGTGACTGTAGCACAAAAAATAGAGGTAGTATGGTGAGAAAGACGTTACACTAACTACTGATGAGAATATTTTGTATTTTCATGCAGAAWGATTATCGTGATAGCTGTGCAATAATTTACTACCTTCAACTTAAAATAATCTGAACATCTTCAGTGGCTTTAATGATGTTGTGCCAGTTTACATCAACTGAGTGAATGGCCTGTGATTTTAAAGTTGTGTTTTCTTGTTGTAAGCTGTYTTACAACAAGAAAATATATTCTATAATAAACAGATAATAGAGAGGCTTTTATTTTTCCCCTGCACATTGCTTGCTGGTCTTAGAAAAAAATTCTCTTAATTAACTCTAATTTTCACCCCTTTTCTTAGCTAAACACACTGCAACCTTCTGTTTTATTGTGCTGTTTCTAAGGATATRCTGCTAGTCTAAGTCAAGGCAGTGTGGGCCTGAAGAGGTAGCTAAGGACTGGGGGAAGGAACTTCCATGTTTGGAATTTGAGAGGCTGAAAAGAAAGGTGCTGTTGGAGCTGTATATGCCTGGTGTGTATGAGGAAGAAAAGATTCTTGGACTGGGAAATTGAGCTTTCTGGGTATGCCATCTAACAAMAATAGAGTTCCAAACTGAGCTGTAGTTTTTAAGAGCCAGTAAATTCTGAGATACTTTGAATCACCTGCATCACAACCCTGGCTACTTTTGAAGCAGGTGTAATAACTTAGTCCTGTGACATTGTGGGCACTTGCTAGACCTTTTTTATCACTGTGTCCAAAGAGCAACCAAAATGCCTTCCTGAAAGCACTAAAGGCCATACTACAGCTCCMACTTCTGCGTTTAGAGATCTGCAAAAACCCAGAGCTTTACTTGTTTGAAAGTATAAAAACAGTCAAAAGTAGGATCATTTCAATTTCTTATCTGCATTCCAAAAGCAGCCGAGGCTAAGACTTCTGTGGGCTTTGTATGTCCCAAAACCATCAACAACTTGGCCCCTGCCATCTTTAAAATCTGAATGTAAAGTTTTGCTGGAGCATGGAAAAACAAATGGAAGGTGAACATACAGATGAAGCAAAAGGAGGCAAAATAATGCACTACAAAAATAATTTGCTGAATAGTTCAATAGCCTTCCCTACCAGTGTTTATACAGGCGCAACAGCAGAGAAGAGTTTTTATAAGGACTCATCAATTGCTGTTATTACTGATACTAAAACAGCATCTTTTTTTGWCTCTTAAACCCTGCCTTCAAGTTGTGTAATGCCTTTCCCACAGTACATTCTGAGGCACACATTAGATTTGGGAGTTCAGCTATGTGGACAGTCTTTTGGGCTTGATTGAAGGATTAACTCAGTATTGTTAATCCTCAAAATCTGGAAATATGTTCTGGTGTAAGGAACAGGTGGAGGGATGAGTTACAGCAAAAGTTCTACTTGTTAGTGTTACTGTGCTGGCTGATGCTCTTTTCACTTGCTACTGAGACACAATGTGTGAGCAGATGAGACAAATGGCAACATTTCACAAGAAGATTCTTAGCAAAGATGCGCAAACCAAATTTATGTTTGCTTTTACTTGTTCCCAWGAAAACAGTTAATAATGCTATGTGTACAATATCAGATTCTGGAATTTACTGAAATTAATTTCCTTCCATTCTCGCACCTTTTTCTTCACTATTATTTTCCTACCARTTATGTCCAGAATCTCCTCCTAAAAGGAATAGAAACAGCACAAAATTATTTCTGCCAGCAAGCTTCTTGCCTGATTATGTATTGCAGTATTCTGAAGACTAAGGGAGGTATTTCTGCTGAAATATTTGCTGCAACCAACCAAAGCAATTAATGGTCTTGGTTCTAAGACCATTAGAACTTAGTTCTTAAATCTAACTGATTTTTTCTAAGTATTAATAATGCTATTATGCTTGTACCTCTGTATCATGGTGTAGAATAGATTCGCTCTCTGTCCATGATGCAGCAGGCAGGTATTCTTCCAATTCTTAAGTATTTCTAGGGTTTTGTCAAGGCACTTGTGATCCATAGCAATCCCCAGCTGCTCTTAAAAATGATTTAAGGAGGAAGCCTGAAGCAGTCACTTTGCCCAGCCCCAGCTGTGTTACATATATTTAGTTTATCTGATGGCTGGTTGAGAATGTAACCAAAATATGAACTAACAGCATGAAAAAAGCCCTATGCAGCTTAGTATGTCAGAGGATGACTGCATTTTTAAAATTGCTTTCATGGGAATTATTTTGAACCCTTTTAAACACTTTTATTATATAGTGTTTCCTTATCTTGTTACTTTATATAATGAAGGCATGCATATAGGCAGAGATCTTCTCTTCCAGGGGAGATCTGGAAGAACCAAAAAGTATCTTAACACTCTTCCACATCACCACCCTATTATCACAGAATYATCAAGGTTGGAAGAGACTTTCAMTATCATCTATTTCAACTGTGTGTTACATTAGTAATTTTTCCCTCTATATGTCAGTTGTAAGGCAAGTTAAAAAGCAACTGAAGATACATTTTTAAAGACCATGACAACATTTTTTTTGCCAGTTGCATAGTATTTTCAGCCCTCCTGCTTAGAATCTGTCTTGGGTAATTATCTCTAAAAACATTCAAAGTCAGAGTATTTTATTATTCTATGGTATTTTAGTTCTCAGTTCAGAAGAACTTGTGTGTTTATGCATAAATTATTATGTATATTTAGAAATGGGTTGTTTAACCCATGTAGTCTGTCTTTTAGCTTGTCTGGCCGCCTTCTATCTTTGTGATACTCTATGCWTCTTCCTGGGATGTTGAGTCAGCTTTGAGAAATAATCAGATACACRAGTTCAGGTTCTTGTCAGGAGGGTACTTCAAGCAAAGTTGTTTTGGATCACTAGCCCTGAACACATCTGCTGGGAGACCTACTGCTGAAGTATACTCTTTTGGCAAATACGCAGGAGCTATTCATAATTAATTTGCATTTCTTGGAAAAAGCAAACAGGATTGTTGYAAGTTAACACCTTTGTGCTAGTGCTACAGAAGAGAGCACCATAACCAGCTTCCACCTAAACCACCTGTCTTGCATTGACTAGCCAAGCTGTACTGGCAGAGGTGAAAGGTCTACTCTCCTACAGTAAATTAGATTATAACAAGTACTGCTTTAGCAGTTATTCCTTTCAAAGGTCTTAGTTGTTAAATGAGGGGCAGCTGTGGTTGTACAGATATTCCTCTGAGGAAGGGCAGTTCCTTGCTGCATCATGACAGCAAATTAAAGCTGCAGTCCAACCCATGCAGTTGTAAGAAGCAAATGTGYGAAACACAAGCTCAGAAATTCAGAAGCTTTCAGTATAAAATTGATGATGCTCTGATAAAAATAATATTTCTATCACCGTACACTACTATTTTGTCTTATCTTTAACAGGATARTTTTTTTTACTAGTTTTAGCATTTAATATTTTGGCTGTGAATTTATCATACATTTTTCTCAGTAAAACAGTTTCTGATARTAGTGTTTTTCTTTTGGTACAGATTAAAGAGCATCTTGCCAAGGGTCAGAGGATGTTGGCTGGTGATGGCATGTCCCAAGTAACCAAGACACTATTGGATTTAACTCAGAGGAAAAATTTTTATGCTGGGGACCTTCTAATTTCTGTGGAAATTCTCAGAAATGTTACAGACACATTTAAAAGAGCAAGTTATATTCCTGCGTCTGATGGGGTGCAGGTAAGAGAAACATTGTAAAGGTAATGTTTCAGTTGATGGAGTTTATGTCTGTATATTGCAGTACACTGCATGGCAACTGTTTTGCCCACTGAGGAAACAAAAGTCTTCCACATGACAGACATAAGCATTCTGCACATAAAATGAAGATCCAAGTGTAAAATAGGACAAAGAYTCAGCTACATTTAATAGGACAAATACCCAAACCAATGGAGCAGGTGAAAACTRTAAAATAGTTTCTTTAACATTTCAGTCTATGTTTTTCATTGTTAGGTCTGATTGACAGGAGATGTTGGTACTTTTTGGCACTAAGCATTTYGCTAGTGTTCCTTGTTCCAGTTCATTTCAGTTTGAAACTAGTTCATTTCAGTTCAAAATCTATTCACAATGTTATGTAATTCTGGCATTGCTTCTTCATTTCAGATAAATAAAGCTCATTTAAAGTGCAAGGAGTGATGGATAATGCATTTGATATAAATTTTCCATTTCACATATTAGATTAACTCTTCCAGTGCAAGAGGACAAATAAAATGCTGTCAGAGCTAAAACCACTATAATTATTTTTACATGATGGGCTGCCCAACTCATTGCGTACTGTTGATTGAAATAAATATTACTCAGGACTTCTAGATAAAGATCCTGGTTTCATCTTGTATCTGAAAATTTTAGACACGTCAAAGATTGTAGATTACTGAAAAATGCTAATAAGGCAGATGTTTATAATAAATATGAAAAGGAGAGGTTAATGATCATTAATAAACTACTAATGAAGTTAATAATGCAGGTAATTTYTATGTATTTGTGTAAAGGTAAGCATAAATTGTAAATATGCTTTGGAATAGATGCATACAGATGAAGGGAGGTATCTTGGAAAAGACATTTTTTCACAGTTAAGTTTCAAGTCTTGCTATTGTATTTTCACTTTTCTAGTTTTTCTATGCACAAAGAACCATTAACTTCCACAGTAAAACCAGTGTTTCTTGTGTTGGCCTGTAGCCAGCTGAAAATATTCTTTTTTAAACAATGCTTTTCAAAAAGTATGTTTGCTGAACAATCCTTCATTTTTTTATTSAATAAGAGTCAGTATCTAGTTGGTAATAGTTTTATTATTAAGCAGGAYGTTATTCACTGAAAAGTTTTCATGCAGTCATCAGTCTGATAGCCCAGTGTGACTTCTTTGTGGTTCACAGGCACTACAAAGACTTTGTTAGAATCAGTCTTGAGGAACTACTTGATACAAGTGATTTTGTCCAGGGGCCTGGCAGATCAGGTCATTTGCAGTTTGCATACATTACAGAGAATTTTACTCTTTTTCCACCGATGATAGTGGCARAAGTTTTGCTTGATTCTGCAATGTAGAGCTGTTCCCAAAATTCTAATAGTATTCTGGCAGAACTTTACAATGTTATTAAATACTGTTTTAAGAATTTTAGTTAATAATTTAGAAGTTAGGAAATTAAAAAATTTAAAAAAAATTRGTAAGCCATATTCTGAAGGATTTCTCAGACCAAAGAAAAATAACTGCATTTCAGTATTTACATGCCTAAATACAGTTATTTAACCCCAGTTAAAAAAGACAGTCAAATTCCAAGTMAAAAAAAAA
>CADDXX010000089.1:458211-562999 GCA_902810485.1 Alauda arvensis | reverse complement strand
AAAAAAAAWYMARSYWARGKWAAAWTWAAAAAAAAAAAAGTATTCAGCAAAGTAAGTGAAATCAAAATAAAGCATGTGTTTCACCCTGGGGATATATTGAGCAAGGTTCCTTTTACTGACTTCTGATGGCATAAAGTAAAATCCTGGCTCAGTAACAAAAGTTTTACATTTACTGCCAATTTCTGAGGAACATAGATTTTTCCATATGTAAAAGTATGTCATATTCTACCAAATTCTGGAGTATTGTTTTTATTTTCCTTAGGACATACTTTCATACTTCCTARCTCATCATCAAAGTAAGTGACAAAAAAGTAAAAATTAAAATTGCATGAAAATTCTTCTTTATTTAGAAGTTCTGTGTGGTGTTCTAATTGCATTCTATTTTTTTAAATAGATAAAGAGTAGAATTTCTTAGTTGATGGATTTTGGTTTTAAAGAAATTATCAGAAAAGCATGAGTGAGGTTTAAAATCCCTAAAAGMTATAATTTATCATTTTGCATGATGTCAGAAAAGTAGGTTATGACCAATTGTGAGCAACAGTATTTTTTTAGATCCATACAAAAACAACACTTGAATTATGGCTGAGAAAGAAAAAAAAATATATATCTGAAGATACTTGGTTTTTATACATTCCATCCATCTAGATAGTCCTTCATATGCCTACAYCTGGTTTATATCCAGTATTAATATTCATGAGTAGTGCAAAAGTTTTGATTCAGAAACTCCATAACAAAATGAATGAACAGAAAAGTGAAATAAAATTTGAAGTTTTCTAGCTAATTTTCCAAAATGAAGGTGCTGCTGCCTGATGTGCTGCATTGAAAAAAACTTGTTTAGGTAGACAATACCAAGAGCAAAATAAATGTTTGCATATTTTTTTATGTATGCATATTTAAGGTATGCATATTTAAGGTATGCATATTTAGTGCCAAGTTATTTTTTATGTGACTCCTTTTACTTTGGTATCGTTTAACTTTTTTTTTGCTACAATCTATATGTATGCAAGTATACAAGCTATACTTGCACATACAAGTCAGAAAGAAAAACAACCATTTATTAGGCAGTTAAACAAAAAGGTTTCCTTCACCAGTGACTGAAAATATTGGYACAGTAGCAGAAATTATTTTAAGAGAAAAGTCATTCAATTCTTCTGGAAGCAARATTTTTCATTAAATATGGGAATTTTTAAAAATACCCTCTGTCAGTACACTGAGGCTATGAGATGGACACTGTATTTCTGTGAGAATGATTCTACCAGGAAGAAAACAAAAATTTTAAATAAGCAAAATGAAAGCAACATTTTGGAACATTATGCAGAACTGGTCTAAAAGTGCTTGAATTTCCTTCTAGGGACAGGATGGCAGGAAAGTAACTGCATTTCAGGGCAGAATGGCAAAGCAAGTTGTACAATCCCTTGATGCAGCAGCCAACAGGAAAAACATGTTTCTCCCCAAAGAAGTTAGAGCAATATAATCCGTTTTTTATTAGCCAYAGGGACCATTGCTGTGAGTCAGGGTTTAACAGGATTGTCCAATCCTTTTCCCCTCCACCTACCCCCTCCCACACACACATTTACTATGCTGAAGTCCAAAAGTGGAGGTGACTTAAGGCTATCCATTAATTCCTCCTAGGGAGGAATTCTTCTCTAGCTGTATAAAGGGATTTATGACAGCTTTATGCCTGCAGAGAGGGTCAAAGAATTTGGACTRGAACAGAGAACTGCAGCCATTGTATTACAGAAGAAAAAATTGTAAAGAAAATTAAATTAGAAAAATGTAGTTGTCTATTCCCAGCTATAACTGGCATGRTCATCAAAAAAGCTTAGGCAAAAATAAAGGACTTCAAAATTTGGTTCTGGCTGTCCCAAGATTTTTTGTAGTGACCAATTCAGTACTATGTAAGCCCAGCTATGAAAGAAAAAAGGCTTGATTCTACAGGGAGGTTCAATGTTTACTGCAGTAATACCCTCGGATCACATCCATAATGCTTCTRAAATTTAGCCTTCACACCTGTCAATCATTTTACTAAAGGACAATGCTGTTTCTTTTATGATTAATGCAATAAACAAGAGTAGTCAAAGTAGAACAAAGATTTTTTAACCCTTCTTCCACTATCACATTTTTGAAGTGTATCTCGTATCTATTCATCATTGAAGCAGCAAATCCATTTGTTCATCTCTGTTTAATTCACAAAGCACTGGTATGGCTTTGAAAAATACCTTTGACTGAAAAACCTGCACACATCTCCCCCTCCAGTGCTACCATAAATATGGCACCAACCRGGGTTAGAAATAGAGAAAAAAAGATCTCAAGAAGAAATATATTCTTGTTAYTAAGTTCATATACCTAATTTATACTTCATTGGCAAGTGCAAAAATATATATTAGGCAAGTTATTGCTCATCTTTTGTTTGTGCTAGAGCATAGCATTATTTATAAACTTTTCCACATGTATTTCTGTCAATTATTGGTAATTTTAATGTTTTTTGTAACTAAAATAAATATAAAATTTAACTGATACATAACATTGATGGCAAAGCCATGTAATATATCATGTGCAAGAAACATTTTAAACTCCTGAGTGCTCCTCATGCAATCTAGGCAGCTCTCAGATAGATCTCATTACACARGCATGGGTACTTTTGCAATTAAGGCTTAGACTGCAGGGGAATCAGTGYCTGCAACGTAATGCAAAACTACTTCCAAGACAACTCTCTAGTATGATAAATTATCCCATACTGAGTTCCATGCTGCTGCAGCTAGACTTCTACTGGTACCCTAATAAATTAAAGTTAAAATTTCCATCCACTGCATTTCTACAATATTGCACTGGAAGAGTTGAGAACTACCATGTTTAGAAAAGTGTTTTCCTTCAGGCAAAATCTTCCTAAGGCTGACTCTACCTTGTAGAAGGCTTCACCAAAATTACAATGCCCTACTGTAAATGTGATTTTAGTGCCATGAAACTGGCATGCTTTGACCAATACAGTTTATTTTGCTTGGGGGACCAGTGAAGATGTACAGTCTTCATAGCTGAAGTTCCATTTACAGAATTGTGATTTGCCAGCCTGGTTAAACTGGCAAATCCTTTGTAACAAATATGAAGTGTAACTCCTTGCATTGTGCTTTATTTTGCTAWGGAATGGCATAATCAGATGAATCCCTTAATCTGAAAGGGATKAAATGTATTCCAGGTATATAAGCAGTATGTAACTGTATCTACTCATTTTCAGTTTGAGCAGAAATTCTTTAGTAYTGCTGCAAATTGAATCAAACCATGAAAACATTTTTCTTTTATGTCCTGTCATTAATTCTCATCTTGTCCAAATGCTTACTTAAAATTTTCACAGGAGCTTGCTGAGCCATTTTGTTTCTTTTTATGAAGTTTGTTGTGTTACTGAAGCTTGTGGATATTTTGCTAGTGATGTCAGTGAGAAAAGAGTTGCAGCCTCATTAATGAACAGGATTCATTTGTCCAAGTTTAGCAAAATCTCAGTCACCTCTAGAGCAAATTTATTCAAGTTAAAGAAATTTTTATCCATTTTATGAATTTTATAGTTAGCATAGTTAACTTCCCAGTGGTTAGGCAAAGATAAATCCTCTTGCTTGTCAAGTGCTTAGTGTTGGGACCAGGTTAGACTGGTAAAATGTTATTATGTAAAAAAATAGTTTTCACAAGTTTTCTCCAATTTCGCATCCTAAAAYGTTTTACTTATATAGTTGAAAAACACCTAAAATGTCTGTGCTGTCTCAATTTTGAAATTGAAGTCTTTGCAAGCAAACCCGCTATGGACTAATGTTRGAAGTTTTTCCTTTCTAATTTCAGTCATTGTGCACTTGAATCCTTTGTACTTTCATTAATAGTGATTTAAGGTTGCTTCTCACTTAAACCTTATTTAAGTCCTGTTTATACCCCAAAATGGCTAAAACGTGAGTGCTGGTGAGGTAATGACCAGTAATAWGAGTTCCAGCAGAGTCATATGGTTGGTATTCCAGTCAAAAATTTTTAGAAATTGTGAGGAACTTAATTGCACTCTTCAGCTAAGGTTACTGGAAACTACATGCATCTTTTTGGAAGGAACAGATACATTTTAATTGGCAGGCTGTAGACAAAATTGACATTCTGCATAAAATGGGATCCAGAGATGAGAACAGACTGCACAAATTCTTAGCTTTTAAGGATGAAGAAGTTGGGAGTGCTAATTGCTAGAGAGAGCAGACAAAATTMGAGAGGAAATTTCGAGAAAAGTGATGTTTTAAATGTATGATTTGTATCTAACTGCCCTGCTTTTTTTTTCCCTATACTTAAATGAATAGGAGAATCCAAAAATGAAATTAACAGCTTAAGGTCAAAGAAACAGAAACTGCTTATTCCTTTTATGTTGAAATTCCTTAAAGGATAGAGGCAAATGTGACATATAAAAGTAAGAAGCATCTGATTTGAAAAAGTATTGACCAACGAAATGTCTTTGACCAATTGAMTGCCCTATGTATGGTTATTAAGGTTCATTTTCTCATTTTGAATAGAAACTAAAGACCCAAGACTGGTGCTTTCCTAAATGTATTTTTTTTTTTGCAAAATCTGTAGTTGTCTAGTTTCTGGAATGAGTGCAATTTACAAATGGGACACCATCACACTTAGAAGTTTAGCAAGTTTAAAGTGGTTCTTGTTTCATACAAAGTGGTACTACRGAACCTGTTTATATATGCAAAAATTAAAAATTTACCATAAAATACGTGCCCTCTTATCAGCCTAATGTATTATTTGCTATGTCATCTCTTCCACTGGCAGAAAATAGGCTGCAGAACTGCATCTGTAATAGAAAAAAGAAAGCTTTTTTAATGTCAGATTAAGGATGTGGTAGTTCATGTCTTTGAAATCATTTTACTTAGTCTTATATTTAATTGATTTTTCAGAACTTCTTTCAAATCATAAGTAATCTCTTAGATGAAGAAAACAAAGAGAAATGGGAAGATGCGCAACAGGTAAGATTTGACAAAATTTATTATATGGTTTCAGAAATCAGTTTAAAGATGCACAYTGCTGTAGTTAAAAGGATATCCTAAGTGAAATAATATTTGGGGGAAAAAAATCATCCTTTTCAAAAAGGAGCAATTCCAGAACCCACCACCTAATACCTTATAGAATATAAGTTGMTTCTCTTGATAAAAAGAGATTTTTATTAACATTTAATAGGATTATTCACTATGTTTTTACTTTGGACATTGTAATGAAGTACATACAAAAGCTGAGAAATGCTACTTAGGGCTAGCTGCAATTCTGCTTTTGTTAAACACAACATATCAGACCTGATCAAAGACCTCATACAACACCCCTAAAAAACTTACAAAAACAGTAGACCTTTCATATAAGGTTGTATTTAGAAGAACAGTTTTGATTTGCAGAACTGACAAATTTCTGGWCTAGGATATGATGATAACACTTTATAAAATAGGAAGGTCTAGCAAAGATCATGAATGTATGATAAAACAGTTTAAAATTCACGTAAACCCTTTTTTTTTTCTTTCTTTTTTTTTTCCTTGGGTACAAGAATTTCCTACATACTTATGGTGAGAAGTTACTGGACAATGTTAAGATTTGTGTTCATGAACATGACCTTAATACTGTCAAATTTATTCAGGTAGAAATAACACTGACAGTGGGGATGAACATAATTATGTAAAGAGGAAAATTTGTGGGGATGCTCAAAGGCAGGGAARCATTTCTTTATGAAGAATGATTAAACAAAGCAAGATATTTCAGTATGGAAAAGAGTCAAGYGCACTTATTTGCCATAGAAGCTTTTAAAATCAGTAGTGGTTTGGAGAATGTGCTGYAGGAGTGCTTAATCTGCTCGCTTGTGCTTCTTGTAAAATAACTAAAGGACATCAAATAGTGGCAGATTCAGAATGAATGCAGGAGATCTTAYTCTGTGAAGCCTACCTTGCAGAACTTCTTGCAACAGAAAGGACACAAGTTAAAAAAGTAAATAAGCAAATTTATGAGACAAAAACCATGGTTTTGCTTAAGGCAGTCTTCTGGCAAAGAAACTGCTAAAGGCTGGGCAAGACTTTCCAAGCAAGTATCACTATATTCCTGCCCCTTTTTTAGTTTTGCGTTAAACATCAGGTTTTTGCCATYGTCAAAGGCAAGAAAACAGCTTACATAGATCTTTGCTCTACTCTTGTGCAGTCATTGTGACTGTGTTCWGTAGATACTTGAAATCTGTTCCCTTTTTGTGTTGTTCTTAATAAATCACAAGGTGCTTAAAGATCTTTGAAGCTATTTACCCTCAGTTCTGTAAGTTCATRTTTATGATATCACTAAGAAAGGCAAGATCAAGACTTTTCACTACTAATTCAAACCTTGCAGCAGGGACATGACACTGCAGTTGACCCAGTACAATTCAGCTGGGAATCATTTTTTTTCTCTTTTTCTGTTTTTCTATTCCTCTCTATAAGAGCCAGATACAAAAATAGACTAAGTGTGTCATTTTCTGTAGTGGTGATGGATGGAAACAGCAAAATCACATACATGTGGGGGCAGTTTCCATAAACAACACCAAAATAAGGAAAACAATATTAAGCAATTATTTTAGCCACATGACAATAAATCTAATAAAMAGATATGATGTCACTCCTGTGTTACCACCTTGTCTTCTGCCTCCATCTTGCATGCTTATCCGTGCCATGTCAGCCTTCTGACCCCAGAGATTTGGGGATGACAGCACCAAACAGGAAATTCTGAGAATGTGGAGACAAAGAGGCGACAGTAAATCTCCAGTTCCCTCTTTTCATTGCTGCTAATAGAAAGAGCAGTGTTGAAAAACAGAGAGGGAACAAGTTATTTCTACTTTTCCATTGCTCCTTCTCTCTGCCTGGTAAATCATTGCCTTACAGACCTAGGTACAGCAGAAACCCTAAAAAATCAAGGTGAGCTGAACACAGGAGTAGTGGGGCCATAGGTTCCTGGTTTCAAAGCTAGGGGATTCACTAAATCTTAAACCACTGAGATATGACCCTCCAAGAAACCAGTGCTACTGGTTTATTACTCTTCTTGTGCAGTTAYACAAGCAGACTCACAGAAACTTTGGAAGCAAGTAACTCTTCATAACAGCTTGGAGGAGTGAACAGGCACTAGTGAATAAAAGTGGTCCTGTTCTCATTCAGCCAGTCAGCTTAATTTTCTGTAATTAAACATTGCAAACCTAGATGCAGTCTAACCAACCTTTTTGCCATCTTGCATAGTTTTCTTAAACTCCACAGCTACTGTTAGCATAGATCTCTTAGCCTGTTTTYGATATTCTTTGCTGGAAAGAAAATCTTACTCACTGTCAGCAAATTTCTGACTTTCAATCAAGTACACAGCTGCATTGCCTCAGCACATCTGTTTTTCTAGCTGAAATGCCAACAGTTGATAACCATTAATTACAGGTTATATAGCATTAAGAGCTGATGTAAAGCACKACACACAGGAAGCCATTTCAATCCACAATGTATAAGCTTATTCTGGAGTTTCAAAACACGGGAGCTCTTCTGCATATTCTTCATCAAGATCTGCTGGCATCCTGTTGGTTAACCAGTACTTCAGATACRTAAAAACATGGAATACCTGCTCAACTGAGTGCTCATCAGTTTATTACGATACAATTTTATATGCAAGAATGAGGGTTTAAAAAATCTCACTTAAATTTTTCCTTAGTTCAGTCTGTGAGTCTGTGCTTTGAATGGGATGGATGCAAAACCACACTTACTACCTCAGTAATTCATCATTAGGAAAATGGGCATTAAGTCTCTGTCACCKGAAGCAGCACTTGCATCCTGTTAGGATCATAATTGTCACAAAATTCTTTTTCAAAACAGTATTACTGCCCTACCTTTTATAAAAAGATCCATRTAGAAAACAAAGCACCTTGTAAAATCCTCTATCCTGAACCAAGCACCTGTGGATGGATAGGTAGACAGAGCAAGATGAAGATGAAGTGCAGCATGCTGGAATTTATTTGGCTTTTTTTTAGAGTCTGCAATTCYAATACTGGAAAGAATGGGTTGAATATTACTTATAAAGTGAAATTTGGACATTTCACTGATATGAAGAAAAAATCACCATGAATAGGTCATCCATTATTTTTCTGTCGCAAGATACTGTTACTAAAAATTGTCTTGTTCCTAACAGGCAATAAAAACCAAGAATGATTTTTTTTGCATATGTGACATGAACAGAACTTTTTGTCTTATTGATAACTGTTCTGATCTCTAATGCTGTTTTCTTGATGAATCATTATTGTTAAATATTGAAGAAAATGTTTTTCTTAGTAGCTTACAGCTTCACAAATAAATTATATTTCTTGGAAATGTGTTTTTATCATTTTAAAAGCCAAATTGAGAGGCTAGATTACCAATGCCAATAACTGCAATTTATTTTAGTTTACTATGTCCAGTTCTGGGCTCCTCAGTACAAGACACAAAGTAATGGATTGAGCCCAGAAAAATACCATGAGGTTGTTTAGGGGATTAGAGCATTAGATAYGCAAGGATGGGCTGAAACAGCTGACACTGTTTTACTTGGAAACATGACAATATTAAAAGTTCCTGAAAGGGAAAAAGCWTAAAGAAGACTAAGCCAAGTCTCAGTGGTGTCCCCAGAATAAAAAAACAAGGGACAAAAAGTAAAATACAGAAAATGCCATTGATGTATAAGAAAAACTGTTTGGCAGTGGGACTGATTGAATGCTAGAACACATTGTGCAGACAAGCACTGGGTCATCTTCCTAGGAGACATTCAGAATTCAACTGGATGTGTTCCTGGGCAACTTGCTAGAGCTGATCTTGCTTTGCACAGAGGGTTGAACTCRATGATTTCCACTGGTCCCTTCTGACCTTCGATATGCTATGATTCTACTATTCCATACCAGCAACAAAAATACTGCTACCAGTAAAAACTTACATTTTGATGAGTGCAACAAAAGTTATCATACTGGCAAGGCCACAGTAAGCTTTGCATTACTGTTTGTATCAGTAATTCTGAAGTTACTGAAGATATCTTCAGAGAAAGGAAGAATATTTTAATTAGAGTTATTCTGTAATATGAAATGCTTGAACTATTAATGAAAGTAATGGCCACTAAGGTTTTGATAAGTGCAGTGATCATAGTTCCAGTGCACGGTTGATATCACATAACTTTGTGGGAAGTAGTGTCTRTTTATATGATGATTTAATAGCAAAATGGTTATTTTACAGTAATAGAAATTGTTTAATATTGAAGCACAGGAATAGCTGTTTGACTGTTATGTCTCAATTTGCTTTTGATGGCATTTGGATTTCATTTGAATTTGTAGCAGTAGACATTTTGATATTATAGTAAATGTCATGTCTGACCTTCCTTTGTTAGATCTATCCAGGCTCAGTGGAGTTAATGCAGGTGATTGAAGATTTTATACACATTGTTGGAATGGGAATGATGGACTTTCAGAATTCATACCTAATGACTGGAAATGTAGGTAAGAAATAGAAATTTCTTCTATCAAATTTATGATATACTGAAAATCAGAAGTTCCAAGTATGTACTGTAGAGTTGCAGCTTCTRTCTGTTCATCCAGATTGGGCTGCTCCTCCTCCTCCAGATTATCTGTTGCTTGGTTATCCCCTCTCTGTCTTAGCACATGCAGAATGGCTTACATGTTGGATTTCTTCATAACCATGTCTCAAGATCTAAATGCAAAGTTTTAGAATTAAAATTAGGAAAATACCAGAATACTATGAACTTTAGGTGCATATTAGAGTGTTTCCAGGATACATAGTATTTCAAATGGTAATTTATAAAATTGTGCTAATTAAGATAATATTAATATACTTAATAGCTTGGGAAGTGTTTGTTTTGTTGACATTGTATTTTAATATTCCAGTCTCCCAACAGTCTTTGCACATRTCATGGTGTGATAATAATCAGCATAGATAAACAATAATTTWAAAAATATACATTAGTTGCCAAAAYAATTAAAGCGTAGAATTTCTTACATTAGCTTATGWGTAACAATTTCAAAATTCTATTAGATTTATTTTTCAAACTTTGTTTTGCTACTGGAGAGTTGGCAGGTAGTAGTCGTATAACAAACATCAAGTATAAAAATGCCTGGCAGCTCAATTATATTTAKTAGTAGTCATAAATGAGCTGCAATATGAAAGCATTTTTTTAAAAATTCAACTAAAAATTGGTTTTAAAAGGTATTGTCTAATTATTTTGTCTTTGTTCAGTACCTGTGTTATTCAATTAGCTTGCATTGCATAAAAACTGCATTTTTCTAATGCCAGGTAAGTATTAGGAAGTTGTATGTAAGGAATAAATCCAAAATATGTTTTTTTAGCAAAACTTCTGGTATCAATACATTTTTTCAGATTTTAGGTTAACATTTATATGTCAGTCAGTTCTWCAGCAAGTCATTTGAATGAGCAAGAAAATAGTCTCATTTTGAAATTAGTTGGTGTAATAAAGCAGGGAAAATGTTGGATTGTCCCTACTGAATATTTAGCTTGCTGCTCTACAATAATAAATATTTATTATTGTTCTCCAGTTCATATTACAGAGTGACAGGATTGTAAACACAAGTCCCCATAAGGCATAACCTTGTACTGGAGACATGTCAAAGAACTCCCCCAAAAGAACTCTGGCAGTCTAAAAATGTTTAAAACATCGCGGTAGGGTTTTAACCAGTGATTTATTATTTTTGTGGTACTACTGTTTGCACTGTAATACCACTTAAAGATTCTTCCAGTTGTCAGTCCTTCATTATGCTAGACCCTGCACAAATTTATAAAGGAAGGTATCTTTTCTGAAAGATGTTTGTTCCATGACATTTTTCTGACAAAATAAAAAGATGAGCTTATTTAAAGAGCACAGTCCATGCTGCTTGACACATTGTAGTACATTCTAATATGTTTGTCCTCTGAAAAATATGAAAAAAAAAGTCAAACAGGAAAATGCATTCAAATTAAGAAGATGCATTCAAATAATCTGTGTCTCTACATATTCATGGCTTCACATGGGAAATGGCAACAACATTCCAACTGAATCAGAAACTGCTGTGCACTGGCTGGTTTAGATAACTGCAGAATCTTTACWGTCTTTCTTTTGATTATCTTCCTCTTCCCACATATAATATATTTTTAGGCACTCGGGAGGTCTGTTCTTAACTATAAAACCATCAAAGGAGTAGAAAAAAAACTGAGAAATGAATGATGAAAACTAAAAATGAATTTATAGGTTTTATCTGACTCCCTGGCTCTGTGCCTTGATATATTGGCATGAGTTTATCCTCCCTATGCTCGGTCAGCCATCAAAAAAGGACAGGGTCAAATCATTGATCAGAATACTTGAGCTCAGGTGACGTGCTGAGATAGGGACAGAAGGCTGTTATCAGCAAGGAGTAATTTCTTATTTTCACTAAAAAGAAAGGAATGTATCTGGAATAATTCAGTTTTAATGTAGTTGTCCTCAGGGCATTGACATAACTTTCTGACTTCCTATGTACTTGGGTTTTAGAGAATATTTATGTTGATCTCAACTGAAAAGAATAAACTATGCAGTTTTTGAGTGGTCAGCAATAATTATTCCATGCCAACAAGACTTTATAATGTGTGATGTCTTATTTATAACAATATTCTTTTAAGTTGACAAACACATTAAATGTAGGAAGGAGATAATGTGCATAAATAAGACCCCAAATTTACCTATAATCATCTTTAAACAGAAAAATATAATATTTCATAGAATAAAATCATATAGAAGGGATTGGGTTAGAAGACACATTTTGAACTCACACTGTTTGCTCAGAGCCCCATCCCATCTGACCCTGAATCTTTCCAGGGACGGGGTGTTTCTACCACCTCTCTGGGAAACCTGTTTCAGTGTTTACCCACTCTTATTTTAAAAAACCTTTTCCTTATATCTAGTCTAAATTTATCCTGTTTGGGTTAAAACCATCACCCCTTGTCCTATTGCAACAGCCTGTGCTAAAAAATCTGTTCTTCTTTCTTACAGGCCCCTTTTAGATAGTGAAAGGCTGCAGTAAGGTTTACCTGAAGCCCTCTCTTCTCCAGGCTGAAGAACCCCTGCTTTCCCAGCCTGTCTTCATAGCAGCAGTGCTCCAGCCCTCTGATCATTTTTCTGACCCTCATCTGGACCCACTCAAACAGATCCATGTCCTGCCTGTGCTGGGGACCCCAGAGCTTGGTGCAGCACTGCGGGTGGGGTCTCACCAGAGTCAAGGGGCAGGATCACCTCCCTCACCCTGCTGGCCTTGCTGCTTTTGATGCAGCTCAGGAWACAATTGGCTTTCTGGGCTGCAAGCGCACATTGCTGGCTGAGATCTTGCTTTTGATCCCTCAATATTCCCAAGCCATTCTCAGGGCTGCTCTCAGTCATTCATCCCATCAGCCTGTGTTGATGCCAGGGGTTGGGTAGCAGCAACCCAGGTGTAGCACCATGCACTTGGACTAGTTGAACCTCTTGAGGTTCCCATTCATGAGCTTTTCCAGGTCCCTCCAGATGGCATCCCATCATTCAGGTGTGCCAACCACACCACTCAGCTTGGTGCCTTCTATAAACTTGCTGGGGATGCATTTGATTACCTTTGTCATTAATGAAGATGTTAAACATTATACTTGTCCCAGCACAAATTCCTGAGGGACACCACTTGCCATCAGTGTCCATCAGGATACTGAGCCATGAAGCACTACCTTCTGGATGCAACCAACCAAATTCTAATCTGTCATAGTTCCCCCATCAAATCCTTACCTCTCCAATTTAGAAAGAAGGGTGTTGTTGGGACCATGTCAGAGGCTTTACRGAAGTCCAGAGGACATCCGTAGCTCTTCCCTTGTCCACTGATGCAGTCACTCCATCACAGAGGACCACTAAGTTGATTAGGCAGGACTTGCCCAAGGTGAAACTGTGTTGCTGTTTTRAATCACCTCTCTGTCCTCCATTTGTCTTAGAATAGTTTCTATGAGGTTTCCAGGCACAGATATGAGGCTGACAGAGGTCTATTTAATCAATAGTCAATTATGAAATTACCATAAAATATTCTCTCAGCATATTCACATATTTTAAATGCTTTTTGCTGTGTTTTMATTTTCAAATCACTTCAAAGTTCAGAAAAATTATTCTAAATATGAACTAAATAGGAACTATATATGAACTACTTAGTCTTGTCAGAGAAAAAATAAACCAATTTTGCTGCAAATTGCACAGTAATGAAATTTAGTTCTTGGTTTCCTTCTACTAATTTCAGTTTAAAAGTTCATTGCTAATTGAATGACATTTCTAATTGAATAGCAGTTGWTATAAAATTTGAGCACCTGCGTTTCACAGATATGCTAATCCCTTGAGAATCCCCCCCAACAGAGGGGATTTTATTTTGTCTTTCTTTCAAGACACAGAAACAAGTAGTTGTGGCTGAAAAAGTTACTACATAACAGCCATGCTGCAATGACTTTCCATTGCACATTCTCAGTTCATGATAAATGGGAAGTGATGAAAGGTACAACTCTGTGGTAGGCTATCATAAGCCACATWATAATGCATTTGAAAATAGCTAAGAAGACCAAAAGGACAGTTGCCATGCCCCTGTTAAACTTTTCATTGTGATTGTTTGTAACTCACATTTTTCATTTCTTGTGAAAAAAACTCAAAGACTAGTTTCAAATCCAGATAATCCAATATCTTTACTTTACTGGGTTATTGAGGAAGCTCAGTCAATTCAAATGCATTTCCATTAAARCAAGCCCCAATTCCTTTTAGCTTTCCTCTCAAGGATAATGAATATACTACAAAAAACTTAACAAATGTAAAGTCAACAATTTTYTTYGTTCATGCATGGTCGGCACAGATGGTATTTGTTTTATCATTGTGCCCTGTATTATATTCCTTTAAGAAATGATTAGGTGAAATAAAAGCCTCTGATAGGAGGCAGAAGCCTCCTTCCTCATCCTGCTCTTTTTCTTCTTCTTCCACCTCCTCCTCCTCCAGACCAGCTGAGCAGGCACAYGAAAATGATAGTGTGAACAAACAGAAACTTTATTATCACTCAGAGTCCCTGAATTCACTGAAAGCACAAGCCCACGGGCAAGGATACATCATGCAGTGGGACAAAARCTTTTAAACCATTTTACCATTCTCTGTTAACCTATAACTTTCAGTTTTGTCTGTTTTAAAAGACGAGTTCCTGATTTTAGATTAAAGAATTAAYCTTGGCTTTTAATAGCCTTTTGAATTTTTCTTTGAGCACCAAAGACCTGGGCAAATCATCTCAGTGCTTTGGTTGATTTGAGTTCTCATCACAGTGAASCATTAAGAGTTTTGAAGATATGTAATAAAAGGTGGGTGAACTGCTTTTAAGAAATATTCAACCTTTAACTTAGAAAGAAAATTTCTCASTGGAAGATTGGAGTGTCACAAGCATAGCCATCTTTAAAGATACAGGTGGAATGTGGAACTGGAAATAGGGAGCAGTATTAGGGAAAGTGTATTTCTATGGCAGATTTGGTTTCTTTTGTAAGGGAAAGTTTTCTTGGCATTGTCAAATAAATTTCCTTAAGAGCAGCAGCCAAAAGGTTAAAGGACATCCTGTTGTCAAAAATCAAGCTTACTGCTCTAAGATGATATTAATGAAAAACCAAATAATCCTGAATAGCAACATGTTGTCATGGATATTATTTAGAACTGAAAGGAAAAAGCAAAGAGAATTCTCAGTATGTGGAAAGCCGCTTTCTGTTAATGTTCATTTTATGAATACTGATGTTTCAATGATCAGTAGTTTTATAAAATGGGCAGATATGACAGAGTTACTTAGACTAGTCAAAGRCAGAAAAGATTGAAGTTTTCCAAGAGGTACAACAAAATGAAAAGGAGAGGATATCCACTGGCAGATTAAATTCAGTTTTTACAGAACATTTAAGAGGGAATAGATCAAGCCATTCAGAGAAAATAACACCATTAATGTGCAAAACTAGCAGTCTAAAGAAAATACAGACTTTTTTTCTAATTTTCAGTAGCTATCACTTGCAACACTCTTTTCAATTGAGATTATAGGGCTTGGATTCATTTTACTTACTCTAAGCATCACAAAATTTGCCAAAGTCACCCTAAGCTTCCTTTAAAGTCAAGGGAGAGTACTGCTCAGGAGAGCAACTCATATCATCTCAGACATCTAAAATAAGGGCATGGGTTGCCTTGTTTAAGTTCTGCCGCTGGCTGTAAAGGCAGCCTAATGATTAGCTCAGGTTTCAATGATTCATGTAATCTGAAGCAAAGAGGAGTGGTTTTTGGTGAGTCAATAAAACCTGTGAACACAGTGAGGTTCAGAGATGAATGACCAAAAATCCAAAATAAAACCAAACCAAAAAAAAACCAAACAAACAAACAAACGCCCCCCTCCAAAATGAAATATCAGATTGAGAGTTAGAATTATTAGAACAGATATTTAAGAACGGATTGTTAAAAGGGACTGTGCACACAACTGAAAAGTGAATACAAAGGGAAACTAGGCCAACATCTCTGTTTAATCTAGCTCACAGGAAAAAATGAAGTTTCCTAACTTTATTGTAGCACATTTAATTCTGAATAAGTATGAGGCCAAGGTCYTACAAGGAACCAAATAGAAACAAGTAGGTGTATGTCTCCATGGTAAATGCAGCTAGCTATAATATTATATGAATAAATAAAGAGGTGTAAACCATATTTCCATGCATAAATCAACTTTTCACTAACAACCTGTTATCCCTYGACTTAAAAATGGCTGCTGTGACACTGGTACTCTGATGAGTAATCTGATTTAGTATAGTAATTAACATGTCATTTAAGACTTGAAACTGAGCTGCTTACATAAGTTTTATAAACATTGGCAGGAAACAAATTCTGATTTCTGCCTTCACAGACAGTCTATGATGCCATATGGCAGAAAATATTTTGAAAGTTTCCATTGTCTCTTTTCTTTGCCTACTTTATTGTTACACCTTCCATCTCCTGTTCCATGTTCATGTCCATGAAATTTTAGAAAAACACTAAATAATCTGCACATATGGAGTGTTTCTTAAAATTTTCGAGTCCTAGCTAGAGACACTTAGAAATGTTTGTGACCAAGGGAGCTTTTAGAAAACGTACCTATTCTAGCTATAAGACATGAGCAGTGTTGCACATGCTGAGCTTTGGGAATGCTAGAAAAGAAGCAGGCTGGATTCCTGTCTGTTATTATGGGTTCACTCACCTTATCCCAGGGTAAGACTTCTACATCATGTAAATTGTAAATCCTATTTACGCTTTCTAGACACTTCTTCACATTATATGGTTTGTTTACTTATCTGAATGGCATCTGCCTTAGTCTGCTTATCTTTTTTGTATTAGAATTAGTGATGTGTGTCTTCAATGCAGCACTCGAGATCCTCTGGCTYATTTTAAGAATGTAAAGAGGAAACATTCCTTGTAGTGTGTCATACTTCATATGTAAATACCTCTATAATGATTGATATACTTATGGGTGGTATATTTATCAGGCACAAATTGTCACAAGGGAAAAATAAAGTGAAACTTGTATGGTGTTGCAATGAAATACATTCCTAACAGACATAAAAACACAAGTCCTCTTTAAATMATGTAATATTTATATTATCTTTTGAATAACTAATAAACCACACACCAAAGTAATCAACAATTAGTTAAAAAAATATTTCTTATATTTTATTACAAAACTTTTCTACATAGACCTTTTCCTGTTTCCATTTAATCCCAAAACAGCCCAAAAAAGCCAGTGCCCATCATCTTCCCATTTCAGGCYAAGGTCTGGCCTTCATGACTGTGTTTATAAACATGAATCGAAAAAGAAAATGCAGGCTTCAGAATGGTCCTAAACCTGTGTCCACACTGTTTAATTTGTGGTACCTACCCAGAYATTGTCAAGGAATAATAGGTCAGATGAGAAAACAGTCCTCACAGGCAGAATTAATGTTTTTTTTCTTGTGGTACAGTTGCTCACACTCTTSTTCTTGGATTGCAACATGGTGGTCAGAGAAGTTCTAAGTTCTGTCTTCTGCCACATATCCTTTTTATTCATGACCTTGGCTCCTGGTTCTCATCCTCTTTGTTTCACAYTCGGATGCAGCCCCTCAGTCTTTCCTGCCCCAAACCTCTATGCTGTTGATTGAGCAGATGCTCTACTTATGTGAAAGGGAACACTTAGCGCTTTTTTTTTTTCTTTTTTTCAGTTCTCAAAAAATCCTTCAAGTCTAGGATTTACACACTGCCAGTATCACTCTCCTGTTTTGGTATTCTTTACTTGCTCAAACCRTATGTAATAATCCATAGCTAAAGGCTTCCAGAAGAGAAAAAATAGATAAAAGAATAAGGAAACTACAGAGAAAGAGGTCAATTGGAATTTTTTTATACTCTTACATTCTTCTGCACTATATATATTCATATAATTTCTTTTGCAGCAGTCTCAGCAATTCCTTGATCAGATCAATATGTTGGCTTTCAGAAGACTCAAGCTTTCTCCACTGATTAAAGGGGAAAGACTGGACTCTTTGAAGGTCTAGCTCATTGCAGCATCTGACTTAATGCCTGAAGTAAATGCTCAAGAGCTCATATTTCTTTCTCAGTATAAAATAAGCTTATTAAATTATTCACATTCCCTGAAACTTGCTGTGAACAGTGCATAAAAGAGTAGATTCTTTCTCTCTTTTCTAAACCTGCATACTCAATGCAGAAAATACAACTCTCCATTATTTAACATTGAAAATTTCAAGTATCAAGGGAATGTCCATATGAATCTTTATCAGACRGTCTTTACAAATGTGGATAAAAGCCTAACTTGATTCCCCATATAGATATATTTTATTAATAATATTCTATATTATTATAGTATATAGCTATGCTTTTATTAATAGTTGTAATTCCATAGTTAGTTTTGAGTATRCAGTTTATTAAGCAACCTTAAAGATAAAGCTAAATAAATTAACCATTCAGTATTTTTAAATGGGTGCTATAGGAAAAYAGAATAATTGAAAGTGCTTCCCTTCTCTACTTTATATAAAGTGGAGTAAAATACTCTAAGCAAATGGAAGCTATAAAAATGCTGACATACAGCTTCTTGTTTCATTTAAAAAAAGCCTCCAACTGAAACAGAAAGTAGTACCCACATTCCATTTGTGGAAATTACTTTTTACAGTATTTATGTATCTCACATTRTTGTATCATTTCTAAATTTCTACCTCTATAAACTCCTTTATGAATCATTCTGTTTCTTCAAATAAGCAATTAAAAGTCGTTGTTTTCTAAWGGAATCCATTTTTGTGACAGACCATTTTTTAACTGGTGCATTTAACTATTCACCTGAGAAATTAAATACCTGACCTTATTCACTCCTTTGCCTTGGACAGGTGGATCTTTAGGTGACTTCCAAAAATTTCCAGGTGGAATGAGGYTTAAGGATATAGAAATTAGGCATCTGTGGTGGTAATTTGACATKAATGCAGTAATGGACTCAATGCACACCCAAGAGAGTTCATTTCATAGTAAGGTAATGCCAAATGGCAATAATCATGTTCAATGAAGTGTAATGTCAAGATATTCCAAAAAATAAAGTCCTTCCTTAAACAGGAGTACCCCAGTCCAAGAGCAACGTTCAATTCTACACAGATTGATGACTGTGAGATTTTTTTGGCCCTGAAAGAATTACTACATGAGTGTCCAGCCATCATCTGGTAGTGCATCAGCTAGAGATGGTGTGGCTAAGTCCTGCAAATAGCAAAGTTCAGCCCCAGTTTTAATGATTTCTACAGCATTTTGTTACTCACTCACTTCTGAAAATGAGAGAAGGAAAATAAATAGATTTAAAGTAAACCCCACAAAATTACAAGTCAGTTAAAAYTGGAATAAAGCCAGCTATTAGCTGTGCCTAATACTTGCTCTGTGTTAGAAACAGGTCTATTACCCAAAGTTCCATTGTGAATATGGAGGGAACATGGTTTATACCAAGGTAATGAAATGGCATACTGCCAAATYTCTTTTTCATTTTCTAGCCTTTCAATGGTGAGGAAAGAAAAACCAAGAAAAAACAAAAAAACCCAAACAAATAGGCAATAAAACCACAACACCCGATCTCCCTGAAAAAAAAATTAACCCCCCCCCCAATAAAAAGAGCAACAAAAAAATGTGAAACTTAAAGACCAACCAACCAAGCAAGCAATAAAACAAACAGAAAAAGGAAGAGAAAAACCTCCATCCATAATATTAGACCTATTGAAACAGTATTATTTCCATGGTGATGACTGTAGATTTTAATTCCAAATAGTGGTAAAGATTTACCTTTTTCAAACTGCATAGCCTGAAGGTAGCATAACAATTGAGGTAACAAACTGGATAGAAATATTTCATTTTTCAAGTCAGTTTCATGAGGGTGTTAGTGGACTAATATTAGCAGAGGAAAGTACTTTTATGGTAATAATTACTTTGTCAGTGAGACTGTCAGATATTGAGGTCAAGCTTCAAAGCCATGTAAACATATGCAGATATAATTCTGAGTAATTGTATTTCTGTAAGGGCAATATTTTTTTTTTTTTTTTTGTATGGAGAGTTGGTCATCAGTATAGGTCAGATTGTATAATGCCAAYAGAGCTGAGTGTCAGTAAGATCAGTTCAAAGCATCCCAAAGGGTCCATGTACTGGGTGGGCTAAAGTAATGAACAGGGCATGAAAGTTCTGATGTATATTTTGTGCCTTCTGATTTCTGAACCTGTAAGTTAATCCGTTTTGTGAGATAAGTTTTCCTTTCCTTTGGCTTCAGGTATGGGTTTTAGGACCCCATTTGTTGCTTTTTCTGAAGGCAAAGATAAAGAATCTTTGATAAGATTTGTGATAAAAATCAGGGGTTTGTTCTGCTACAGATGAATCTATCTTTTATGTTTTGTTTTTTTTTTCATGCTCTAAGTCTCCATTATAGTRGGAAGGAGACAGAGAAAGAACTTGTCCTTACTCAAAATACATGGTACAGCTCTGTGGCCTGCAGTGTTTGAATGGCACTAGATGCATGCACAAATACTTAAAAAAAAAGTGTTGCCAAATACCTTGATATTGTTGTGGTTGGTTTTCCTTTTTTGTTTAAACAAACACTCTCTACAAATATGGAGACATGTAATCAGCCCTAGGCAGCATTACTCTGTAAATCTTCAAGTAATATAGATTGGGAAATGGTCTTTTAGAAAAGATATTTGATCTCATTGCTTGAATGATTTTTTATATAACMAGTGGTTTAATGCTTATGCTGTTATTTAATTACTATGATTTTGTGGATTTTTCTTCCTAACATATACAATGTTTCACTTAGGTCACCAGTTACTTTAATAGCAGGGTTAGCTTTATGCTGCTTTTTGTAACACATTGCTAGTAAAATCTTATGGCCTTATGCTGTCTTCTGTTACTCAGTAGTCAAGTATTTTGAAATGAGATAGATTTCAAGAACTCCTATGGGAAAATAGTATATTGGTACAGTCACTTCTCCAGAAAATCCTGTCTGGGGTCCTGTTGTAGAGGAGCATAACTAGAATGTGAGCTGATATCAAAGGCAAATACTTGGAAACCCATCCATATGTGTATGAATTGTGCCCCTTGGTGAAACATATTTCTTCYCTATATTGGCACCAAAATCTCATTTCCAATAAAGCAAAGGAATGAAAAGAGACTGGCCTGCCCAAGGGGAAGAAACTGTGGGAGAGTCATCAGGATGATTGGATCTTCAGGGATTGGCAGGCTGGCAGGCAGGCAGGCTGCTGCATCTGCCCACACGAGACTTCTCCTGTTTGTGAGAGAAACATTTGTCAAAAATATAGCAAGCTTATCCCCTCCTTTCTCATTTTAATCTCAAGGGAGTAGAAAATGTTCATAAAGATTTAAGGGAATGTCTCGTTTTGCCATTAGGTATCTTAGATTGTTCATTGCAGAAGCATGGAATGAATGTTTTTAATGCTCATTTAGCTTTGAAAATTGCATCACTATCTAGGCAATGAAAAATAATGGTCTCCATTCACAGTCAACAATGCACAAAGAATAGTTAATTTCTGCAAAATGAATGTCATTTTACTTTGCCAAATTGAACTTATACCTGTTTCTTGGATGAATAGTTCCACTRCTGGAAGACATGGCTGGTGATTTTATACTGCATCATCTATTTTACATTTGTGGCTGTACTTAGAAATAATTTTCAAAAGTTAAAATTATACATACCCAAAACTCTCGTAAAGCTCAGTCATAGAGACTACATATAAATAGGGCAAGACATTCAAATATGAGACTACTTCTACTTAAAAATGTTCAACAGCAAAACTCAGAGGATTTTGAAGTGTTTATGTATATAGTATTTTTWATTTTGTTTGACAAGATATTAGATGTAGTTTGCTGACTATATGTTTTGGTTATTTGAATGTACTTAAAGAATGCATTTCAGAATTTTGTTTCAAAGATGGGAGAATGGGTAGGCAAGTAGATGTGTAGGAATTTGTTAATTCTTGTTTCTTGTAGGCACTTGTTAGAATATTTTCTTCTGTTCATAATTTTGTTATTCTTACATTCTCTAACAGCATATTTACTCATGAGCTTTTTAATACATGGTTTGACAGAKTCTCTGTTTAGAGAGCTACATACACATTTTCAATGGCTTTTTTCCCTATAGATATAATTTGTATTGATACTAGTTATTGATAGCTGCTGTATCCAAATTTTTACCTGTCACTCAACATTAATCTGCACTGTCAGTAGTTTTAGAAATGTTTAAAGTCTTTCCTAGCTATACCTGGTCATGAAATGAGATTGTTTAACTTGCACCTTTTTTTTTGAACTTTCTTTTTCTTTTTTTTGTATTTTTTTCTTTTATTTAGTGTTTCATGGAAATATAACTAGACCCTCCACTAAAAATCTTAAACAAAGTTCTGTTACCTCACAGTTGTGTTAGACAATTATGTCAGGCTGTCTGACAAGCTACAAATTGTTAAATTACAAAAATYCTATTTTGTTTCTTCTCAGCATTTGAACATCTTGGTGGTGCAGAACATTAGGACTTAGTATTATATTGTTGTCTTAAACTTTCATGTTGAATTAGTTTCATTTAGTAAAAGCATATAAATAGGTAGACTTTTTTTTCATTCTGATACATTSTATAATACATTGAAGTTTGGACTAAAGGAGAAAATGATTCTGTAGTTGATGGCTAGGATTTTCCCTGGAATGTAAGAAAAATGAAGTCAAGTTACTATTCAAGTGAGGTTTCTTTGTTCTCAGTTTAATCATTTGGACCCATGTTGAATTGATCAGTTGCAGAAAGAGCTAAAAGTGAAAGAAGGCATAATACTAAAAATTCCATAAACATAACCTAACTGTAGTGCATCATTAAAAAAATCCAAGGATCTGCTTATTARAACATAGTTGCAGATTTTATTTAAAGGCTTCCATTCCCCTCTTACCCTCTCYTGTGTATAATTCCCAATATTTTATACCTCTGTTGAATAATGAAACTTGTTTATTCCTATTAATGTGCTTAAATGARCTGTTTCACTTTATTGATTTTACTTCTTTTGTCACTTCACACTAAATTCTCATARGCTTTATTTTTAGTGTGTATAGAACCATAGAAATGTTGATGATGGAAAAGACCTGTAAGATCATTGAGTCCAGTCATTAACATAACATCACCATGTTCACCACTAAACTGTGTCTAACTTTTTTATTTACACATCTACACATCTTTAAATAACTCCAGGAATGGGGAACTCCACCATTTCCCTGGGCAGAATGTTTCAGTGCTTTAGAACCCTTTCATTCAATTTTGTTTTCCTAATACCTAACCTAAATCTCCCCTGTTATAACTTGAGGCCATCTCCTCTTGTCTTTTAACTTGTTACTTAAGAGATTATAATGGCCCCCACCTGGCTACGACCTCCTTTCAGGCAGTTGTAAAGAGTGATAAGGTCACCCCCAAGCCTCCTTTTCTCCAGGCTAAATACCCCCAGCTCCCTCACCCACTTCTCATAAGCTGTGTCCTCCAGACCCTTTGCCAGCTCCATTGCCCTTCTCTGGACTCACTGCAGCCCCTCAGTGTTCTTCCTGCAGTCAGGGGCCCAGAACTGCACACAGCACTCRARGTACAGCCCCACAAGTACCAAGTACAGAAGGACAGTCACTTTCCTGGTCCTGCTGACCACTCTATTGCTGACACAGGCCAGGATGCCATTGGCCTTCTTGGCCACCTGGGCACACTCTGGCTTGTGTTYGGCCACTGTTGTCCAGCACTCCAGGGTCATTTTCCACTGGTCAGCTTTTCAGCTGCTCTGCCCCTAGCCCATAGCACTGCATGGGATTGTTGTGACCCAAATACAGGACTTTGCACTTTGTCTTACTGGCCCTCATACCATTTTAATCTGCCCATCACTCCAGATGGTCCAGATCCCTCTGCAGAGCCTTCCTAYTCTCTAGCTTCCAACAGTCACRCCCAGCTTGTGTGCAAAGTATCATGTGCAAACTGGCTGAAGGTGCACTTGATTCACTCACCCAGATCATGGATACAGACATTAAACAGGACTGGCCCCAGTGCTRAGCCCTAGGGAACTCCACTAGTCACTGGCTGCTGGCTGGATGTCACTTCATTCACCACCACTCTTCAGGCCTGGCCTAAAGACAGTTTTTAACCCAATGAAGAGTGCCTCTGTCCCAGCCATGGGCTGCCAGCTTCTCCAGGAGAATGCTGGGGGTTGACAGTGCCAAAGGCTTTACTAAAGTCTAGATAGACAACATTCACACCCTTTCCCTCATCCACTAGGCAGATCACCTTGTCATAGAAGGTAACCAGAGCAGTCAAGCAGAACCTGTCTGTCCTCAACCTATTCTGGTTTGGCCTGRTCCCCTATTGTCCAGCACACACCACATGTTGGCACGCAGAAAGACCTGCTTAATCAAGACCTTACCTGGCATGGAGGTCAAGCTAACAGGCCTGTGGTTCTCTGGATCCACCTTACCACTCTTGCAGTTGTGACTGTTTGTGTAAGTTTTGTGGAAAAAATTATTCTATGTCCAATTCATTTCTTTCTCCAAGAACTGGTACCAGTATGTTATCTCAGCACATGCGCTGAATGATGACTTTGAGTACCTTTTGAAAATGGTTCACTGAATGCAAATGTGTCTTTACAATAAAATTAATATAACTGTAGAACACAGATTTTTTTAATCCTAAAGATATCATTAGTAGCCACAGTTCACATCAAGATTGGTCCAGATTATGCTGACCACATCTGGGCTTCTGAAAAAAGGGACTGTTTTGAAATATTATCAAATAACTGARCATCCTTACACTGACCCCTAACTTTTGTTTGTTTTTGTTCAGTTTGGAAATTTTATTATGAATGTTTGCCACCAGAGTGCGGTCACTTTCATTTCCAATAAAGCACCATTTAGATGTTTTGGGATTAGAGACAGAAAAGCCATTTATTACATTAAAAAATATTCTATAAAAGCAATAGCACTGAAAAACAACACGGAGAAAAGACAAGAAAATAACTAAAGGGGAAAAAAAAACAATTTTCTTTCCAGGATCCTATAAAATGCTGTTTGTTGAGTAACAATGCTATAATCAGGATATGGCAGGGAAGAAGGGCCATATATGTTTCACATTTTGATTRTCAAGTTCTCCAGGGTATGATTTGTAGTAGGAAAACCGTCTTGACTACAGATTGTAATACAAATACTATTGGAAGGCAAGAAATCTTTTGKTTTTTTCTGGCTATCTCCTAGATCTAGCTGTGGAGATAATTGTAGTTACCTCAAATAAGGTAATGCAGTAATAGCAGAACTGGACTCAGGTGTAGAATGCTTGACACTGAATAATTCTGCAAGACTGAATGTATCGATTACTTTTAAAAATAATTTGCAAACATTTTCACTAAATTTATGGCTTCCCAGGCATATACATTCAGTTACCTTAGTCAGGACTTTCAGATACAGGAAATTCATTGTAGCCATTCTGTTGTATTGGTGGGTCGCAAAAACTGTTAAACAAGAGAAAACAAAAATTTCATCTCTGCTTCTTATTTCCATATTTCATGTTCATGATATTGCTTTTAAAAAAAATTCATCATTATTTTTTACGTAATAACATAYGCAAACTCCTTTCCAGTTTAGCTCGTGGGTATAATTGTGTTTTCTGGAATATTTCACAATGTAGAATCACATTTTAACTTTTCAGAGCTCCTACCTACAGGCAATATTCCCAGAAAATAAGGGATAGTTCACTGAAGAAGTATAGTTCCCATTTGGGGGACTCCTATTCTGAATAAATATTTCATAAACATACTGCAATGAACAGCACAAGAAATTGAAGAAAGAACAATAGCAATAAAACCCAAATTTGTATTGACATATCTGTAACAGAAAATAGGTTGCAGGTAGGATATAGTGCCAAAGAGAGAGCAGAGTCCCATCAGGTGCTTGTGTTAGGAATGCAGATGTCGTGGAGCCAGGCACAATTGGCAGCTCCTTATGACTGTTTCTCTTCTGCCTCAGGAAAACCTGAGACATTTTCTTAATCATGGTATTTTCTACACATTAACTGTTTAAGTGGTCACTCTCTACTTCATGTAAAAGCAAAACTGAAGGCACACCAAGAGCATCTGAAAATTTGGTCTGAATCCAAACCTACTTTAAGACTTAGAAGCCTCTCTGCTGCATGTATAATGCTATGTTATCTCTTGAGTTGATTATTTTGACCAKATTCTGTTTAATTTTGGCATTGATAAGAAGACAAGACAGTAATAATGTGCATTTTATGTACACATCAGTACAAGCAAGGGTTAATCCAGTATTCYTATATGCAGTTTAAGCTCACTGTGCATCAAAATTCAGATGATGTTTTAAAACCCCGAGAAGGCAACACAAGCAACGCTGATTAGGCATCTCTCTCTTTCTCTGTCAACTACACTCAAAATGAATGAAAATGTAAGACACCTGAATTCTGACTAGGGAAACAGTAATGGTGGAACATCTGACTTAGCTGCCTAGTTGACTGTTTGTTTCCATTTCTTACTTAGTTGCTTGTATCTTTTTTGATTCCTCCTCCCACAACTTTGATAAATAAGAAAGCCTCTCATTTKGGGGAAGTGGGAGGGAAGAAGCTGGGGATGCTGGAGATGGGATGACTAGAATTAGATAACAAGAGCTGAGCACAAGGTCCACATGCCATCATGATTCATGTGATTGCGTTATAACAGCTCATAATAACCAAGCTCTGTCATTCTTTATAGGCCAAATTTTCTAGTTAGATCCTTTTTAAAGCATCTCCTCATTGTGCAGTTGTTTTATTGAAATGACCATAATAACACTGAGATATTTCTCCCGAGTTATTAAAGTTAATTTAGAATTCAACAATGTGAACAAGTAAATCAAACTCAGTCTAATTAGTATTACTTACTACTTAGATTGGATAGCGTATATATGTCCCACTGAGGTACTGGGTTTTGTTCTGCCATGCATGATGTAAACAATCTAAATAAAGCATGTGTGCATTATCCTGACAATTATATTTCACAGTGCCCCAGGACAACCTTTTACAATCCCTTAAGCAAATCTTAATCCAGTTTATGTCTTCCATGGAGAATATTCAAGATGAATTAGACATGCCTCCAGAATACAAAGACCTAGTTATGAACTCCTGTGAGGTAGATTAAAATCATGGCCTCAACATGAGACTGAGACACAGGAGATCTCTGYTCCTAACAATTCTGTTTCATATTTTCTGTGTGACTCGGCTCAAGCCTGTTTAGAAGGCATTTAATGTTCCAGCATATKCTTTTTAGCTGCTGAGTTCAGGGGGAAGCAAGAGTAGGCTGCTCTGTGAGAGCAAGCAGGAGACAGCAGGTGTGCACACTGGCCTCACTGGCAAAGGTGAGGTCCCACAGCATCCAAACAAGAAGAGCAGAGAATGTCTGGTATGGTAGCCAGACTCAGCTAATATTCCACATCAGCAGACAAGTCCATAAGAATGAGGCAGATCTGACATCAAGCCAAGAAGTCAAATGAAAARTATCAAGGTGTCTTGGTTTGAAAAGACAGGTATCTGCTAGGGGAAGCCAGTGTTCTCCCCTTGCAATGGAGACTRCAAACCCCCTCCCACCAAATTATTATAAATTTGAAATTAAGGGGCTCTCAGGCAAAAAGATGTGGGAATGGTAATAACAGGGTTTTTTGGTTTTTTTTTTTACTAATATATATATCTAACAAAACAAGCAAACAAACAAACAACTACAGCATTAATAATAAGACAGAACCAGGAACCTTGAGGGACCACAAATCCCAGGACAGTCTGATCCCGGTGGCTCTGAGGCACCAAGCTGTAACAGTGGGAGATCCTGGGCTGGTGATGAGGTAGATGGGCAGTTCCACAGTGGTGGCTGGAGCAGCAGAGATGTCCTGGCAGGACAGGGGTGTGAGGTCAGTGTAGGCAAAAGCTGCAAAAGYGACGGCGGGGACAGGGTCGGGCCCACTCCAGCAGGGCAGGAGGAGAGCTCAGAAAATCTCCAGGCACACGAGCAGATGGKGGTAGGTTTTCCCAGGAGCGGAGTTGATGGTGACAGTGAAACTCTTCTCGCAGCAAGCCAAAAAAAAGCCTGGGTGTCCTCTCTCCTCGAGTGCCAAGGGCAAGAGTGCCCACCCCCAGCTCCCCTGTCCCTTCGGTCTTTCTTTCCCTGGTTTCTTTTGCCTTTTGTTAAGTACCAACAATCACTCAGTCATTAGTGTCTTAGCAACTTGAGGGAAAAAATTCCAAAAGGCAAAACCAAAAAAACCAAATCTAACCCCCAACACAAGGTCAGGATCTGATCCAGTGGTTCTCAGGAAAGTCCATAATGATGAGGTAGGTCCAAGGTTATTAATTCTTGACATGGAATCCAAGGTTGAGGTTCAGAAAACCAAAATACATAGCTGTGCACAGCCACAGCAGATTCAGCTTTAGTKCAGCTCCTGCGTGAAGGGGCTGTGGGCCTCCACTTCTCACAGCCCTTTTCAATGTAGTTTGTTCTAAGCTACTGAGTTAGTTTTAAGTTGGGTGTTCACTAATTTTCGATTTCCCGGCCAATGCACCAATTAATGTGGTGGTTTCAGGGTTTTTCTGCTGTGAGATAGGATTWWAAAAAAAGSAAAGTAGGCTCAAACTTAAAAGATATAAAGATAGTTTATTCACACACACTAAAAGGAAACAAGGAGGGAAAAAACAACAAAGAATCAAAATGAAACTTCCAAAACACTTTCTCCCTCTCCCACCAGCTTCTTTTCTTCTTTACAGACATTTGTAAAGGCAAGAACTCAGAACTTAAGGTCTGTACTCCTTATAGAATAATCTTTTATCAGTCTCTCTAGAGAGAGGTTTCTTCTGGCTGTGGTAACTCTCCACCAGGACAGAAACAGTCTACTTGTGGTTCTTAGCTCTCACAGAAGACAGCTGCCCAGAAACTGTCTCTGTGGTTCTCCCATAAAGTGCAGTTTTTCCCATCAGCTGCACTTGGGTCATGGACTCTATGTATTCTAGGGTGTTATTTTAAAAATTAACAGTTCAGGTGTAAAGRATACTCTTCATCCCATTCTAGGGCAGAAACATCTCTCACTTTTACTCAAAACACTAGTGCAGAGGACTTATATCAAGCATCTTACTCAGATGCCTCAKGGGACCACAGGGTCACTGCTTCATCTATATCTACTTCGTCTATTGCAAAYACCTCTACTCAAAAATTACCAATCTGAACAATTGTTTCCCCAGTTCATATTCTCCATGGTTTAAAGATATATTCTARCATAGTTTGTTGCCACAATTCACARAAGATTTTCAGCCTAAGGGCATCTTCTCATCTCCCCATCYCTTRAGRCACAACACCTCTTTCACAGACCTCAGTATCTTWATGTAGCCTCAATAGAAATGTCTCTACTATGATATTTTCCTCACTCCTTAGAAAGATCAGTGTTTTGCAAGCTTCACCTTGGCAAAGACAGAGTTAACTGTGGCTCGGGGCCGTGGACGGCCACGTGCTCTCGGCCTGGCGATGGCAGTGACTCTCCAAAGACTCCGGGGCCACATGGGCGGAGGGGGTGGGGGGGGAAGAAACAGGAACAGCGGCTGAAGTCATGATGGCTCCCGTGGTGGTGGATGCAGCTTTCACCCCCTAAACCCCTCGGTCTCATTCGGGGTAGGCTCAACCCGGGCTCGGAGCCRCTCCAGGTGGAAGGCAGTGGAGGGGGGAATCAGCTGCAGTCTCTCCACTAACAGCAGCAGGAACTCTGAGCAGAGCTGGAGCACACACCTCTGCCTCCCTCTCTGCCCAAAGGTCACTGAGCTTAGCAGATGTTCCAAGCTAGGCCAGGGGCCCGGCAGAGCCCGGCGGGGCCCAGCAGAGCCCAGCAGGCCCCCAGCTCCCCCCGGCCGGAGGGAGCTGGAGCTGCCCCCCACCTCTCCTGAGGCGAGCCGCAGAAAGAGAGAGGARGTTCCCAAAATCCCCAGCTTTTATAAATGTGCTCATTCACGAAAACAAACTCACTTTTCTTACTGGCTGAACCATGTGTCAATCTAAGGTCTTTGCAGATAACTATTTCCTTTTTTTTTTTTTAACTAAAAGCTATGCTAAACCATAACAGCTACAAAGTTGCATAAATTCACAGCTGATTTTCAGTACCCRCAGCTTAAGCTCTAGAGCTGTGTATGGGTGTGTAATGGGGATGCACTGGTACTGACAGCTTGGGCATCATGTCAAATCCAAAACTCAGAATGGTAGATATCCACTAAAGAATTAGTCTGCACTAACCAGAAAATGCTTTGCTTGTGATTAAATTCTGTGTCCTAAATTACCAGAGTCAAGAATTTAGTAAAGGACTAATTTGAGACATCTCACAGTTATCTGAGATGAATGAAACAAACYTGCCTTCCTTCTGAACCCTTGATTTATATATTATGCCAGTTGTAAAATGAATATTTAARTAGGGGGTTGGTCTTCCTTTCCTCCTGGATAAGCTTTGCTGGTAATAGCCTTGAATCCTAATGGAAATTCTCATCCAAGGTAAGAAAGGTGTGGTATATAATGCCTTCATATGGGGTCCCATGTTCWGAGGGGGACCTAATTGCATGCGGATCTTTCTATCTCAAGTGMTCAAAACACAAAGTCAGTATTCTAGCAAGCAATGTTAGACCAGTTACTCTTTCTCTGTCTTGGCAAGGTTTTAAAATAGGAAGCAACTGCAGATGCATATAAAGAGGGGACTAATTTGATTAGTAAACATACCTAAAGGGTTGGGCTTTTTGAGGATCTTATCTGTCTAATTTCTCAACCTTAATGGAGRTGAAGTGTAAAGAAAGCACTGTCTTCTGCTTCTGGAAAGGAAAATGGAGAAACTTATACATTCCTGGTGGATTGCTGTAAAAACAGGAGKCGACTGCAAACATTTCCTCCATATCCACTGTTTTGCAGGATATGGCTTTTAATCGATCTTTCCTGTTCAGGATTCACTAGCTGCTTTCACACTAGTAATCTCTGCATTTCTATGCCAGAGTAATTTACAGTTCTCTCAGTTTTTGTTTTTTTTTCTTAGTGTTATCTGAAAGTTCTTCACAATGCCATTCTGTATGATTATGAAAAAGCTGTTCAACAATAAAATCTAGTAGAGATCTGGTTTTAGTTTGCTACAAAAAGTGATTAAAAACATCTATTGATTCCCATTATTTATTTTTTYCCTCTGTGTGTGTGGCTTTTCTACATCAAATTTTCTATCTCCATGCCTGTAAATTTACTTCTTACATCATCTTTCAATATCCTGRATAACTTAGTTCAGAAATCTTTATAGATTTCTGAATGATTGGTTTAGTTATCATTTCCCTAGAGGTAAAACAATAGCCATCTCTTCTTTGCTTCAATTTATTGCTTCTGGGAAGCAATCATTCTACTCTGATCTACATCACCCCAAGCAATGTGATGTTCTTAGAATATTTTTATCAATTCCTTTCTAATTATTTTCATATCTGTTTGACTCCTTACTTATATCTGACAAGTCCTCCCCATCTTTCTTTAATGTTTTTTATTGGTTATCTAACCATGAGTAAACTTGATAACTAAACATGTAAATGATCTCTCAGTCTCAGCTTTTCTTCTTTCTCCCTTCTCTGCTTCATCATCAYGTCTACCTTCTGAGATCACTAGCTTAACATTGCCTTCAGTCTCACTCTCTTTGCTCTTGTTATCAGCTATAATCATCAGCACAGACACTTCATCAAGTCACCTTAGTGACTGAAAAATGATTTGCTTCTGCACCTTACCTGCCCAGTCAATATAAAATGGTGTTGTAGGTGACCTTGCCCCCTCAGTATTGGCCATGGTTTTCAACTTTATGTCTGTAAATTAAAACTCAAGCACTTAAATGGCAGTTCATTCTATCTCCTGCATCAGTCTCCATCTTCTGTATTACTTTATGACATCTTTCTTTTTCTTAAGAAGTAAGTTATGACAAGGCAGGAGAGGCTGCCTGAGACCATAGTTTTAGTAGCATAGTTTCAGTAGCAAATAAAGCTCCTTCAGATACAGAGTACCTTTGATGTGGCTCCTGGTGCTATTTGGCTGCTCGTATCTTCATATTCTTCAAAATAATGCCCAGAAGGTGGAGTTGTCTTCTAATTAATGAAGTGCAGTTTCCTACTGTATATTTAAAACATTTTTCCAAATCATCACATATTTCAGGAAGTATTCTATTTATCATGAGAATTTATTTTCTTCTGTCTGCTCATAAAAAAACTGTTTACATTTTCATTACTTCAAGTAGGTGTTCTTCAAACTTGTTATTCAGATTAACAGATTTTTTTTCTTTAAATTCCACATTTTCTAGCTTCAAATAGCCATATTACACTTACAGTGTGCATTAATAATTAGTAAATAGTAAAAATTGATGAAAAATTACAAAAATGCTAAGCTTCTGCTCCCCCCCTCCTGCCTCCAGGGAACATGGAGAAATAGTAGCTGGAACATAYAGAAATTCTACTATGCTATAGCTATTTCCATGCACTAGCTTTCTCAGGGAAAAAACTTTAATATTTTCCATAATCATTTTTAAGAAAGATTGTTGTCTATAACAACAAWTTTTATTGGTCTATTTATGTTTGAACTTTTAATTTTTAGATTTTATCTCCATACCTGGAACAAAGTTTTTATAATGAATATGCAATCAGAAATTTCTTGTGAGACTGCATATGCWTACATGATGTTTCATGAGTCTATGAAATTTGTATATTCTTGAGTTTTTCCACAAAGACAGAATTCRGTACTGAGCAACAAAAGTACACACAACTAAAAGAAATTACTTGTCTGCTGCCTATGATTTTTTTTAAAATTATGTAAGTAGCAGAAAAAATTTGAGCTATTGTTAAATGYATCCTGTAGGAATTGAGTGACCAGGGACCAGGAGTGGGTTATTCCTGATCAACAGTGAAGTTGGCATCAATCTGAGGCCATGGGAAACAAGATGCTMGGAAGGGCAATATCTTGYTAGGTTATGGCRAGAAGAATGGGGTTATGGGTATAGTTATGTTAATGAAGTTGCACCACATAAGGTTRTGTTCTGAGTTCTTGCACATGAATGGTTTACARYTTTGTGTGYATAAGGTAATGTAATTKTTCATTGGTTCACTATCTGGGATACAGTTTATATATTGATATGTTTGCCCCATTGTTGGGTCTTTTGARGTTGCCCCATACTGTGTTTGGCTTATATTCTTTTGTTGGCTCTGGCTATTATTATTCGAGGCAAAATCAATCATTCCCATCCCTATCTCAATTGCCACCCTGGCTGGTCYGGTTCGTGTCACATCGCCWGTGACAGCATCCTGATCACTGCCTGAAACCATGCTGTTMGTTCTAAGTTGTCCTGTATATCATACTGATCATGTTATGGCAATTCTTTTCCCATAGAAAACAGAAGGGAAATATCCRGAGATCACTCTTAAGGTAGCTTCTTGATTAACAAAAGCATTATTCTTAAACTATTTAAGGCAGAATTTGCTTGGCWTCAAAGGAAGGATTCATGCAAAGTTCAYCCTTGATTAGTRAAAATATCTATGAAGTGTCTACTGCTTTTGCCTGTACTGGTATTGTGTCTTGCTACCCAAAGCTTGAATGGTGAGATGGTAGCTGCTTTGGGCTGATGAGCTTCAGGAATGCAAGTGAACAGCAGACTTCTGGGAACATTCCTGTCTTGTCTTCCCAGGTTCTAATTTAAGAATTTTTTGCTTCTGTGTGGATAGCCATGAGAAGTAGTAGATCCGTTAAGTTATATTTTCTTAAGAGCCTTTTTCTGAACATAGTTTGATGTTGGTTCACTGTGAGGAGATTTCATGAATATTGCATGGCTATAGAAAGAAAAATGCCTTGTTGTTTTTCTCATGTTCATGTAAGAGGATGCCACTTTACCACAGTCCTTCTGTTATACATAAGCTTGTAGGTGGYAAGAAATGAGTTTATCTTTGGACTGAGAGAAGGATTTTAATCAAGACTGCTCACATGCACAGTTCTGTAGCAAATCTGGAGATCCACAAATCAGTCTCCTTTAAATAGGGGTTTCACCATTTGTCTTTCTTGCAAATTTTCATTAAAATKATGGGATTTAAGTGGATAGAGAAAGTCTGTTTTTAAGTATCTTCTTCAATATGTCCATCTGGCTCTTTCTTTATGTTCAAGGCTAGACTTTGTTCCCCATGTATTCAACATGGGCTGACTTAAATAAACTTCTGTATTCTATAAAAACTGTTTTACATTTAGGGTCAAAAGACTAACTCTATAATGTATAAATATTGTTCTAATTGAGTCATCATAACAGAGATGTTTTGYAGAAGCTATCAGTATTCTGAAGTTCAACTCAAGAACCTTTCATATTCTTTGTTAAAATCATCTGTTGCAATCGCAATACTATTTTACCCAGAAACAGATTTARCAGGAGCTGTTCCAGAAGGCCAGTAGTGTCTGTTTCAAAAATCAAAATGTTTTAAGTCATGAACTCAAGTTTACTAAATGCTGAATAACATGTACCTAGGATACCGTCAATGAGAAAGTCAAAATGGCACAAGAAAATAGCAAATGAGACTTCTAATATACACAGTCATTCTCTGTTGTCTGTAACTGAAATGCAAATTCTGTATCTTGAGTTACTGCAGATTAGAGACCAGCATGATTACTGTRCTGTACAGCACAGCACACCAAGAATATTGTCATTTATAAGAAAGCAGAATCAGAACTGTTACTGCAGCTTAGGAGAGATGTCTGTAGCAACCTGTAGATCAGGTCTATAGCTTCCCCCGTGAGGGGAAGAGGTGGGGCAGGCGTGGCACTTTTCTCTCTGGTGACCAGTGAMAGGACTCAAGCAAATGGCTGAAGCAGTGTTGGTGGGGTTTAGCTTGAATATTAGAAAAAGATTCTTCACTCAGAGTGTGGTCAGGCACTGGAAAAGGCATCATAGTACCAAGGGAAGTGTTCACAGCTCCAAGCTTGGCAGAGTTCAAGAAGCATTTGGACAATGCTYTCAGGCTCATGGTGTGAGGACATCCTGGGGTAGATGTCCTGTGCATGTTGTAATTTGAAAACCTGAATCTATTGTGAGAGCTGAAGTAGCATTTATTCCATGAAAAAACATGCAGTTGTTTTTCTGTCATGCCTTTTGGTGAATCTGATTTTCTTTTCAAATTGATTMATATTATTCAAGGGGTTAATTCTGAAATTTTACCAGTTTTTGTTGAATACAGGAAGCTATGGATGAATACTAAAGAGAAGGGGAGAATGATTCATGACACTTCTTGTTTGCTTTTTGTTGTTGTTGTTTAGCAACCCAGATCCATCAGAAAGCTACTAGAAGTTGAATTAGGCAGCTTATAACTCACTCAGGGTTATAGGGATCAAGGCAATACATTTCAGCTTTTCTTTTCTAGGCCATGATCTACAAGAGCTACTCATACAGGAACTACACTTTTTTTTTTTCACTGCAAGTTTTCTTGACACATTAATTAACTACTTCTGTGCTGTTCCAAATAATCTGCTTAAATATCATTCACATGTTATTGTGTGTAACCAGGTCATTTTTACAGTGATGGAAAATTGTCTATTCCTATCATCTTGGCACTAATCAGTTACAACAATATTTTGAATTACTTGGTTTTAGTATGATCAGTTAGATCAYAGTAGATCAGTTAGAATTGCCAATTCTGAAATTTTCAGCAGAGCAGCATCAAGCAGGTTGTCTGCAATTGCAACACGAATGTGAAATAAAGGGAAGATAAGTATTTGTAAAGGATATTAAGAATTAATCCATTACAGTTCAAAGCAATCACTAAATTGATTAGACTGCTTACTTGGATTCTTTTGAATCAATAATTACAATGGAATCATTAAATATGTATTCTTATATGTAATTGAACTACTGTCTTGTAGTTTGTACCAAAGTGCATCAAAAAACACTGAAAGAAGTCTCCTGTCTCAGGCTTCCACCACCCAGAGCTCAACCTGCAGTTTGCACTGCAGATGTGCACAGTGAGCACCTGTACTAAATCACCGAATGWTACAATCATAGAATATGCTGAATTGGAACARACCCATCATTGAGTCCAACTCCTGGCCCTATGCAGGACAACCCCAAGAATCACACCATGAACCTGAGAGCTTTGTCCAAACACTTCTTGAACTCTGTCAGGCTTGGGGCTCTGACCACTTCCTTGTGGAGCCTGTTCCAGTGCCCAMCAATCCTCTGGGTGAAAAACCTTTTTCTGATATTCAACCTAAACCTCCCCTGACACAGCTTCAAGCCATTCCCTTGGGTCCTGTCACTGTCACCAGAGTAAAGAGATTGGTCCCTACCCCTCCGCTTCCTGTCATGAGGATGTTGGACGCTACACTGAGGTCTCCCATCCTTCTCCTACAGGCTGAACAGACCAAGTGACTTTAGCCACKCCTCATACAGTTTCTCCACCTGACCCTGCACCATCCTACTCACCCTCCTTTGGACACTCTCTATAAGCTTTCCTTTAYTGTGGTGCCCAAAACAGCAGACAGGACTTGTAGGGATTGCTATGATACAAATAAATAAAAAAGAGAATTTTCCATATTGGAAGAGTTTAATTTAACATGACGCATAAAGATTTTCCTCAGCTTCTGCTTAGATAATTTTAATTTTAGGGTTTGGATTGTTTTGCTTTGTTTGCCATTTTTTTTTCCCACTTTACATTTTTATTCTTATTTTCTTTGACTATATACAATTTGTGTGTTTCTATAAACAAGCAAAAATACTCCTACCACAGTGCCTAAAAGTATCCTTGTTTGCCAAGCATTCARTTTCACAAATTCAGGACATGATGATTTGGTATGGTAATTTAAAATAATTAGAAAAACAACCCTGTGAGAAACTTTTATTTTTTTCAAATGAGAAGACATTGYCCTTGTGTGGCAGTTGCAGAACTGAACCATTCCAGAATTTGAAACATTGTTTTCTAATGCAAAGCTAACATAAAAAGAATACAATAAAGTGCAAAGTGAATGACGTCTTACTAGAACCTTGCATTTGAGTTTCTGACATACGAATGACCCAGCACATGAATTATGTACGTTCTCCTTTAAAAGGGTTGTTGACTTTCAGCTCACAATAAGTAATTATTTTATRCTGCAAATTAAAACTGAGAGAGCCTCATTTTGCAGTGGAAATACATCTGATCATAAGCCAGAGTTTCATTGAAATGAGTCATAGACTAATATTTAATTGAAATATTAGCTTTCCTTAAATATAAAGTACAGTTTAAAGTGATAATGAAGAGCTGGGAACTATTTCATGTATCCACCTGGTCATGTTGATAGACCTCAACTAGTTTCCTCCAGTCAAATTATCTTACACCTTGGAGCATCAGAGTCACATTAGGCACATCCTCATGGACTCATTCAGCAAAGGATCTCAAAAAAGACCTTTTAATCTGTGCGGCTCTGTAAGAGGCAGAATTTGAAGAAGTGGAATATGCACTGCTGACTCATACTCAACTTTCCATCACCCAGGACACCTACGTACCTTTCTGTGGCATCACTTTCCAGCATCTCATTCCCCAGTCTGTATGGAAATCCAGGGTTTGCCTCATCCCATGTGTCAAATCYAGCACTTTCCCATGTTGAACTTCAGAGTGTGGATGATTGCCCAGACCTCTAATTTATTAGGGTCTCTCTGCAGGGCAGGTCTCCCTGCCTTCAAGGGAGCTTCAACAGCTCCTACCAGTTTTGTACATTTGTGAACTTGCTTAGTACCTCTTCCAGTCCTACCTCCAAGTCATTTCTGAAGTTGTTGACGAGAACAGGGCTGAGGATGGAGCCCTGTGGAACTGCCTAGTGACAGGTCAGCATCACCCTTTGTACCTGACCTGCGAGCCCATCCCATGGTGTGTTTATCCAGCTGAATGCTGGACATTCTGTCCAGAAGGATTCTGTAAAATACACTATCAAAAGCTTGACTGAAATCCAAGATCACCACATCTACTGGCTTCCCTTGATCAGCTAGGTGGATTACCTTTTCATAAAATGAGATCAGGCTTGATAAGCAAGACTTTAGTTTGATTGTAAGTAAAAAAACTTAACTGAACCATGAATTTGAACGTATTGGATCATAGAATCATTTAAATTGGAAAAGATCATTATTAAGCTACAAGATCATATTAAGCTACAAGATCATTGAGTCCAACTGTAAGCCCAACACTCCCCAATAAAGACATATTTATCCCATATAAGCCATAAGTCAGAGTTTTAGGTTTTAYGCTTTGCTTTTGTTATTCATCACCTAAAAATAACCAATATTTTGGAATTTTTGGTTCTGAGTATTGTTTAGGTGCCATGATAAATGGTCCTATTTAAAATACAGAGAAAGACAGAGTACAGAAAGTACTATCCTAGACCCTCACCATTTATCCAGTCCTAAAGTGGTTTTCTGTTTTGCTGAGTGAATTCCACTGAAAAACATTGATTTCCTATTTCAATAAAGGGAACTGTCATCCAAAAGGGGGATGAAATATTAAGGCTCTACTCTCTAATTAGATAGATAGATAGATAGATAGATAGATAGATAGATAGATGCACAGATAAATACTGTGCAAATGAAAAAAACGCCCAGTATTGTCTTATACAGGCTGTATTTAATTTTGAAAACTAAGTAACTGTTAGTTTAATTGTATTTATGGGGAAAATAAAATTATTTTTAAATTTTAAGAACTACTGGAAAAAATGCATTTTGACAATGTTAATATATTCTGCATAACCATTGATTGCATGTGAAAGCAYGCAATCCGTTTTATGCCCTAGTAATTCTGAAGCACCTGAACTCTATTCCCTCCAGAGACCACCTGAAAATTCACAAGACTAAACATCCCCTTAGTGCTGGGAATGGATTTGCCAATTGCAGCCTGGAGGGGATTGTAACGAGCATTGTAAAGCCCTGAAAATATTTTTATGATGGAAAGTCTGAAACGACCTCTAATATCACCTCAGTAATGTGATTCTGTAATACACAACAAGTCTAATTTGAAAATAAGAGTCAGCTAGTAAGGAATATATTTGTAGAGTTAATATTGTAAACGTCTTCATTTTACTCTTCTCTTGTATTTGAATTTCAGTTTTCTCTCAAATAAAAGCTTCTGATGAGACACCTAATGATTTTCTAGTTTAATTTTGCTGTTCTGCTTGTTTTTACACCTGTCCCCCATTGTATTTATGTTTATCTCCCTTGCAGAGTCCTAGCAGTGAAATCGTTATGCAGATCAAAGAGTAGTCCTGGTATCCAAACTCTCCAACTACGTTAACCTCTGCATAAATTGATTAGAAAGGGCATTGCACAGGAAATGGCTATCAACATGGCTTACATTAAGAATGGAGTCAGGCTCCAAGTGTGGTGTGTGTCATCTCTCTGGGTGTATATCAACGCTTGCAGCTCTGTCAATTCCTTTAAAGGAGTTTGAGTATTACTAGACACTGTGTTGCCATGGAGTTGTACTTAGATTTCACAGCAAAGCTGAAACTGATTTCCAGGTGGTAATTGAGTTAGAAAACAGGGAAAAAAACAGAATGAGTAAACCAAATYCCAAACTGACTACTACTAGATTTGACACCTATTTCTTCTGTCTGGATATATCTATTGTAGATATGACACTGATGTTGTTTGGGTGTTGGGGTTTTTTTAGGTGGAAAAAATGTAATTAAGAATTCAGAATGGAGATTTTTCTTTCAAGGAAAAGAAATTAGGTGCTATACTGCTTTACTTTACTTTGTGTGGGAACAGCAAGGTCTTTTAATATGTTAATCTCCTTAATGGATCTATCTTGAAAATTGTGCCTGTTTAGAGGATAAAAGTTCTTTTGTTGCTTCATTAGCCTGTATCTAGAAGTTATGTTCCCCAAAACAATTTTAAGCATCCTCTTACTTTTATTGTCACATTTGATCATTTTCGAATTTGCTCTGAAGACAAGACAATGTCCTTATATGTGAATTTCAGGGTATAAGCTGGTTCAATAATCCCTGTTAAGAAATTTAATCAGAATCCAKCTGACAAATGTTATGATCAATGCCCCATAATTAATCCATAGTAGAACTACATAATAAACAAAACATTATGCTTTCTGAGCTAGCTAATGTCCTATGAATTTCTGCTTTACTTGAAATGTGTCATTAAAATCTTTGTTATTGCTATACTGTTATCACTCTGTGATGCTTTAACATATAAAACAATTTTAACAATTTTAAATTTATATGATTTTATGATTTCTCTTACTAGTGGCTAGCATTCAGAAGCTTCCTGCTGCATCTGTTCTAACTGACATCAATTTCCCCATGAAAGGAAGAAAAGGAATGGTTGATTGGGCACGAAACTCAGAAGACAGGGTTGTCATTCCAAAAAATATCTTCACTCCTATGTCAACAGGTAAAAAAGCGTATMAGCATGTTAATTTTCTATGCTTTAGCAAGGCAACTCTGGATTCATCTGATGGGATCACTGTATAATATGGGAGTGATTCTTTTATTCCTTTTCAAAAGAAATACAATACCCATAAGTTTATCCTAGGGAGAAATGAATGGGCTGAATTTCAGCACCTTGAGCAAAAAGTGCTGCATAAATCCTAGACATTATTTTCTACACTAAAAAAACAATATTATTGTGCACAAGATTTAATCTGTCTGATATGAGATGAGCTGAATTGCAGCTCTGCTGAACCCCAACATGCCTCTTACCAAAGGAAGCTCAGCAGGCAAATTATTCTCACTTCAGGTGCAATTTATAAATATCATTGCAGTGCAGATCTCTGACATTAGAGAATTTACTCTACAGACATTCTTTGAGAATGCTTAATTATAAATGTAAATTGACTAGAAGGGATGTCAGCATACAATAGTGTATTTTTTGAAAATGTGATTTTCAGTGGTTTAAATCTTTTGATATGCTCCTGACAGTGCTAATTTTTAGGACATACTTCTAGGAGATTATTCAAAATTATGATGTTTATTTAAAATAAAACTTTTATTACAAAGATAAATTATATTCAGAGGTTTTTATAATGATGAAAGCTTGAGAAGCAGAGTTTAAAAATATTTTTCCTTACTATTTTCAGAACTAGATGAATCAACTGTATTTGTACTTGGAGCAGTGCTATACAAAAATTTAGAACTCATTTTGCCCACTTTAAGGTAAGAAATTTCATAAATAYAATATGACTTGAATGTTTCGGTTTAATAACTATATTATAGGTTAGAATAAAAGCAGACAGTTAAGACTATTTGCATATTAGTACTCCATGCAGCACTACAGGCTGGGGCAGAGTGGCTGGAAACATCCCTGGTGGAAAAGGACCTGGGAGTGTTGGTCAATAGCAGACTGAGCATGAGCTACCAGTGTGCCCAGGTGGCCAAGAAGGCTAGTGACATTGTGGCCTCTATCAGCAGCAGTCTGACCAGCAGGACCAGGGCAGAGATTGTCTACTGGCATTCTGACTTGCTTCCTGATGAGGCCCCATCTCAAAACTGTGTCCAGTTCTGGGCCCCTCGCTACAAGAAGGACATTGAGGTGCGGGAGTGACTCGAGAGAAGGGCGGCAGAGCTGGTGAAGGGTCTGAAGCACAGTTCCTGCAGAGAGAGGCTGAGGGAGCTGGGGTTGTTTAGCCTGGAGGAAAGGAGGAAAGGAGGCTCAGGGATTACCTTTTCATTCTCTACAACTCCCTGAATGGAGTTTGTAGCCAGGTGGGGGTTGAGCTCTTCTCATAGGCAAGTAGCAGTGGGACAAGAGGAAAAGGCCTCACGCTCTGCCATAGGAGGTTCAGGAAGAATTTATTCACTGACAGGGTGCTTAAGCATTGGAATGCGCTTCCCAGGGAGGTATTGGAGTCCCCAGCCCTGGATGTATTCAGGGAATGACTGGATGTRGCACTTAGTGCTATGATCTAGTTGACAAGGTGGTGACCAATCAATGGGTGGATTTGATGATCTTAGGTGTCCTTTCCAACCTAGGTGATTTGGTGATTATGTAATTTGAACTTTGACAAAAAGCCGCAGCTGTGGTTCGTGCTGAATTTGTTGAGYTACTATACTCTGTGAAAATTAGAACTGACGTGCTTTTTAAAGTTGGTTTTAAAATGATCTTTATTATGTTTTRTAATTTTAAACTTGTTTGGGTGAATGAATGAAGGTTTCTCTACATCCCACTGCATTTGGAAAAGATTTATTCTAGTTTGCTAACATAAGTTTATATTAATTACTCTTTGTACTAATCTTGCTTTACTGTTACAAATATTATGATAATGACCGTATGAGTGCTGAACACAATGAAATGCTTGACTGCATTGCTGTTTTCTATGGAGCAAACACTGTAAGATGTGAAGGAACAGAACATCATCTATTTTTTATATGATGTCTAGAAGTGCACAACACAGGAATTTAAAAAACACTCTGGAAATGTATGTATCTCATGTGRTGATTTTTGAAGTAAAATGACAATTAAATATATATCAAGGGTGGGAATAAAGATGAAAAAAATTTAGTAAAATGATCTCATGACTGAGTTCAAAGGCCACATCATTTACAACTGATAACCTAATAATAAAGGTGATTTCTACCAGCTGCAGTTAGATATCTAGAAAGTTTTACCAGTTTCCATGTGATTTCAGTTCCTGGCTTTACATGACTTAGGGGGGAAATAAAGAAAATATTTGGTTGTAGTTTCCAGAAGAATAAAGGTGACATGCATTCCAATACATTCCTCAGTTTTATCACTAGGAGGTCTGCAAACTTCTGCATCATCACAAGGAACTGTTTTTTTTTTTTTTTAGAAAACAAACAAACAAAAAATCCCAGTTTATCTTTAAGGAAAGTCTTCCAAATAACTTAACCACAGAATCCCAATCTGGTACATCACAGGTGTTCTGTGAGTAAAATGAGGATTTCATTATCTAGGACAGCCTATACAATATGTTTCATAAAATTCAAAATCAGCTGCACTGTACCATATGTGTTTGATTTTTCTTGTTTTTACTAGCATAGAGTCTACTGGAAATAAGTAAACACAGGGTGAGATGGGATCTTGTAACTGCATTAATATAGAAGTTTCTGGACTTGTGTTTAATCCTAGTGGTATATGTACATTCGGAGGAATTTTCCATGAGTGTTTAAACAAGGCTTTAGGGAAACAAAAAAGAAAGGATTCTTCCTCATAAAAACAGAAGAATTGGTTTTTCCATGCACAAGTAAATAAGCTTCATGTGATTCTATTTCCTAATATATTTTGCTGCATTGCACAGTTCTTGTAATATCTTACATATTTTTTAATAGCAGATATTGAAACATTGAATATTTTCAGAACTCTAGACTGAGTATTATTTCCATAGCTCTTGCACCCCTGAGCACACTTATGTTATTGTTAGGTTCACAGAAAATTGATTCTCAGTAAAATACTCATCTAAAAGATATTATCTATTATTTCTCTCTTGAGCACTCTGAAGGAATACATTGCATATTGCCATAATGTAAGTTTTTAACCTTTCCTTTAAGAAATAAGAACAAAGAAAGAATCAATTATTTTGCTGTATCAAGCTTTTTTTTCCTATCACTTAAACAGCCACCATCGATTTCCTGCTAAAATTTTCTTCACCGAAATGTTCTCTTTCCCTATTTGAAACTTTCCCCAAACTTCAGGTGCTGTACAACCAAAAAGGCCCTGAAATTTCTTTGGGTCAGCTTTGTTAGACTAAGGATGAACCTCTGACAGGCTCTTATTACATCACATTACAGATGTAGCATCCATAATTTTTCTGGAATACACACAACTTTTACACATCGATCTATAATTTCGATCATGCTGTCTTGAGACAGCAACATGCCTTATTCATAAGTTCATTTTTCTTGAGTACATGGATTCATTCTAAATAGAGAAGAAAACATGAATTTCATACCATATAGGATCAATATGATTTCTCTTATATAAAAGAATACACTCAAAATTTATACCCTGGTAGGAAAACAGCCTAATAAAATAACTCTGTTTTATTAATATCATTATTAGCTCAGATCAGAAAAAAGCTCTAGAACAGCAGCTCTGAAAGCATTTCTTGAGCTTTTACTCCATCAGTTTGTTATCTTGAATCTTCAAGGATTTATTCAGCCACAGATTCCAAGAAATTTAATAGATTGTTTTTGAATAATTTATTTCAAAACTTAACCCTGATGAGCATCTTTCTGGACAGTCATCAGAGCGCCATCCTGTGAAACTTCATTTCTCATTAAAGTTGAATTTTAGGTTATTTTTGATGAAGGAGAAGGAGCTCATGGTGAAGTCATTCTCCACTGTAAAAAAGCGATAAGATAATGCACTTGCCCAGGATGTCTGAGAGAGATCATTTCCATTCTACGTCATTTGCAACATAAGAGGGACTGAAACTAAAATGTCCAAGGACATTTTGTAAAAGCTGATTACTTGAATTCCTGGATAAGTGTTCTCAAAACTAGGCTGTTGTTTTAAAAAAAATTTTTTCAACAGAGATAGCGATGGCACTGCACTAGTGGTTTTCAGATTTTTTTCAAATTTTTGAGATTGTTTTGACTACAAATCTTTGAGCTTTAATTTAGAGATATCTTAATATGCTATGTGAGTTTAGAATATACTTTAGAATATGCTTGACAGATTGTGTTCTTCCTGGGACTGTCCAAGCAGTTAAATATGAAATATGGAAGTAGGCATTCTGCCCAGACAGGACAGCAATGAAGGATGCAGTTTTCATTTCACAGTGATATAGGCAGTTATATTTATTTTCTTGTGAAACAGTCTGCTAGGGGCTCTTGAGAATGTAAGTGGATTGGTGGAGTTTTAATGAGACTGAGGTAAAATGAATGTACTGAAGTTACAAACTAGGCATTTAGATGTGCTTTCAGATCTCACCCTAGAACTGTCAGAACTGGACCAAGAGCAAAGAAAACTTTTTCAGTCACAAAGACTGACTATAAAAGGATACTGAAGTAGCTGTATTTACAAGAGTCTGCATGAATTTCTAAAACTGACATAATCTCTGAATAGACAAGATTCACTTGTCATGATGGGTTAGAGAAATCAAGTTTTTTATTTATTTGGAGTTTTATTTGTTTGGGGGGTTTGGTTCTTTTTTAATAATTACAGCTATTCAGCTACTGCAATTCTACAGAATGCGCTGAAAATTAACTAAACATTAAATTTTAGCCTGATAGATACATTGCTGTCAATAGTGTGTGAGACTTTATAGTGCAACCAAAGGGAAGAAATAGGAATTAAGTAAAATAGAAAGTCAGTTCTATTATATTTTGTGATTTGGCTGAGTAAAATTGGACTAGAACTCATACCTTGCCCCAGAAGTACAATTTCATTCCTTGTGCTGAATGAAATGCCTGCTGAGCTAAGTTTCTATTACTGTAGCCATGGCAATTCCTGTTTCAATGATCCAGCAAAATGGAATTCTCTCCTAAATACAAACTCCCTTTAATAAGCAATTAAACAACAGAAGCAAAAGAATATTTATACTGACTATTATAATTACATGTAAACTGTTTAGTTTCTTCTTTGATAACATCCTTTGATAACATTCTTTGATAACATTCCTGTGAGGTGTGGAAAGCAGCATTACACACAAGGTAAATACCGTAATGATCACCAGAAACAATCAGGCTGATAACTGATGGTCATTCTAAACCTGATGGGGTCAGGATGAGATCTTATCTCAGACATGAACATGTCAGCATGTCTTTATGCGTGTATTAGCACAACCTTGCCATTACTAAGTCTGTCCTAGAAAGATTCCTGTAATACATAGCAATCCACATTTTACGTGAAAAAATAAATTAATGATTAATTTGAAAAATTGACAGAAGGTTATTGTTCTGCATAACCTGGTACAATAATACAAGACCAAACCTAATCTCACATATGAGAAAAAAAAATTGTGTGTTTTGGAAGGATTTCAGTCAGGGCATAACTGTAGTTTAAATTCTAAAAAGTATTTAGCTGATGAAGTTGGCCACTCATATACCAAATACAGGCTTTTTAGAATTGGAAACAGGTATGTTTTTTCATGAGCACAGAATCAACAGAACTGTACAGTCTCCCATTGCTCTCATTCATCTTCACAATCCTACTGTTAACAGTCGGAAAAAACCCAGCACAGCACTTTGGAAGAAAAATTACTGTCTTTTATAAAACATATCTGGTGGGTCTGTATTGAAAGAAGTAGATGAGATACACTCAAACATGCATAGAATGTTTGTGTTGTCAATGCATTCATCTAATTAATAAATAGTACTTTAAGGAATTGCACTTCTGCACCATTGGTGCTTTTCAGTCTTCAACGTGTTGAGTACAGTTGCAAATAAGTGTTTTCACCACTTTCAAACAAATTATATTCTCCCTTAACATTTATCAACTAAAGTCACAGAAAATACACAATGAAATATTTAAATGTAATATTAGAAGTCTCATTTAACCTTATAAAYACTTAAATATTCCATGTTTGCGTTTTCTTACAGGAATTTTACCGTTGTTAATTCAAAAATCATTGTTGTTACTATCCGACCTGAGCCTAAAACTACAGATTCTTTCCTGGAGATAGAGCTGGCCCACCTGTCTAATGTAAGTACAAGGATAGTTGATGTGCTTTTACAAGAGTAATTGCCCGATCACAGAAGAGAAAAGAAATGGTGTTGTTTTAAATATCAGGTAATAAAATGCAGTTTAACTTCTAAAATTTAAGCCTAGGAACAGTGTAACAGTCTTGGAAAGGAATGTGTACTTGTTTCATGCATGCATGTAAACAAAACAAAATTAATTGTTGTTTTGTGAATGTTGAGGACTTTTGTTAAACAGCAATTTCTAGTGAATAGTTTCCATTAAATGCTTTCATGGTTGCAATTGAAAATGTATTATTGTACTGACTWCTGAACCTTTTGCTCCCTGCATAGGTCATAGAGCTACAATAGTTCTTCAGGCCCTTTCCTCCTTTCTTCCTTTCTTTCATTATTTTATAGATGCCAGTTTTTCCTTAACCCATTGCAGAAGACTACAGAAATGCTCTGGTTCCAATTTAGCTTACAGTCCTCATGAATGCATGAGACTTTTTGTGCAATCATTTAAATTCTRTACTTTTCAGGCTTTAATCTCACATTAAAAAGGTTATAAGTATGAAAAAAAAAAGGACTTTATTTCCAAATATATGAAAAATAGAAAGCTTTTTCTTTCTGTTTTTAGCAGTCTCCTAGCACTCACAYAGAGAATAAAATATATCTTTTGTGGAAAATTTTTGTTATATACAATACTGGGAAAATAATGTTAAAGAATGAGCATGGGAGTAATTTATGTGAARGCACAATATATAAACTCTCTCTGTTTATGTTATTAAGTGCTGGAGTTTGCTTTGAATAAAGTCATAAAGAGTCAGAAGAGACAGTTACTCAAGCTTTTGGAAAAAGTATTGTTATACAAGAATCTTTAAAGCCATACTTYTGAAGTTAAAAACAGTTTCTCAAGTGGTCATACAGATACAATTCAGCTAGACAAGTTCCAAATATTTCAGTCCATCAGCAAAATTGAAGTAGCGAGTCTGGCTGAAAGTATGAAGAAAACTTTTTGAACTCCAGATCTTTGATTAAATTTTAACTCAAGTTTGAAAAAACTATTTTTCTATCAATGGTCATTATGACCTGCCATTCAGTTCCTAGAAAAAAAATACTAATGCAAAGAACATCTCAATGAAAATTTGGCAGAAAAACAGAGGAAACATAAACTGAGCTGACTCCTTACCTTTTAATGACATTAAAAGAGTATTCCTGAAGAATTGTTTCAATTTGGGGTTTCATGTTTCTCTGTTTCAATTTATTTATAAGATGATTTGGACATATAGATTTCATTTTCTGTTTTATTTTCTTTCAAACCTAAATTACATGGTATATAATAGGAGAAAATCTCAATCTTTAACTTAACTTTTGTTTCTACCAGGTATTTCACTAAAAATATTACAAAGTATTTGCTGAAGCAAACACAAATTAATCCTATATATCAGGGGGAAAAAATCAATCACCTTTGAAATAGAATAGGTACTTTGATTTAACTAAGCTCATTATTCAGAAGAATTTATGGTAATTTTCAATGCTAGATTTTATAATCTATTATTTTAACAATGATTGGAGGGTATTACACAAATTGCAGAATATGACATAYTTTGGAACTGAATTCACTGCTTGTAAAAGTATCAGGTAAGGTGGCACATGGGGTAGCAGGTAAGAAAAAATTTCTCATTAATTTGGTCACATGTAAGAAGAGAAGTTTTAAAATTATATAAGAAAATAATACTAGTAAGCAATGTATCAGCATTGAAAATATTTCTAGAGCAAACACAAGCTAATAAAACAAGGACAACACAGGCAAGACTAGACTAATAAAAGGTTGAACCCCTGAAGATGAAATTCTGCAAAATTCCTAGAGAGGGCTTTCTTTTTCATCTTTTTTTTTCTTTATCTGTCCCTTTGATTAATTTACAGAGCAGGTTTTTGCCAAGTTTGAAAAACTTGGAAATTAAACTTCATTGTTACAAAGATCAGATTACAGATGCTGATTGTCACCTTGCTTTGGCAACCTTTCAGTAACAGAATATTAATTAATATTGTATTGTGCTCGTGTCTTGACAARGCAAAAAGATAATAACCTTTCCAAYACATGTCAGATAATTTCTCTTTTTTTAGTTCAGTTTTTGTCCCTTAATATAATCCAGAGAAGCATCAAGTGCTTAGATCAAATGTTCATACATACTATAATTATGTAGGATCTCAATCTACGTGAATAAACAAATTGGATKGGCAGATACAATGACAATATTTTGGTCCAGAAAATCTCTGAATACAAATCAGTTATATAATTTTAATATCTTTAAACATTTTGTCATTTGTGTTCAATCCTTCATCATGGAACTTTGTTTTAAAGAAATAAGGCTGTAGATGCACAGAAATTATATTTTGTAAATTTGAGTATTCCTTTAGACTAAATCTACTTCTTTGCTTTAGTTTTCTCAGCTGAAAATAAGGATTTATTATGGTATAATATATTACTATAGAACAAGTTTTATGTACATACAGCAAGATAAAACCATCGTTAATATATCTTTAATATCTGAACATTATAKATTAATGGCTCACAGATTAAACATTAAGTCAGTTAAAGAGATTAATTACTAAAGAGAAAACAAAATATGTTCTATTTCATCTGATTTTTTTAATGTCTCAGTGTTATATTTGTTCTTTCCAAACCTTTGTTCTTACAAATGCTGTTCATTTATTCAGAACAGTTTGAAAATTGATTTACTGATGACTTTTTAAGCATTTTGTARAGCATACCTGCTAGTACCTAGGAATATATCCATACATTTGTTCTTTCAGCTCCTTATCTACTGACTAAATTAAGTACATATGATATTATGAAAAAAGATAAGCAAATGGATCATTTRAAAAGAGTTAATATGGCTAATTAAAATCAGGCTTAAAATACCAATTTATTCAAAATTTATAACAATTTCTTCTTTTTGTATCCAGTTTATTAATAAAATTGGAGGATTATCTTTTGGAAGAAGTGCAAACCCCAACTGCATGTGCTGTTTGAAATATATTACATGGTGTTTGGATTTGTAGATAAATACAAACATAAGAGGGAGCTGACCAGAGAGGAATGTGGGTTTCAATGCATCATTGCTCAGTTGGTTAGAGCATTGTGCTAATAACAAATAGCACCAAGGTTGTGGGTTCARTCCCCTTATGGCCATTCACTTAAGAGCTGGGCTTGATGATCCTTGTGGATCCCTTTCAATTCAGAATATTCTGTGATCTGTGATTTAGAGAACATGATATTTGGTCTTATAAACTGTGAACATGTAGAGSAATATGGTCACRTTTTTCCAGTAGTTTGATTAAAGGRACGCCAAAGCAATCTTTTAAGAAAATGCCCAACTCAAACAGAATGCTATTTGCTCTAGAGAGAATATGAACTCTTACCTTCTGACAGCACAGAAGTTTACTCCAGGGCCACTAGAATAAAGAGCCAGCAGTAGCATGGGACATGAAGCTTTCAATGCGACTGAAAACCCTGGCTACAAAACACAGTTGGGCACTGTGCTGGATAGCTGTCAAAGTTGCCAATCACATTCTTCAAAGTTCAGTTTTATATGCCAGACGCAGATATATACACATACACACTCACACACATATGCCCATTTTTGAGATATCCAAGTAATGTACTGTAGTGTATAAATCAATGCTACAGCAGTTGTAAACACTAATGAACACTGTAGCTGCTYCCTAGGCTGCAGCTGAGTAATTAGCTGGTAAGAGCACTGCCCTCTCAGAGAGCTGTGGCTGTTGGAGGCAGCTCTACAGCAGCAGTGCAACATTTCCAAGAGGTATCCCAGAAAGGCTGTGAAAAAAGGGAGCAACAGATTAAAGGCAAAGAAGCAAATCTTTGTRGTCCATGCAGTGCTTGAAGGGTATTTGATCAAGTATCAAAAGAGGAAGAMGTTCTGAAAGGGTGCTGTGCCCTTGCAAGCTGCCACTTCTGCTGGAACAAACCCTCCCACAAGACTTTCTTATGGACCAGGAGTAATATTTTCCTGCTTCCCATGTTTCTGCCTAATCTCTCATTAGTGACTGCAAGGGCCAAACAAACTCTTTTCATTTGAATACATTTCAAAGAGAGCAAAGTGTGTGATCTGACAGCAATTTAATCRTGTCTCRGTTTTCTGCAAAACTTTTAAATTCCCTTCTATTTTGTTGATTTCTTTATAATGGACATTTTTTTCTGAAAGTATTTTTGTGTTCTTTCTATTTGCTCTGTAGGAATAGCCGGCATAAACTGTATGATGCCCACTGCTGGGRAAGACAACTCTTAGATCTGAGAGATGCAAAACCTTATTATGATGCAGCTRTAGAAGTATATTTTTAACATGCATATAGCTGTATCAGATTTTAAGTAAAATTTCTTCACTTAGTGTACAAATTAATACTCTTTATAAAATTATGTTTTAAAGAAAATTTAATTCTTCACTGATATTCTTTTGTTCCTAATTCTTAACCTTCTATCTCTTAGTCCATCAATGTATCTGAAAGCTCCTGGCAAGTGATGCAGGACCTGGTCTCTGAATCTCAATTGGCCTATTATCCACTGCKTTGTCCTGTGCCCTCTTCCCCTTCCTCTTCTTTATATAAATACTTCAGGAGATGGAGCATCCTTTATTTATGTTTGTACAGTGCTATGTAAATATAAAGTGCCATAAGTATATGTTGGTTTTAAATATTTATACTCTACTCATAAAAGTCAATGCAGTCAGCAAAATACTGAAGTAGAGGTTCAAAAACTCCCTAAATGCCTCTCAAAAGCACCTGCAGAAGGACCTTTTTTATCTTTGACAAAGAGGTAGATGGAATAATTTAAATATTTAATAGATTTTTACTTTACAGGTTGCCCCATTTTTCTATAAATAAATCATTTTTGAGAATAAAATATTAAGGTGTGCTTTGTTTATATGAAAATACCTTTATATCTACTGCATCTACACTGTTCACTAGCACTGACAATCCAAAAATAGTGAACTCCGCCTGTTTCTTTAAATCACTTATGATTTTTTAAAAATATATTTTAATTCTATATTTTATGTATTTTAATGTGGTTCTGACTCCTGGGAACRTCTAATTCTAATGGTGAACAGGAATATAGTTTAGCAGTTTTAAGTACTTTAAGTCAATCTGAGTGAATTTCAATTTTGTCTCTACACTTCCTAGGCAACAAAATAAACATTATTAATTTTATAACTTTTTCAGTTTCCCAAAAAGTTTTCCATAGTTCAGTGATTTGCAGTGAAAACCTAGAGTCCCATTCTATTCTAAATTAAATTAGARTCTTCCATGGACTTTGAAGACATGGGAGCTAGTATTGCAAAGCTCAACCACAAACAAAAAAAAAATACTTTGAGCAAAAAACTGTGCTGATTTAGGACCTAACTGAAAAAAATCTTTGGACACTGAATGTGGGGTCTGTGAATCTGAAATCCCAACCTCAAGACATTTTGCCCAATATAAGCATAAAATTTTGAAAACCATTACTGATTTTGACATCCAAGTTCTTAAGGGGTCTAAAGTTCTTCCTATCAAAACACCAGAAATGTTCAGTGAAGTCTCTTAACAGATTAACTATTATCTCATATTTTACTTCCACTRGGATTTATCAAATAGACAACTTCATGCTTCCTTATCTAAGCGGAGAATGCACATATGCTCTGCTCTGAGGTTCAAGTGCCTTGAAAATATCCTGTAAGAATTAACTGTAAGCTTTTGCCATTTCAGTGGCATCAATTCATCAGAGTATGAAGATGATCTTGTAGGAGGAGACTCAAATAAATTTTTTGTCAAGCATGACAAATATTTTTGCATACGGGTAACTAATAGGTCTGTTTGTTTTCTTCTTAGGGCACATTGAATCCCTACTGTGTGCTGTGGGATGATTCAAGAATGTAAGTGACAGATGTTTGCTTCTATTGCTATAGCTCAAATATTACAAAGCACCTAAAAATATTTAAATAATTGGTCAGTAAGTGGGTTGATACAAGGGCAGAGAAAGTGAACCTTTGACAGAGTGGAAGTCACTTGGTTTCCTTTTTGCAGATATATAAACTGAAATATTGAAATATTTCATCAGAAGAGGCCACTCACATAGTAATTTTAAACTGCTTTTTCAAGATGGCTAAGAACTGTAGTTCCTTCATGGCAGTTGCTGGGCAACAAGCAAGTGGGTAAACGATGAGACAAATAACTAAGGAAGACTCCTATTGCTGTTACTGCAGGGAGAAATACAATTTTCAAGTGTGATCTCCACAGCAATCTTCATTTTAGTTAGTTCAAATTTTCATTTAAGTTTATGAAAATAATGAAAAATAGTAAGTTAAATCTTACTGTTAGTCTTCTACATTTTTTTAGTGTTTCCCTTCTATAGCAAAAAAAAAAACTGGAAAAATCCGGTTGTGGTTTAAAATTAATCCCAAATTTGTGCAGTTGTAATTTGCTTCATTAATCTTTAACAGTAAATCTACCATTAAAGTCAAGGTGAACTTTGCATTAATTCAGATYAAGTGTTTCAAGAAGGATCCCTATATGGTTGCCATGGGTTTTTTTAAAGAGGATGTTGTACTTCTTATCCAGGTATATTATATATGTCTTAAAATACGTATCTACAGTGTTAGAAATTGCATGAGTTTTGTGATTTTGTGAGTGCTTTTATCCTTGAGCTTGGACTTACGTCTGCACACTAATGGCTGAGAAATTATAGTACAGAAATGTGAAACTTCATGATACTGGAAATCAAATACAAGTAGTACTGTGGTCTGTGCCTCTGCAAAAGAATCCTAATGCCATTATTTGCCAGTAACATTGTAGTATTCAATTTCCATGAAATCTGTRGAATTAAGTACATGAAAGACTTCATATTATGCCTTATTAGGAGCACATAAAATGCAAAAGATTTGGAACATGTTTTTGTTTTCTCTTCACAGTATTTTGCTTATATAGGAGTGATACAGTGCTTTGTTTATAATTTTTATATGGGTTACTTTCAGTACTGTGTATTAAGAGCACATGTTYGGATTTCACTGTTCCAGTCCAAAATATCAAAGGCACATCTGAGTGGAATTAGACTACTCAAAGAACCCCAACACCACGCTGCATATTTAACAATGTGATTAAAAGATTTTATTCAGGTATTTGAGATGAATGTGTGAAGAAGTCTCAAAAAAATGCAGTTTTTGCTTACCACTTGTTTTGCATTTCTCTTAGTATAATTTATGGAGAGGTTCAGTGCTACATATAAGTACTGCATTCAATATGCTTCAGAATCTAGACTGCAAAGTAAACTTTTGAAACATCTAAAATTTRCATAAAACKTACATAAAATAATATGAGGTTTCTGAGGCAGAAACATGTGCTTTTGTGTTCAGAAGGATATMTTTTCTAGGCATATTATTTAATAGTAGCTATTGAATATGTTAGAAAATGTGAAGACTGGGGGTGTTCTTGGAGATGTGTCCATTTATAAAAGTGATATGAGCCCTGAAATATTCCCAATAAGTTGAGATGCAGCAAGGTCTGCATGGACACCACTGTCACTTGTTTTGCATGTGTATGTGTGATATTTTTTGAGAGTGTGACATTATCTTTTATCAGAATGTGCAATAGCAAGAGCAAACTTCTACATGTTTCCTCCATCCCTTTGGAGAATATATCTACTGTTAATGTATTCAAAATTTATTTTCCTATTTTTTATTGTTTTGTTTCTTTTTCATTTGGACCATTTTATTTGTATTTGTATTTGGTCAGGAATATTTCAGAATTTGTACTCTGACATAGCGAGTTTTAAACTCTGAAAGCTCTATAATGCTGAGTCAGTTTCATTCATAAATTTAAACAGGTAAATATGTAGAGGACTACACAATTGGTTAGGTGCTCATAGTTATGTTGGATTCTTGGTGGTTTGGTTTTCTTTTATTTTTTTACTTTTTCTAAGTCTCAGGAATTTATCTTCATCAACAGGCAACTGGATTTGATGGATTAATAGCCTAATTCACATTGCAAGTCCTACAGATCTGTGATGTGCTCATGTCCTTCCAAACTGGATAATTTTTGCATAACCAGGACTTGGCATGCATTGTGGAATAAATCCAACAAAAAGTAGTCTGCTTTTGTTGAGGGTGCTTAACTAATCAAGTCTGTCATGAGTCAGGTGTTTTAAATTAGATGGTTTTCAGATGAAAACTGTGTTTGCTTTTATCATTGATATCCAGCCAGCAGCAACCTCTAATGGGCTTTTCCACCTTTTTAGCCACTTTTCCCACACCTTTATCTTCCTTGGAAATTCACATTTGGTAAATGGTACACCCTCCACTGATCTTGTCAGTTTAATACTTCTCCAGCAGCAAGGAAAACTTTGTCWACCTGGATTTTGGATATGCTTTTGAGGAGATTGATCAATGATGGCAGTTCTCTGACTTCCATCCTTGAAGAGAGTTCTGGATCTCTGAGCTGTTTAATCACTCCAGATCATGAATCTTATTCTACTGCCATTGGGATCTGTGACAATTTGGTCATCCTGACTTTGGTAAAAGCAGTTTTAATCCACTCTTTCTATGAGATTTGGTGATTCTTGCCTCTATGTTTTGCAAAGTTTCCCATTTATTAAGCTGGCAGCCTTGYGCCCTTTCTGTAGGCATCTAGTCAAATGTGTGTACAATACTGAGACAGTGGAAGTAAAGAGCAAAATAACATGGCACATATTAAACTCAATCCAATAATGCAGCATTTTAATTCAGTTTATTATCCCAAAATATAGAGCACATCTCTCTGTGGTGATGAAACCAGGCTTTTTTTATGATTTCTGGTACTTCCTTTAATACTTCCAGATTCCCTACACAAAGCTGGTAGCATCAGTTGTGTGTAAGTGGTGATTTTTTCCCCCTTGGAAATGAGTGAGAACTTCACCTACTCATTTCAGAAAATGCATTCAGATGTTGCTTTCAGTAAAGTCTTAGGATACTGAATGCTTCTCTGTCTAGTTCACAGGAAAATTCTTGGAATATTTTTACTTAACATTCTAAGGACAAACAATTCAGTTCCTTCAACCAACCAAACAAAAAATTCAGAGTTGTGTCTTTTCTCTTTGCATTATCTAGAATGAGCATACAATCCCCACTGTCAGAAACAGTTTGTGATACATTAGTTCAAGTGTCTCGGTCCACACAGAGAAGGARAAGGAGTTGGTCAGGTACTAGCACTGACTTTCCTACCCACAGAAGTGATTTTAAAGATTTCAAGATGAAACAAAACTGGAAAGCATTTCTTTTGTCCTTCCTAGCTTTCTGGAAAAGAAAACAAGAAAGGACAGGGAGACAGCAAAACAGTCTCAACCAACAGTTGGGTCACCTGTCCTGGCTGTGTCTCCCAAACACTCCCAGCCTCCTCACCAACATGGCATGAAAAGCAGAAAAGGCCTTGGCTCTGTGTAAGCCCTGCTCAGCAATAATAAAGGCATCTCTATATTATCAACCCTGTGTTCAGCACAAACCCAAAACATAACCCCATACTAGCCACTGTGAAGACTATTCTATCCCAGTCAAACGGCGCACAATGGATCTCYAGCTCTAGCATCTATGAAAGTTTGCCCTGAAAAAATCAGTTATTTGTCTTAGAGGACCCAGGCCCTGGAATCTTGAACTAGGGTACAGGATTCAAAACACAGTAGGAGGCTGGAAAGGTAGGTGCCACAGTACTGAATGTGGGAGGTGCAACCCTGACATGCAAACCTCAGCCAACACCAGTGCAGTGAGGGCATGGAAGGTGGGGTAGATGTGTTGGGCCACAGAGAGGAAGTGATACCTTGCACGCAAGTTTCCAGAGTCACCAACTGATTAGCAAAATAGTGCAGCTGGTGTTTSTTCTTTTAGATGTGTGTTGGACATAATGTGGGCACATGTGTTCTCCACAGGACAGTCAGTTGTTGCTGGTGTGCTCCACATCTGTATGCATTGCAACAYGACATCTCACAGCACTGGGTAGGGAAAGGGTTTTAGTATTCTGAAGCTCTCTCTGCCGGTTGCTGCAGAAGAATGTTAGAACAGTATGACAGCATTTTATTTGACCATATGTGTGCTCATAATAGTTTGTTCCTGCTGACTATACAGYTGGAAGAAGTACAATGCAATTAGCTGAAATTTTTAATGTTGCAGGAACTTTGACCTGGTTCAGTTTTAGATGAGGACAAGTGGTACATCTGCTCTATTTTTTTTTCACCATTGCTATGCAAGATTCCATGGACAGTGGTTTAGATTTTCTAACCTTAAGCTATATGAAAGTATGAATACCCAGTTATGCAAAATTACAAAATGCATACTTTTATATAACTTTATGATTACACTYTAGATATAGTGTAGGATCCTCCATTAAGGAGGGTTGAAAAAAGTTCACAATTGCTTTGTTTTTAATTATCCCCTACAACTTTTAATTCTTTTTCTCCCATTGTCCCTGGATACAACTCTGGAGAAATAGTCCATTAAAGGAATTCTTCAATACAAACAAACAAAAGTCTACCAGCTAATTGTGATTTTCTGCAACTCAGTTTTACAATATAAACTTTTGTGCATGCTGACAAACAACTTATGCATTTTGTTGCCCAATGATAAAATCAACAGGGAGCACTGCTCTGCTGTGTCTCTCTCTTTCCACTTTGATTTTTAGAACTAGCACAATGGACCACTAAAGGTTTGGGTTGGGTTTTTTTTGTCCTAGCCTTGCAATCCTTTGAAAATATGTTCAAGACTTTATAACTTTTGTCAAAATGTATCAAACTAATCATCAAATCATAGAATGCCCTTAGTCATAATTTTCCTCTGAAAATATTAATGTCTTCTTACTTTATATTACTTCACAGTCATATTACTTTTGTCCCTAGAAAGATATTGAGGAAATTGAATGACAGTAAGTATAGTTTGGCAGTACATGCCAGATAAAGCTTTGCTTCTTCCATTGACTGCAGTCAGTCTTGTTGGTCCAGCTTTACAGTCAGATTTTCTTTTTCAAGGCAGAAAATTCCCTTTTCCATGTTAATTTCTATGTTTATGTTCACTAATGAACTTAAAAGAGAAATGCCTCCTGGAATGCCTCTTTTTAGGAAGAACTTTCCGTAGTGGAACCTGTATATTAGTACACTACACAATGTAGTCCTGATTGTCCTGCAGAAAACTTAGAAGATTTTACAGAATCAAATTCTTTTTCATCAAAACAGTATGGAATGAAAAACCTGATCCAAACTCCTTTGCAGACAACTAAAAGGCTTTGACTGATTTGAATCAGATCAGATCAAGTGGATGCAAGCCATGCGAGACCTAAATTTAAAAATTTTTAAATTCACAAACTGCTAAGATTATACTGTAATGCAGAAAATTAATTCTGAAATATTGTACAATATAAATGGAGTTTCTTTATGTTGAAAAAGAATCAGACCAAAATTTTCTTTGCTTAAGTCRTACACAAAATGAATCAGTATATATGGGAGGAATTTATAATTTAGTACTTTTTTTATAACACTGCTCTTCACTAACACCTACATGGACATGAAGAGAGCTTACATGGTTTGCTGAGACTTATAATAAAAAAAAATCAAATTAATTCCTGCTAATAAGTTCACTTTTTAATTTTTACTGGGTGATTAATCAACTCCATTTGTTGAGAACTCAATAGCTGTTTATTGCTGTTATGTAAATGTAGATGTTCACAAACTAAAAATAGTGGTTTCTTGTAATATTGGGCAGTTTAAACTCTGGAATGTAACTGAAAAGAACCAGTGATTGTAYCTTCATAATCTAATTTAGAGATTATAATTGGACTTTTGACAGATTTTTAGTGTATAATGAGGACAAAAGATAATTGAATTTTGAATAAACTTCACTACAGAAAACAATCAGTCATAATTTGGTTTTGTATCTAGGTTTCTCGAAAAATTCATGGATCTTACTAAGTCAAATAAAATGCAGTTGTTTTTTTCTTAATAAAACTTCACCAAGAAATGCAACAGACAGAATCTGATAGTCCAGCATGGGACTGGCCTTGGGCTGATTTATAGGAGAAAGCAATGTTTATAAAATAGAATACAGCTTCCAAAAGTACAAAATAGCACAATTGCAACCTCARAAGTTTATTAACCTTTCTCATTTATGTCATGTACCTCTTAAAGGCTTTTACACCTGCAAATTTAAAAGCAATTTGACACAGAGGTCATACCATCATCCCTGGTTTACAAGGGAGACTAGAGAGCATGATGACAGCAAATCTGTTCATCCAAGTTCATCATTAAACCCTAGAAGAGTCAGAGTTCCAAATTCCTGAGTCCTAAGTGAGAAGTTCCCTAGCTGTTCTCAAAGCCAATATCATTCTCCTGCCATGAAGCAGATCTCTGAGGTTTAATAGTTTTATAATGATATTGGTCTTTTTTTTTTTTTTTTTTCCTTCTCATTCATTCTGATGATCTCATGACTGTTGTCTGTTTTGGAGAATTTAGCTCTGTTTAACCAACAGAGGTAATGCAGAAGCACTAAGGGTTCTTGTATTATACCATCCCTAAATAAAAATAAAATCTGCTTGTGCCACCAAAGAAGTTGAATAATCTGGGGAATATTTGCTTGTCCATGTGAGAAGAGCTGTCCACCGATTCCTTGAAAATAGGGGTACAAGTCATGTGCATAAAATTTCCCGTAAGTAAATCATATTATTTGTTACTTTTAAATTTATTTGCAGTCAGTTAAAAAAATAATAAAAAAAAAAGAAACAGAACTACAACTGGTATAAATATGTCTAGTTTTAGTAATATGATAAGGAGAATGTAATACAATATAATACAATGTTTTACATTGTTTACATTGTTTACATTATTTACAAATAATTTTTTAGATCTTGTGGAGTGTAGGTTTGCTTGTCTTTACTTGAAAATGTGTACATCTAATTCTCCTGAATTAATAATTATTCCCTCTTGTAAATCAAACATCATGTAATTCATTGAAGTCTGGTCTGTCCTACTGCAAGTGTTCTTTGGCAAAATGACCTTAAATAAATATTTGAAATTGTKTCTTGAAATTAATCTTAGAGGTCATCTTCCAACTTTAGCAGTTGATCTTGAATTGTCAACATTGAAATTGCATCTCTGCTTGATACAGCGGTAAAATGACATCAAAACCAGTCAAACACGTGTCCAGTGTAAATCTACCATATGTTATCAGTCACTATCACAAATATTCACACATTAATGCTGTATCAGCATCTCCCTGATCTCTCAAATGTCTTTATACATAGTTAATATTTTGCTGAATCCCTGAGCCAAAGTTTGAGTAAGATGAGCAGATTCAGTTAAATCTTTTCCTGGACCAGTCACTAGAGGGAAGCAAAGACCTTCACGTGCCTGCTCATGACGTCACTCAATGTCTATGTCCTCACTGACAAAATCTGGTCAGCATTCAATCTAAAAATTTTTAAAATGCTTATTTGGTGAAAAATAATCCTTTTGAAAAAAAAAAAAAAAAAGAAAAAGAAAACTAAAAGCAACCAAAAAACATTTCTGTATGATTTATTTCCAGGCGCCATTGTCGTTAAAATGTAGGGTTATTTTTGTGAGTCATATTTTCAGAATTTGAATCTAGACAAGAAATTCAGTGCAGAGTGGATAAAGAAGACAGGTTTAAGACTTTCAGGCTTTGAAGTGTCCCAATGTTCAGGAAAATACATTGAAATGTTAGCATAGTAGATATGCACTTGCATCTTGTTGCAATGTCTAAGATAACATCTACCATTTTCTTGATAAATTTTCGTTGATTCTCCCTTAGTTATCCATGCTTCCATTKCATTTTTTTTCCTATGGTACTTAAAATCTCATTCTGTGTAAGCAGTTTTTCGTTATATATCAAATAAACAGATCAAAAGAACATCAAGTCRTTAAATGAGACTACTTCATCATGCACTCTGTCTCAGCACAGAGAAAGCATAACATGTGTATGTACCAACTCATATTTATCTTACAATTTATGACAGATTATACATGGAGGAGGTTTACCATATACTATATTTTTTCTGTAGTTAATTCAAGCCAGTTCTACTTAGTGAGGATGCAACTCAATTTACCATTCTCTCCCATGAGCTAGGCTGGTTTAATCCCTTTAAAACAGAAGCACTCAAGGRCAATGTTGCATTTGACAAAATGTGGCATTTGATTAAAGGAATATATCTGATATGAATTGAATTAGCCATAAAACTGAAATGACCAGAAACTAGGATAAAAATAATGTTTGTGGGTTTATCRCTTAAAATCCTAAATTATTTAAAGATTACAGGGACAATATTTGTGTAACTTATCACTTCATTTGAATAGAAGATCTTTTATTAAGTTCAAGCTCTGCAGGGTGGCCAGACCTTAATGAGAATAATATAAATGTATATCAGGATTTAAGTGAGTTTAAATGGAAGGTAATATGCWAGATGAAGAGCTCCAAGCAAAGCAATTTCACAGAAAAATCAAAACTGTTGTGTTGAATAGCTTCTAGATTATGGCTAAATAGATTTTTAGCTGAAAGCATGGTGTAGTTGTGATGGTTTTTTAATGTTATCATCATCTTCTCTGATAATGTTGAGTAAGAGAAATTTCTTGTATAGCTAGTTAACTAAATGCAATATACATATACATTCAAGTGCATGTGCTGGGGATAACATTCTGCAATCGTGCTATTATTCAAAGTAATGGAGTATATAATATAATTCTAAATTTCACAGGCTGTGGTTATAATTCTTGATGCTCATGTTAGCCTAATGATGCAATTTCTAGTGGTTGTGTTTTCTGTTCTATCTACCCGTAACTATGGAAGCAAAGCAAAATATGTCTGCATATATTAAAAACAGGCATCGAATTGCCATCATGTGACTCTCAATTCATGACTTAACATGAACATGATCCTGATGTCAAGTTTACCAATAGATCCTTAGAAAGCCCAGGTTTAAAAATGGCTTTGGTAAATAAAACCAGAATCACGCTGCAGGTATTGACACAAATCCAGGAGTTATTCCATCAGTATGAATGGCAATAATTACAGSATTGCATGTACTGACATGTAGAGCAATAGAGAACTAGAAAAATAAGATCACTGCTTATAATTAATCTGAGATATTTGTATGCTTAGCCTCTAAAGCRTACATTATTTTGACCAGACTTAAAGCTAAATCCTTTAGGTTTATACGAAGTCACAATTGCTAYTTTGACTGAAATACGGAGCTATTAAATTTATTTTTTAAATGTCAGTGTGTACTTCTTTGATACCTGCTCAGTTTTAATGGTTATTCACAAAAATGGTTTTAATACATCAAATTAGCTTAAAAGGTAAATATATAAAATATGAGATAATAMCACAAACAAAAAATACTTAAAACAAAAAAGAATTATTTTATTCTAACAACTTTGATTGTATTCAGGCAATATAGTGCCCTGCAGCTAGTTCAGAAATTCTTAAAAGAGAGCAATAGTCAGCAGCATTCTAAGGAATTCTAAGGAAGCACTCTAATCTCTTTTTTAGCAGTTTAGACTGCAAAGGTTATACTATGTACAGGAGAAAATTGATAGTATCTCTTTCTCTGCAYATCACATCTTCAGCCCATTCTTGCCTTCCCTCCCCCTTTTTCTTGTAAGTGGACAATCAAACATCTSATGTTTCAGGTGCACAAGTTGTGCCTGTGCTTACACACATATTTCTTCATTTCATGTACACACAGTGATTAAAATCTTTGAGGAATAAAGCATGGAAAAATATTTACCACCACCTCCTCAAAAAGTACAGTTAAAATAATTAAACATCCATTTCTTTTTTTTATTATATGTCAAAGTATGCTCTGTATACTGCAGAGTRTATTTATCTGATGTCAGGCTCTACATGCTGTCAATGTAATTTCTATTGGAGAACATATACTGATCTTAAATTATATAACAAACACGTCTTGTATATTGCCTCTTCTTGCAAATGCAAGAGGAAAACTGTGCTAAATTTACAAAAGCACCTGGTTTTCTGTCTTTGTCTATCTATCTCTCTCTTTGTCTATCATCTATCACCAATCTGTCTTTCCTTACTTACTTTACCTGTACTGTTGACTGTTAGAATATGTTTTATTTTTGTTTTTTCATCTGAAGCAGACTGTTCTGTTCTCATATTTTTGTAATTGATTTACACAAGAAAAAAWTGATTAAACACAACATTCTTTTCCTCTGAGGTTTTTCTAGTAGATAGAAAAATTTTCAACAAAGTCAAGGAAATATATGGATTTCTAAATATCATAGTGAGTCAGTGTTTCAGCCAAAATTAGAGAACAAGGTGCTCTTAGGTCAACAACCCCATGATCTAGCCACTAGAATTATCCATCTTTCTTTAGTCTAGAAAATGTCTAGCACTTGTGAAAGGGCCCACACGATCCTGGCTTCATTCTCACCTTCCCGCAAAAATAGAAGCATCTCTTGCATGCCATTTTAARGAACCATGGAAGACTAGTGTGTAGGTGTAAAGCTATCTAAGAATGATGATACAAGATGAAATCCCAGACAAAAACCATCTTAACCTCTGGAAYACACTGAAGTTGCTTGTTTAGACAGTTGTGGGGAAGAACCAGGGAGAACTGGGAGTGAGGTGGGAAGGCATTTACTGGCACATKCTGCCTGTGTATGGAGTTTCTATAGATACTGGGCATTTTATTTTAGAGATACTCTTCTGTTGCAACCTGTCTGTGCCACTGCYAGCTCAAACTATTATCCAAATGTCATTTTATAATCTATACAACTAATGTTCCTTTTGGTTTGACTAGACCTTTACATTTTCGGTTTACTTTGATTAATCCAATTGCTTCTGAGAAAATACATCACAAAACCAAGGAAAACCCAGGTCAGTGTTCTGGGGAAGTGAATAAATTTTTGATATTATTTGTATTTGATTTTGAAATATAGGTCATCARGAGTCAACTTTAAAGCTGATGTTTTTTAATAATTTCTCTTCTGGAATTCTTTTTTGTTTTGTTTTGTCTAAGAGGAGGTATTTTCTGGATATGTGTTAATGTGTTTGAATAGGCCTTAGATTTAAGGGTTAATATTACAGGCTCAATTTAGATACCTTAATACAGGCATGTAGAATAATTTCAGGATGTATGTACAGAAGATAAAAGAAAATCTGCATTTCAAAGCAGGGGAAGGCACAGACACCAGAAGACTTCTCTAATAGTAATATATGTATGACCTTTTTAAAAATAACCCATGGTCAAAGTCATTGTGGAGTACTAGGGGTTCTCACAGCTTTGTCTTTCCGGGAGACAGCCCTGACCATCAGGCTACGAAAAATTATCTCATAAAGGTGTGTAAAAATAATAAGCATAATTTAAAACATTGAATATATGCTATTCACATTGAACTCACAAAACTGGGTATAGAAGAAAGATGGTCAGAAGTAAATTAACAAGTCCTTAGTTTGTAGAGACAGACATTTTCCAACTTTGTAAATAAATTGTTAAGGACATACTGACAACCAGTAACTTTATGAAGGAAATGTCCTCCAAACRCAACATACAAAACAGCCATATCTGTCAGACGACAGGCAATGCATTCAATAAAGTCAGTATTGGAAATATAAAATCAATTTGATACACTTTTTTGAGTAAAATAAAATGAGAAATGCATCCTCATTGGAAATAAGATACGCTCTGAATCATAATGTCTAATTTAGAAAACATAGTTTGTMGTAAGAATCACGATGTAATAAAATAATGCTTTACCTTCTCTCCACATGTGGGTAAGATACTAAAAAATGTGTATTTGTGATACARGGTTGATTGTGTTCCCTGTAGCACTTTTGAGGCATTTTCTGCCCTCTTTACAAGCCTGTTTATGAAGTGAAAGAACTTGAATATATTATTAGCCTTCTATCCTGTTATCACAGTTAACAAGCAGAGATTACAATGAAATTGGTTAAGTAGTACACAGTCAATCCATTCTCATCGTGACAGCTGTTAAATTAAATGGTCTGATATTTACCATAATCTTGCAGAGCTTTTTGAATGCCATAATTGATACTGAACAAACTTTCCGGTCTGTATTAAAAAGCAATGTTTTCCTTTTTTTTTTTTTTTTTTATCTGCAACTCAACATGTTGTGTGGTTTTAGGTAGTTTTTCAGATTTTTTTTCAGATTTTAATTCCTGTCACCATTTATGACTTTACACAAGCAAAGATTCACTCAGGCTAATACTTCTGACTATATGGTTCCTCTGCTGTATTTTTAAAATAATGAGATGATCTGACTTTTGTGAAGCAGAAAATCTAGTCTGATTCTGCATAGTGACACAAATAAAGAACACAAACTTTCCATGATTTTTTAATAGCAGTTGTTTCTCAATGGTTTTGATTGCCTCTCAAATCAGTTCCTAAAGGCCAAAAGTTCAGAAATAGCCTTGTTAACCTTCCTTAATTGAAATGTGCGATGTAGTCTAAAATATAAAAGCTATAACTGAATGGCTGGCATCACACTCCCCTTTCCCCTACCCACTGATATTTTATCATGTGAATTCAAATTAATTTAACAAAATAGTTAGCACTCACATGTACAAGTAGAGCCCATTTAGGTGCAAACATCCTGGTTGCAGRGATTACCTGTGTCAGCAAACAGGACTTCATAGCAAGAAAATAAATCAACAATGAAGCATTACCAGAAGCATTATAAAAAGCCTTTCATTAATTCTGTCTTATAAATATTCCAAAACTGGTTTTCTGTACCATGCACTGAGTAATTGCTATCAAGTTTGGTTTTTGCTTGCTCTCAGTTCTCACTTAAAACTCATAGTTTAGTCTCAAGTTCTTAAGTATGCTGTACAGGGAATAAATCCTGATCATCATTAAATCACATTTTTATTACATTTTATGCATTCTTTCCAGAAGGATGTSTAAAAATAATGAAATTTTAGTCTGAGGGATATTTTGCCCTTTACAATAATGTAATCAGTGAAACGTGTGGAAACTCCCAAGCAGTTATTTGAGTGGCAAAAAGGCAATGAATAACATAAGAATCATATTTCTTTCCAGAGGAAAAAGTTTTGGTTAACAAATAATTCAATATTTACTTACTTTGCTCTTGTGCATACAGTCAGGTACCTTAGAAATATCTATCTAAAGTTAGTTTTATTTCAGCCTATGTGCTTTTTTCCTCGATCTTTTGGGATACTGACATTAATTTTTTAATCTTTTAGATAATGTTCCTTGTGTTTTCAACTTGCTGTCCAACTGGGTGAAAATGTTAAAATTTTTAMAAATACTATGTCAATGACACTTGCAAGATTTTTCTATCAATTATGAGAAGAGCAGATTAGCCTCTACTGCTAATTTTATTGAAAAAAATGTAAATCAAAACCATAATATAGCAAAATGTTATGTAGCACTCATTACAATTAGTTATGTAAGTAGGTTCATTATCTTCAGTCTGTGTGAGTTTACTTTGATATCTGCAAATTAAATGAGTTTGTCAGATTATTGGCACTGATCATCTGCCTAACTTTAAGCTCCTGCTTCGGTGGACAGAAAGTTCCTTTATCATTTATCTGCTGAMAGAAAAATTCAGTAGGTTGTTAAAAGCCACAGTACAACTGTAGCCAAATTTTAAAATAGATGCATTTAACACCAAGTGTACTCTTGTCTTAAAAAGCATTTCTCAGGTAAGAATAGAGAACAATGATGCCGTCCAAAAGTTTGGTAGTTAAGCACACATGAGTAGACCCAGGTTATAAAGAGATAGATTAATTTTGGTTTTTATTATAACTGAGATATGCTTTTACAGGAAAAAATATTTGTAGTAGTCTTACTGACCATCTGACCATCGAAGTCTTCATTTTCTGTTTTAATTGTACACTCAATAAAAATTGTACTCCTCAATAAAACTCCAGGCAAGAGATCTATAAGCTCTTGAACAAAACTTAAATTCATCAATACATATAGGAGAGAATCCAGTACACTGAAACCGTTTGCCAAATAAGAGCAAAAGAAATGCAGCACTTTTCTGAAAAGAGTCTGCATCAGAATGGRATTATGAAGTGTCATATTTTCTCTCAGTGACTTTCATTTAACTTTGGTTGGGTTTATGACTAAAAACAAACAAACAGCCAGTTCTCACTGTAAAACCATAGTCAGAGCTGAAAGTCCAGTTGTGTCCTTTCTGCCGATCAATAAGTCTTCCCATTGGAGTGAACTGCCTGTGAATTGGTAAAGATGCACCAAAGCYGCACACCATAAGATGATTCCTCATGTACTGAAGCTGCACATTTTCTTAATTTCATTCTCCCTAGCTGTAAGAGGTCTCTGTTGGCAAAAGAAGTACTGCTACTGCTAAGATGACACTAGTATGCTAGAGCTTGTCAGTGCCATTTTAAAAAGGAAAATAATTGCCACTTTACAAATGAAAAATCTGYTGCCCAGATGTGCTTGTTTAACTTCAACAGTGGTGAAACAGTAAGAATTCAGAGGTAGAGATTGAATCCACAACTTCTGAGTCCATATGAACTCTCAGGGGTTCTRTAGTGTCAAATATGAAGTCCCTGAAGCAGGATTCCCACTCTTTCCAGAGAAGAGACATCATCCTTTTGTTAGTATAGTCTGCCTATTTGCCATTTTCTGGCTCTGTGAATTATATATTTACRTATTATATAAATGCAGACTGCAGCACGGTGCAACAGGTTGCAGCTCTTCAATCTAGAATTTCCAGACCCAGAGATAAGATGCTTGTGAACTCGTTCTCTCTGATGAGGACCTAACATCAAAGTGTCCCCTCTTTGAGGTAAACATTGTTCGGCACTACGCTGCTTCTATCTTTTTGGCAGCTTTATTTAAAAGGGAGTCAGCCAGTTACCTGTATGACGCTGTTATCTGTGAATGGAGAGTGATTTCAGGCATCTGTCCCTGTAGGCATTAACTAAGTTGAATTCTTAACATCTCACTTTGCAGTCTTCTATTGATTCACTTATCTGTGTTTTGTTCAAAGTTGCCAAGATACTGTCCTCAAGCACCTAACTCTCCCTATTCTCTATGAAAAGAAAYGTAAACACCTAACTCTCAGGGTTTGTAAATTTTATTTTCAATGYCATGATTACCATGTTATTTAAACAACTGGCTCTTTAACACCTACCCCACAGCAACAGYTTCCCTGGGCTAGAATCAGTCCAAATCTGATACAAATCRGGCATTTTCCTGCTAGTAATTTGGTGGYTTCTAAAAGCCAGATAAAACTCAAAGAGATTCTGATGTTTTAGTTCACTAAGAAATAATTCTTAGATGTGATTTTCCATTTCACAGTTTCTCTTGACACCCACATCTCACCGAAGTATTAGATTAAGAATGAATAAACACATATCCTCATCTGAAATCTACAGGGTGCCATTGTTCAAGATAATCTCTAARCTTGCACAATTGAAGTTGTCTTCARCATGGGATTAGAAATTTTTATATGCTTTGTTACAAATTAAACTAGAAGTATTTAAAAAATGTTTTAAGTCTTCCATCATATATCGTCAAACCTTCCAGATCCTCCCATGTATGTACAGAGAGATGCAAGCTTCCAAAGGAATTTTTTTCTGTTTATATATTGTGTTGTTTTCCTAGTCTGTGTGGYTTTGAAAGTAAGGAGGGAAACCCTCCCTTTGAGAAGGGAAAATACTAACACCAAGATTATTATAGTGTTGTTGTTCAGTTTGGAAGATGGTTTTTTTTTTCAGTTTTAAGCCTTACTTGTGTGCATAAAAACAGCAACGAGTATATGTGACTAATGGCAACATTTCAGTGTTGGACTTGTGATGAACTGCAAAATAACACTCACCAAGAAGCWTCCCACATTTTGCTATTTCTAGTTTCCTTGATTTTCCCGTCCAGTGATCTGTAACATTGATCACAATATTTCAAGTATCACTACAGATGCCAGTTATCTCCAAAGACATCTAGATGCAAAGGGAAAAATAATAATTATAAACTTTTTCTACACCTAGTCACTGCAGTGTACTGCAGGGTGAAGTTGATACATCTACACTTCCTTAGCTGCTGGTTCAGATACTGGTAGCTGCCTAGTTGTGATAGAAACAGCTCAGCACAGGATAGTTTTCTCTGATTCTGTAAACTAAAGTTATTTCAGGAGTCGTTATTTTCTGAGAAAAATCACTGCCGTATCCTGGCAAAGGAATACTCTTTCTTGGACTAAAATAAAATGAATACACTTTTCAGGGCYATAGTAATTTCTTAACTATAAATGCTTATGACATAAGATTAAGACTGTGATATGTAATTAATGTAAGGTACGCATTTCAAGGAATTAATTCAATATTTAACACTGAAAAAATAGCAACTTTTACCTTGCTAAGTACTGGTGAAATGACTTACTATCTGCTTATATGTGCACACACTTTGCACTCACGTTGCACATTTGCTATCTTGGTCTACTTGGGTGTTTTCTTCTGTTGCGGGGTGAGGTCTCCCAGTCAGAAAGTCAGTGATACTGTCAGTGTTTAAATGCAGGAGTGAGASTTGCCAGACGAAGAATTTAACTGCAGAAGCTGCATGTGGACAATGAAATTGCCTACCTTCCTTAAGTCTTTGCTCCAGAGCAGCAGAAATGGAAGCAGTTTATAGAAAGTTGATATGAATTAGGACCCAAAAGTTAGAAATTTATTATACGATAAGATTTTTCTCTGTCTTCCACATAAAATCAGTGCAAATGTTGAGCRAATATTTTCCAGAGTATCAGCAGTGACTTCAGAGGGAAATTTGGAGGTTAAAAAAAAGTTGGTTTAATATTGCAGTTTATTTCTATGTTCATATTGTGTACATTAAAAAAAATCTCTACAGTAACCCTTAGGTGGAATTGGAGATGAGATTTTATGTTTTCAGGCAGGAAAACATAAAAAACTTCTGGAGTCAGCAGTTCTGTAAGAAATAATCTGTTAAAGTCCATTGCTAGTACTAAATATACTTTTGCTTTTTCTGATCAGCAGAAGTTTCTGTAAGCAATATTTTTTTCCTGATATTTCAATTCATGTTGCATTTCTTAAATMTTTCCATATAATTTCAAGAAAATTATGTTATCTCTGCTATAAAATATGCTCAGATCTGCTCATTTGTCTAGACATATATTTTAGCCTGCAATACTCCAGCAATTTTTATAATTGCATTTCACAGTTTGACTGAAATTCATAACCTATTAAAAAATATACCCAGACATATATATAATGAGCTTTGCCATAGGCCACTTCTTTCCCCTGTATTATATATGAATAGACTAAATCTGGTTCATTCATTAAAAATATACAATGGTTATGGCACCCTATTTTCTAGCAGATTATGAAAATAATAATCCTTATCTCTTTGCTCGTACATTCAAGGAAGTATCAGAAAAATCCAAGCAAATACTGTAATTCTAGTAGTTACATGTAATTTTCTTTTTCTGTGGAAAGTTCATATTTCTCATTTTCTTAACTTTTCTGTAGCAATTTTTTAGCTTGCATCTTCCTTATATTCACTCACAGAATATGGATACTTATTTTTATTCTTTGTCTTTCTTTTATAATGCTGTGAGAATTCAWATAGCTGAACTATGTTTCTGATCTAGTTTAAGCATTTGCTAATGTCAACCAGAGAGTGCTAAACATCAGTGCCCTGATGGCCAGAATAAATATTCTTTGCTTCCTGTTATTAAAAAGGACTTAAAGAGTTATTTGAATTTTTAAATATTCCTGAAGCCACGGGAAACTCTGTCTATCTATTATCTGAGAAAAGTATATTATTTATTGGGTTTTCATGTTGATGAACAATATATTTAATCAGAATGTCACTTCCTCTGAAATATATAAATACCTAAAAAATACACTGTTCCCTTTTGTAAGGCTAAATGATGTCTTTTTGTTATGGTGGGTAAAAGGCACCACAATGAAAACATTTGGCTAAAAGTTTCTTATAGTTCTGAGTGATTCCAATAGCTGGATGTATTCTCCTAACTAGGACTTTTTGGGGTTGTCAGTCATACTGGAATGTCTTTTCCTATTATTATGCCATATGGAAACTTAGTACAGAAATTGAAAATGACCAGGCAAAATAGTTCACCATGATTTTGGGCTTGGAATTTGTTATTGAGAGAGAGAGAGCACTGCAGGAAGAGAACCAACTGCAGAAATGTCACTGTAACTTACAAGATCTTGAGTCAACCTATAACATAAAGGCAGAAAATGCATAATTTCCAGCTCAGAAAGGTAGAGCTAAATAAATATAACTATTTCTATAAATGATGGAATATCTAAGGTACCCAGTACATATTTTTGAGTGAAGGAAAAGTCACCATTTATTTTTATGGCTACATGTAGCCATAGCATCATTTTTCTCCTAATATTTTATCCTATTCCCACCCAGCCATACTCCCCAAATGCCAATCTCTCAGATGAAGAGATGAGATGTAAATCTATTATGTAACAGGAGGGTTAAAGAAATGGATGGAAGCCATTTGTTTGAGCTACTCTGAAAAATTTTCAGCTCTCCATGCTTGATAGACCATTATCTGGACTGTGACTACCAAAGTGAAAATTATTGCTGGCAGAAAAATGCAGAGTTAGATTACTCTAAAGTTTTCTTCTCCTCTTGTTTTTATTTTTTTTTTCTTATTAATTTTAGTTCTAAAAAAACACTTGACTTATGAAATGTTCATTTGAACATCAGTAAGTTGTGACTTGTGTGACTTTCACCTACATTGTAGAGAACCTGTGCATTACATGTGCATGCTGGGATGATCAAATAATATCTCCAGGTAGACCATCCCTTCTCCATTGCTACATAAGTGCATTTAAACCAATTTCCAAACACACAGGCATTTTTTTCTCTATCAGGCAAGTAAAGGCAGAAATAAGATTTGTCTGCTTGTATCATATGCTATAACACTCTGAATTGAACAGCAGACTTTTATGATGCCTCTTTCCCCCAAAACCTTTCCATGTGTACAAATCCACATGCAGTACATGAMTGAAAATTCATGACCCAAAGACAATACTTCAAAATTTTTTTCTCTTCTAGCTCTTGTGAAAATACCCACTACTGTGGCTGTCTCCTCTGGATGATARTGGATGTGCTGGGACTCAAAATACTGCCTCTGGCACTGTCTGCTACAGAATTGCTCAGGCAGTATTATGCTTCCTTATACCACTTTTTTTTGAATTTTACAAATACATACAATATCTTCTAAGTATACACCTACTCCAAAGTGAAGCCAAAGACATTTTTTCATTGGGACAAATATTCAACTTTCACTTTTTTATTTTCTTCATACACATTTATACAAATATGCGTGCCATACACCTTCTGGTGTTAAAACAATCCCAACATTAAATTATACTATATCGATTTCTGTTGTAAGGGTGACAGTTAAATGAGTTTTGAATAATTTTGAATCCAGATGTTCTGAGTCTCTTTAATAGTGGACTCTCCCTATGATAAATTAYTTTCAAATTGTACAATATTTCTTCCTAAATTTAATTTGAAATTTAAGAAATTTCACCAGTCTTAAAACTTAATTTTTTATTACAAGAAATGTTTGCAGTAAATATAATAACTTTTCACYTTACCCATGTTAAGGGGAAACTTCAAGACAGACTGACTTGGATTTTAAAGTCATATGCAACAGCATAATCCAGTTTACTTTCAGTTAACTGTTCTTCAGAAATACAGGTACATCTTTGAACCACCTAACAATTGTTTTACTGCAGTAAGTTGCTAACAAGTTTCCTTTGTACATGGATCATTAATTAATATTTTTCATATTTAAAGAAATTAAACCAAGAAAAGAATTAACATGTACTACTGTTGTCTTTACAAAATACTGTGAGAGAGAGTGGAAACTCAAAGTACCACTGAGAGTCTAATTGCAAAACTATCATGGCATTTGCTCACTCTGTGTTTAGCAGGATCAGACCGGGCCTCCTGGATCACTGCAACCAGCTTTGGCAGGCAATCACATCATAAGCTTTGGTTATAAAAGCTCTATTACAAACCTGATCGGCTGTGACTTGTCCATGTGCCAGTGATATCCAGGTTAAACCACTCTTTTCTGTCATTATTTTCCTGGTGACTATACCTGCTGCTTTCAAACATCTCTCAGTCTTTCTTTTGCAAGATTTAACAAATTAGTGTTACTTAAACTTCTCTTTCAGAATAGATACTCAGGGCAGAGAAAATCTAGTAACCCTTTCTTCACAGCCCTTTCAATCTGAATTCATATTCTTGAGCATGAGTGACAAAAGTAGGGCACATGGATTCAATATTGCGCTTTAATGATGTGGAGGAGGACAAAGAATTAAGTGGTAATCTATCTGAGTCAAAATTGATTTGGAAAAAGCTGGTAAAGCATCTTCTAATGAAATAGAATTTAGATATGCTTCTTAAATACAAATGTCAGATTTGACCTTCGAAGAGGCTATTTTAAAGTTAGTCGGGAGATAAATATGACTTAGAACTGTTCTGCACAAATGGTGGGACCTCATTATTTCAACACTTCAGAGATGATAGAAATTTTTATATTCATGAAGTAAATTCTATATGTTATCATTTCAGAAGTTGATTTTGGCAAGTAATAGACACACTGATCGCAAAACAGCTACCTACATGAAATAACCTTGGATTTAGTGATCATAAATTGGCTTTTAAAAAAGTAAATAGACACACTAGTTAATTCTTAAAGTTTCTCCAGTTGAAAYTGAAGATACAGAAATTTTTTACCTGATCCAAAAGATTATTCACCTGAGCAGATTTAAGTGAAAAATTTTCTCTGGGAGAAACGTTGCATGAGAAGCTTCTGCAATAGCTGTTTTACTTCAGCTGAGTGTACAAACACTGAAATGCGAAGCCTCGAGTGTTAAAAGTATTGAAACTTGTCCTTCTGCTTTCCACAGAMAGTAACTCTACTGAAGACTAATATCTAATAAAATAGATGGGAAATATTACAAATATAAGCGATGTGGGTTTATGCAGAAATTGTTTTGTTTTGTATTTATTGACTAGTCTTCAGTAATAAGGTTTGGSTTAATGAGTTTTAATAGATATGGAGAAGCATTCTCATGTGCTATAATAAAGTGTAACTTGAAATCTGCCAACAACACCAGACCAGGTCAGATGGGAGTGTGACCTGTRAACTCTGTGCTGAGTGTGTCTGAAGTGTAATCAAGTATGTGTGAACTTCAGTGCTGTGTRGTTTGAGTAGTCATTTCCGAGTACATTTGGCAGCTCATAACTTAATTGTATATCATTAAGATAACATTCAAAAGAGTATTATAGTGGTTCAGGTATATCTGGATATTAATACAGGAAAATCTGGAGTCATTAAATAAAATCAGTGTTTTTCACAGAAATAAAAGTCACAAAAATTCCTAATAATTTTAACATTTTCCTTTCCAGTAGCTTAATCAGGGAACCCAGAGTTTTCTGTAGATATAGAAGAAAAGGCACCCTCAACCCAATCAATCTGAAGGTGTATTTTAGCAGATCTTTTAACATACTCATCTTTGCTTCCTGTGACAAATGGACCTTTCAGATTGACCGTACTGACCATAGGAAATGGGATTCGTGATTACACTGATTTCCTCTCTGCTCGGGTACATACCTGGATGTACTTGGATGTGTCCCATCCCGAGCTGGCTGGGTCACTTCCTACAGACTTCACATGACAGTGACCGAGCAATGAGAGTGGAGCACCTGCAGGTCAGCTCTGATGCTTCTACCACGAGAGAATCTCCCCCGAAACAGACTTACAAATGGTTTTAACACAGGTAAAACTTCAGCTGGGTCTGAAAATAAGACAACAAGACACAAATCCATAAAAACAGTATTTTCATGGTTTACTCATTTAATTTTTTCCCTCGCCTCTGCGCAAGTGGGTCCGTCCGTGCTGGGTGATTCCTGCTGCTGTTGTGCRCTCGTGCCTCTAGGTGGAACTGAAGGGATTGAGATTTGTTGTAGGACCTGTACAAACACACATCCAGTGTTGCACAAGTACGATGATCTCTGGCTTGAAGAGTTCCTGCCTATACAGCAAAGTTCTGTTGTTGGAAGAGAAACAAACCTGTAAATCAAACTGCTTGGCCTGAGTAGAGAAGCAGGAATTCATTAAGCAATCATTGACTCATTTCTTCAGTAGCCATTAGTGGTAGCTTCTCCTGTAAATTATGGCAGTTTTGTATCACTTTCTAGCACTAATTTCTCGTGTACTGAAGTCCTATTAAATCCTCAGCATGTATGCAATTTTTTTTTTTTTTACAATTAATTTAAATAGATTTTTTTCCCCATGTAATTTCCATTATTTAGAGCTACACTATTAAATAAACTGCAGGAGAATGGCAATTAATTCTAAAGTTATTCTAAAGACTGAGACTGACCAAGACATYTTATCTTTCTCAGTTTCTTTCACATTCAATGAGGATTTAAATTTGATCTAGAGAAATTTGATCTARTGGTATAAAGGTCTTTAACATAAGCAAAGTAATGAACTATGCTCAAAATATTTGAGAGCTATTAAAGTAATTCTTATTATTGTTCCTCATTTCCTATTTAAAAATAAACACAGCTATATCCAGATTTAGAGTATTATATTTTTCTTTCCAGTCGCACTGAGAAAAGGCAAAGGTATTGCTCTTTTGCTATCATCTGCTGGTTGTCTGGAGGAATCTAGTGAATAATTTAATATTTCTGCATAGATGTCTACAATAGAGTTTCTTATGTTCTTTTTCTATTGCATAATTTGTTGTGAGAAAGTGACAGAAAGACAGATGGCTTAACTTTGTCTACCTGATAGGATACATTTATATTCTACATTTTTCATGGAAATTCACTTCCTGGCCACTTTTTCTGTCCTTTTTTATCATCCTCTTCCCACAAAATCCAAGAAAACAAATTATTGGTGCAAAATTTTGTGTAGCATCTACAACATGACAAGAAGAATGATACAGGCCCATTTATAGTGTCTTCCTCAACTGTGGTGAAGACGCTCAGGCTTATTCTGCTACTTATACACTGTGGTGCTTTACCATGGTACTTCTTTTATTTCTGATTGAGTGGGTCATAGAAAAAAAAATCAACTGTTCCATCATGTGTCTGAGATTTTTCTTATAATATGTCAGGAGTGGGAGGTGGAGAATAGGAGTGGGAGTAGAAGGAAAAAGTCCCTAAGTAGTTTTTTTTTGTTGTTTTTTTTTCTTTTTTCTGAAACCAGAAGGAGTGTTATTAACTATAGTGTGCTGAGCTGAGGCCCTTACAATATACTGCTCAGTTCACAGATATGTGGCCTGTTTGTCTGCATGTCCTAGAGGTTCTCAGTTGACAGGTGAAAGCTATCTGAGTTACAATAGATTTAATTCTTTCTYCTTATTCATTAGCTCAGAAAAGTCAGTAATGATCAATCCTGGTGAGRTTTAAAACTCTGTTCTCCACTCCTAATTTCTCCAAAGGGGAAGTGGCATTTCTATTGCTCTTGTCACTGTTACTTTATTATGGGCATCTTTCCACTGCAATCAGGAGATTGAAAGTGTGGCATTGGCCACCTATAGCAAAAACAGCCTGCACTGAGAGACAGGARGAAATACCTCACTTGCCTGTGGCCCTGGGGAAATGAGAAATAACCTGGCTGTGACAGCAGGTAGCAGTTTGAGGCACTTTAACTGCCTGGGGTTATTCTTGAGCAGTTACACCATACTGGCAGTCATATTATATTTGTAAGTTAGGGCACGGACTGCTATTTCATAGCTGCAAGGCAGACATCTCACTGAGAATGGAACTATATCACATGCTGRCTTGGGAAGGACCCACCAGGAACACCAAGTCCAATTCTTGGTCCTGCACAGGGCCCTGAAGAATCTCACCATGTGTCTGACAGCATTGTCCAAACACACTTCATGAGCTCTGCCAGGCTTGGTGCTGTGACCACTTCCCTGGGGAGCCTGTTCAGTGTTCAGCCACACTTTGTGTGAAGAACCTTCTCCTGATATCCAACCTAAACCTTCCCTGACTCAGCTTCATGCCATTTCCTCAAGACCTGTCACTGGTCACAAGAGTAATGAGATCAGTACCTGCCTCTTTGCTTCCTCTCATGGGGATGTTGAAGACTGCAATTGTAATCTTGTTTRGAAATTATATTTCAAGCCTCAATTCTAATTTGGTCCTTCTTCTCTGATAAATGCTCACTATAGATTCCAGGTCCTCTGTGTCTATAAATGCAATTCACAGCTTCATGCCAGTTACTTACACCACATAGCACTAAGACAACAGAACCAGAAAGCTGAAAAAAACAGCTATTCTTTTCTCTCAGTTTCTATTTCTCTCTCTCTGCCACAATAACTGTGTGAGATTCTGTAGACAAAAAAGTCCAAAATATAAAATGTATTTCCTTGTCACAAGAAGTAGATACATACTCYATGCAGTGATTCAGACAAGAGTCATCTTAGATTATTTGTGTTTATGTTAAGCCTGAAATCTTGAAAACTAGCATTTTTTTTCAGTTCTCATGACTTTCCAGGAAATAATTCACTGTGTATTCATCAGCTGACTGCCAGGTTACCTCCTGAGAATCCCTAGGACTATGGCTACCCTCCCTATCCAGAAAGCAGTAAATACTCTATGTTGCCATTTAGAAGATGTTGTCATGTATCTGGAAGAAAAAACAGTTAAATTAATTTAGGATTAGAGATATTATAATTTTAAATACCAGAGAAATCACAAAAAATACCTAAACCCTTTACATCCAATAAAATGAAAGTACTTTAAAAGTCAGTCTTGAATTAGAAAAAAGTGTGTTTGTGTTATGTGTGAATATGTGGGTGTATTTTAACCTTTTGAMTAAGATCCATAAAATGCACATATATTTAGGCTGCTGTAAAGCTACATTTTTTTTCTTGAATCCAGATATTAAAACCAACATAAATGATGCATAGCATTAACCTTCTCCTTATTATTTATTTTGTTCTATTTATGTCAGGAACAGAAAAATAAGCATCATGTCCAAGAATATCATAATAATTATCTGTAAGAAACTTTCCARTGACTTCTTGCACTTATGAGTTTCTAATATTTTCCTTTCATCACTGAAGCCTAGTAAACTCATTATTTCTTCATCACCTAAAGCATTCCTCAGCATATGAAATGCACAAGGCAGACTTTGTCTTTTTCTATTGCTTTGCTTACCTTTCTGAGAAACTGTTTTGTTTCCAACAGCGTTAAAGTTTGGCCTTGCTGCTCCCTAATGTTTCATCAGCAAGGTGAAAGGTACAGGCAGGGCTTCTGCTCATGGTGTCAGGGTGCAGCAGGAGCCAGCGGCTCCCTGGGGCTGTGTTCTGGGAGCAGTAAAAGCTCCCCAAAGGGCAGGGTCTGGCAGCCAGGGCCCGTCCCACTGCCCAAGCCAGGAGCAGGGCAGCCAGGGTGCCCTGGGGCAGCCCCAGGCATGGGCATCTCCACCTCCATGGGGACAAAGATGAGCTGAGGCCAGGCCAGGATGTGAGCCCAAGGGAGAGCCCAGGTCATCACGGCCCAAGGCCATGCAGGGCAGGGCTGGGAGGGGCTGGTCACAAGCCCTGCTGTGGTGCCACTGAAGCAGAGGCTGATGGCCATGGAGAAGTGATGTGGGCGGGTGGGGGGAACCCCAGGACTGTAGCAGGGCAGGGACATGATGTCCTGGCAGTGCCCTTGGGGCCCTAGYTCTTTACCACATCTTTTGCTCAGGTATGGTTTCTTTGCAGCAAGGGGAGAAGGCAGTCCTTCAGAGATGGGAATTCATATCACAACAAACTGCAGTAGCTGGAAGGGACCCATGAAAAAGGCCTGCTGGCCTCCAATTCAGCCTCCAACTCCCTAGTTCTCAGGTGCTTGTGCAGGGKCAGGAGGGAAAAGTTAAACAGATAAGTACAGAAAATAACACAATGCAGGAAGGAATTAACATCTAAGCCTTATGGGGCTAAGGTAGCCTCATAATTTTAAAATTGATTGATTTTTAAATTATCTTCTAGTTTCTGATATAATACCAAGTTTTCATTTGTTTATAACAGTCTAAGTATGACTTTGGTTATTATGTGTGTGTCAGTTATTGCTCTCTGCCTAAAATGTAAAGGGGATAAAATTTAAGCTAAATTACCAGTCATTTCTCTGTGTAGAATTTACAAGGGTAAATTCTTTTTTTTTTCGCAAGTTTTTTCCCCTAGTATCTAAACTTGGCTCATGGAAAAGATTAAGGTCTCACATGCTATGGCATAGGATATGCAGTGTCAAACGCATGCATGTAGGCACCTCAGTGAAAACATTACACTATATGAGGCCAAGATAAGRATTTGAGAAAAATAACAGAATATATTATGTAGAGTTTTATTAGTGGTTGATTGCTAAACTTGCTGAAGATCAAGTCTGTCCTAAGCATTACAGGTGTTCTTAAAATGATTTCTGAAAGCACCAAAATATTGGTGTGGAATCTGGCTATAGAAAATCAACAGAGGAAAATCCTATGTTGCATCCTATGTCTTGATGCACAGGGGAAAAAACAGGCTGGTTTCAAAGCCTGAGAGCGAAGAGGAAGACTTGGGGGTGTGTAAAGAAGGAATATTGGCATGATGAGTAGGAGAGAGAGAGAGAGAGATGCTGGCAAAAGAAACCAAGTGGGCAGATTTGAAACAGTAGAGGGGGAGGGAGTAAAAGGTGTTTAAGGAAAGGAGACTGCAACAGAAGGGGGGAGAAGGAGYGATGAAAAACAAGTGCACTGAAAATGCACTGTAAAGTGAAAAGGCTCTGACTACTGGTATGCACTCCACTCAGAACTTGAGGAGAAAAAAAAGCAACAAAATTCCTAAACTTCAGAGGATTGTCAGTAAAATATAAGGGGATTTCAAACAGAAAGATTGAGAAGTCTTGCTTGTTTATCTTTTTAACCTAAGAACCTCTGTAAAACCAAAAACTCCTAATGTAAAAGAACTGATATTCATGTAACCACTTGAGTTCTAGACAGTTGGAAAATGACAGTRTTGAAGCTGTGTAATCTTAATTCARTCATTTTGTGCTTTGATGCAATTTTWAATTATATAGTCTTGCACTTCTTGTGTGCAAGACATCTGCTTGTGTGTAAGACACCTGCTTCTCTCAGTAAGTACACATCCTCTACAAATTAATCAAGAAGTTTAGAACATCACTTCACTTCTTCCAGGAACTGGAAGATAGCCCATTTTTACTGGGGCTATCCTAGAAAAAATCTGAAATCCTTATAGGCTTCATGAACTTACAGAGTTAGAGGTCCWGTTAATGAAAGGGTCCAAAYAGAAAATAAAGAAGCCCAAGAGGCTCTGAGGAAGATATGGAACATAGTCTGCTGATTGCCAGGAGGAACAGTAAGTGCTACCCAGGAGCTGGATAATGGCTGTGGTCAGAAGTAATTTCAATGGACAAAGAAGTGATCATAGAAAATACCACACAATTTCAGCAGGGAAAATAATAGCTTCATATCTAAAAGAGTTGAAGAGTGCTAGGGAAAACAGGATTCCTGTCTTCCCTCTGTCTTCCCTGTGCTGAGTCAATTCAGTCAAAAMCTTCACAGGTGGTGGTGCTGCTTGTATGGTCCTCAACCATTGCTCATTGCAACTCATTATCTGGTCCAAATCTTTGAAATAATTGACTCTTACTCTTTCTTGCCACTCATGTGTTCCAAAAGTCATCCTATTAGTATGATTAATTTTCATTATTAAGTATTTATTGCAGAAGTTCTTACAGACTAGTATTGGCTCCATTGMATTAAGAATTTAAAAAGTGGTAAAATTACCTCTCTACTCCAGAGATTGTCACTATCTGAATACCTAAGACAGGCAGACCACAGGATGTGAGACAGTGAAGTGAAGAATAATTTGCTCAAGGTCACTCAGAAGACATTTAATRGCAGGTCTGGAATGAGATACTGTCAGAATCACCAGAGTTCTGAAGCTAGAAGTCATTTGTTTAAAAAGATTGCCATGCATTTAAACAAAATTATCTGTAATGGAAGCCTGTCACCTGTGATGTGAGTAAAGTCATTTATTATGCAAGAACCATATAGATAACTTACAGCTCTTCTTCTGTGCCTTTAATGTATAGTAACTGTAATCATAGAATTGCTTCTGAAATCTCTTTTATGCTTCTTGGCACTCCATATGGTAGTTGGATACTGCAGAAAAAAATATCCTCCAGGAATCATTGAGCCAGGCTTTAAGCCAGGCAATCTCCTCTAACAGTTTCAGAGCAAGCCATACTATAAAAATGTAAATGTGGTGGCAATACTTCTTCTTCACAACATTTTTCAAAAGGTAAATGTAAGTGTTGTTCAAACCACAGTGCAGCTTGAGAGCATTTGTGAAGGACATAAAAATTCTGAGTTACTTTGCGTAGGTGGCTTTACACACCTGTTACTGTGAAGGCTCTCTGATTCAGACATTTATCATCAAACAACATCAGTARAAACACTTCCAGTAATTGCAGCTCTGCACAGGTTTCTTTCCTCTTTTTCCACTCCCTTTCTCTTTTACACATCTTTTGTTGCAAGTACTCAGGCATTCCAATCCYTTCCTGAGGCATTTGTGTAAACATAACCCACCAAGAGGTGTGGTTTTCTCCTGTGTTCACTGGCATAAGTGAAGCAGATTACACCAAACAAGGAACAGATGAGATCACTAAATACACTAGCAAACACTGAAAAATTATATGCTTAGTKCAACCCAGAAAAGGAGAAAAGAGGAAAAGGGATATCAGAACGGAGGTAAGAAAGAGAAACTGAGAATAAAAAAGAGAAGACAGACTGCTGAACAAAAGTAAATAGAAGGGAAAAAAAACAAACACAGGACTACCAGGCATTCCCAAAACCTTTAAGAAGAAATTAATCAACAGGGTATGAAGGGGAGAGTGGTAGCCTTGCAGAAATGGGGAGTGGTAGCCTTGCAGGGAAAAGGTGGTAGAAGAAACTAAATTCTCCTATTTCAAGCCTCCAGTTTATTAATTTGAATGAATTTTGGCTGGGTAAAGTCAATGCTTTTTCTCTTTCCATACCACCCTATCACCTAAACTTAAAAAGTATTGGTATTACCTAGCAAGGTCAAAGCTTAACGTTTTTGCCTCTGCCCTGTGCTATCCGTGATCCTCTTCTCTCCTTCTCCCTCACCCTTCTTCTGGACTKATTTCTTAATTACCCTTGGTTGCTTACAAAAATTTTCATTGTGTGTGACTATGCACCAAATGAAGACCTTTTTTGAACTTCTCACTCTGTGTTTAATSACTTCTTAATATTATTAATGCACATCTTTAAGAGAAATTGAAATAACCTTTAAATAAAGAATACTAAGCAAATTACAATCCTAGTAATCAACATACATACATTTTAAATAACCTAGTTGTTTTTTGTTGTCAAGCCATCTTATTGAGGTGATACAATAGAAYGTGTAATAGAGGTGTATACAAAGAACATTATAACTTTAATATATGCTGCAGTAAGTTTCAGCTAAAATTCAAATTCAAGTTCAAATTCACAGAGCTCAGGAAGAAATTAGTGTGAGAGGGGCAGGGAGCAGGCATCTATTTGCAGGTTTTTTTAACAGCATGATCTCTGTTGAAACTAAAGGTTCTGACGATCACGAGCTGTTCCAATGGTATTGCCCTGCTTAGTTTTTGTTTTGAAGCCAAGGAAACTGCCAAGTAAGTCTTATTAAAGCAGGCTTCTGCTCAGGATTTACTAAACCAATTTTTAGTGCACGATATGTTTCAGCAGGCAGTACCCCTTCTGAGTTCCCCACTGTTTCCAGGGCTGTTCCTTAAGCATGTTTCTAGTCTGTGTCCCATATCCAGATGTGGCCATGCACACACTTTGAACACCAGCTRACTCTGCTCCTCATTGTGAAAACCACATGAATCCCAGAAATGATCTGTGTTGCAAGCAATAGAGTCCCAGTCCAGATCATCAAGGTGTCCAGGCACCACATAATGCAGTGACACCTCCACAATTAAGAATCAGGTACTGATTCAAGAACTTGTGTACTTTAGCCAGGTGAGATGTGGCAGGTTTGTATACTGCAGCTTCACCACTGAGACTCAACCTGGATTKTTTTGTCCAGAATCTGTCTCAAAACTTCTTTTTTAACCTCTGGGGCCTCAAGGTATCTAATTTTTTCTTGCAGAGTACTAAATATAGATTAAGTCACCGTAAGAATGCACATCTTGGACACTTACAGAGTTAGAGGTCCAGTTAATGAAAGGGTCCAAAGAGAAAATAAAGAAGCCCAAAGTATTTTGAAAGCTACATAGCAGAGATTAAGTGTTGGAAACAATTTTTAATTGTTATGTTTTACAATGTCAGTTCACAGATCTGAACTCAGTTTTTGACTTATTTAAAAAGGATCAGTTGTTTTTAAGGTGAGCTTTGTTATTTGCACATTCACTTAGTAACTTGCTTTCTTAATGTCTTTTGTACTTACATACATTAATTTCTTTTGAAATATTACCCTTTAGTGTGAAACATTGCCTTTAAAATGTTCCACACAATATATATTTTTCAGAAATCTTCACCACACACATCCAACAAAACTCTTAGCATTGGTACTTTTGCCCAGATTTAATGAAATTATGTTTAACTGCAAATTAAGAAGGGAATTGTTGAGTAATAGAAAGTATACCTGGAAAAAACCTATGTTTTTTTTTTTTGTTTTGTTTTGTTTTGTTTTGTTCTAATAAATACCTTGATCCATCTTTGGACATAATTCTGCTTCATTTTTTTTAAGTGTCCTTATGCTTTTCAAGGAGCGCACTTTTTTTCACGTACTCGTATGGAACATGTATATATTGAGAAGCACTTCTATTAGTTTACATCTATAGTAAAATGCATAGCAGTGAAAAAGAAGTAAAAGAAATCTGTGGAGTAATATAGAGTTTCAGGTCTTTTTAAAGCATGTCAACTTGCTCTGCGAGTTCAGTGATTTCTTGTGCCTAATAGAGGGTCCGATATTCTTATAGAGAAGGTGGTCATTTAAATTTTAAAATAAATTTCTAATGATCTTAACATTTCTACAGATTATAATATTGTAAGTATTCATGTTCCTGTTAAGTAAAAGGCATATGAAGATTCCAAAAATAACAGGACTCAGTAGAATTCAGTTAATTAATTATTGCACTGGGGAAAATATTCAGCTATAGTTGTGCTGTCATAGTTCTTAAAGCATGCTACAGGGATTCTGTGTCACTATAATACCTTTAATGTTTCTCCTTTTATAACTGGAATTCCAGTGATATTCCCATGAATCAAGCGAATGCTGATGTAAGTCCGATGGACATGTAATTTTGTTTCAAATCATATTTGGCCACTAATGAATGTAACTAAAGCACATTTAATTCTTTAAGTATTCTAGCAAACTTTTTCAGGAGCTCTTAGGACTAGCTTTGTATATCCAATCAGAACAGGTTTGATGACAAGTGCATGTCTTAATGTTAAACAAAGAGATTCTACATAAGTTAAGTTGGGGCTGTTCTAAAATATTCCTTTGTCCATAGTTACGTAGCTGAGTTTTAAATGGTCTGCAAATCTCTGCCTGAACTAGATAACTACATGGCTGCCTAGAAAAGCATTTATATGAGGAAATTTAGATCTGAATTCAATGATTTGTGCTTACAAATTGCRCAAAATCATGTCACAAAGATGCTTKCAAGCACAAATTAGAGGTCAGTACTAAAGGATTAGCAATAAATATTTTTCTAACATACATTGCAAAGTTACTTTTAAACTTTGAACATCTCAAATGTGTTACAAAATGAAAAAAACAACTACAGATATATTCGGAAGTGTGGTAAGTATAGAAAGATGGAAGTAGCTGCTGTTGGAAGGATAAATAGGGTATCAAACTTCAAAGATAAATTGATGTAAGCCTGACTTTCTTTCAGAGTACATGGTATGGAGCTAACAGTGCTACATTCTTCTCTGATTTAAATTTGAGTAAGTGTCTCAAATCAACTGCACATGCTTGCAATACATAAATCTCAAGCCCAAAAATTTTCAACTGCTTACTTTTATTCTTCTGTTCTTCCACAAAGAAGTAAAACAATGGATATATTTACACCACATGTTTTCAGATATCAGGGAGATATTGGCCTGCAGATTATAGTGAATCAGCTGTGAGAGGTTGACAATTTAGCATACAGCTAAATACAGTTGATTACAAATTAAAAAGGGCAGAGATAAYCAATGTCTTCAATTTGAGAAACTTTCTAATTACAGTGTAGTCTAGATTTTGAGAGCTGTTAATAGGCAGAAATAATAGTTATTAAGGAAGGGGTCAAGATATTAAGTAGGTGGCTGGTTCAGTGTCAGTTCCAGTGAAAAGATTTGGAACAATTTTACACTGTCTGGCGGTAAAATCTAGCTAGGAACAACAGCATAAGACAATAGAACTTACTAAGATTATGAAATCTAATTGCAAAAGCTGCCAGTGTAAAGAAGTCTTTGTTTCTGCTGAATAAGGGAGTTTGGTTGCCTTACACATCTTTTACAGTCAGCCTGGGAAACAGGACCAGCTGCCTTTCACTTTGGCAGGGCAAAGTTCAGTACCAAAAGGATTTCCTTCTCGCTCATCATTTTGATTTGTGGATCAAATCATACCTTATCTTTAARTGTTCATTTGAGAACTGATGCAACRTGCCATGAATTTGGGTGTTCTCACACCCTAAAAAAGTATCTGAGCCAGGTATTGATTCAAAGTCATGCTCCCATAATGTGTAATATAGTTAAATATATGTTTTAGAAACAATTGGCATATTCAAATCTTGTTTATGCACACACTAGATGTGGATAATGATGCACAAAATTAGATGGGAATACAAAATATCATCAAGTTTCAATTTACATTTGAATGATGTATACTCACATTTATATTGTATTCTTTTTAACCTAGATAGTGAGTCAAATATCAGTGACTGTAAGTGATTAGCAGAATGTTTTTAAAAGAAAAAGTATTGAGGGAAAAAGGCATTTGAAAAAAGATAAAATTAATAATACCTTAAAGAAAACCCCAAAAGCACAATTTAAAAAACMTATGATCATAGAAAATATATGCTGTGATGTATTATGCTAATAATTATGTTAATGATGGAATCTATATATATGTATATATATATAATGTTTTTATTTATAATGGGAACTAAATACCAGAAAAGGAATAGCATTATATGCACAAGTAACACCAACATGAGAAYGAATGACTACAGGAAGTTCATTAACATTTGAGATTGAAAATTAGGCCTTCAAGAAATTAAATTCATAAAATCTCAGAATCATGTTAGTTGAAAGAGTCCTCAGTAGGTCATCTATTTCAATACCCTCCTCAAATGGGTACATTTAAAGCAGGTTGCTCAGGTCCAGTCAAGTTCTGAGTAGCCGCAACAGTGGATACTGCACAGTCTTTCTCAGCAGCCTGGTCCAATGCTTGGTTACTCATGTTCTGGAAGAGCTGTCGAATTTTAGAGATTATGTGGCAATTAGAGGTGAAAATTGGCCTATTWATTCTCAAGAGAGTGTTGATATATTTGTAAACAGGACCCAATATCCGTGGATCAATGTTCAGTATACAACGGCTGASCTTGCACCCCACAAATCTGTGAAAGGCCCTCTAAAAGCTCTGATTATGTTGATTATATACTCCAAACACAAGCAAGGACATGCTCTTTTTTTTAGACCTAAAGAATTACTGACTTCAGTAAGCCTAGCAGTGTTCATTTCTAAAAATTTATAGAYGAAGGAAAATGTACGGAATAGATTGAGAAAAATAAATGTAGRTATYTTCTGAAAAGAAAAGATTGATTCTGATAACTGTCATGCTATAAATATTATCTGAGTTCCTTGTAAAGCAGTTAAATAAATATTCCATTATTAATMGCTGGGACAACAGAGCCATGAACARTAAGAAATAAGAATTCATTAATCAACCATTATTTCTTATTTTGATGCAATTACAAAATTAATGGGCAATGGTAATGAAGTAGCTCATATACATTTGGATTCTAGTGAGGCATTTGATATGGCATCTTCAGAACTTTCAGTTTTAAAATTCGATTCAGTACTGCCTTCAGTAAGATCATAACCATGTGGGCTGTAAACTGCCTAAATGAGTACATAAACCAGAAATATTAAACAGCAGCATATTAGGAAAAGGGATCTAAAAGTTGGCATTTGATAGCAAGAGTTGGCAAGAGTTATATTTGTTTAATGTCTACATTAGTAGTCTGAAAGAAAAAGAAAAGAGCACACTAATGAACTCTGAAGATGATATTAAATTTGAAGGAGTGCGCAGATAATTAAAGAAAAAAAATTAAGAGGAACTTGAGAAATTGTAGATGAGGTAAAACTGAAAAATGCTATTCATCTTAGAAGTGTGAAAGCCTATTCCCCTTGAGGTAAGATTCTGAAACACTGATATGTTGGAGGATATTGGTATTCATAAAAAAGAAGGGAAATTCAGAAAATTCTGTGGTTTGTTACCATTGGTACCTATAACAGTGACTTTACAGGACAGTAACAATTGTTCCTCCAAGTGTGCATGAAAACAAGCTTCAATTCAGGTGATGCAACTAGCTGGAAGACATACTCTTAAATGAGGTGCATGCAYAGGATAGGGTAAATAAGGAAGCTAAGACAAATAATGTGCAAGCAGTGATTAAAACAGATCAGAGTTCAGCTGGTTTACTGAAGAGTCTTCAAAATACAACATATTTAGGACAAGATAATACAAGATAATACAACATATTTAGGACAACCTTACCACATTTTGTATATTTACCAGTGATGAAAGCATCACTTGAATGGATATTGCCCAGGATGTTTTGTTATTGTAGGGACTGTTTTATTGTTCTTAGAAAACATGGGATCTCAAAAAGGCAGGTGCAGCTATGAATCAAGTAAGAATATTGTGCTTAAATAAATTTAAATATCTCCCATCAGCAAAGGCAGTAAAGTAAAAGAGGAATGATGTGTAACATTGGGCAATGCAAGAAATAAAAAAGAGATTAATTCTTAAAAAGGCAAATGCTCAATTACAGCAAACTGCAGTTCCTGATAGGTSCCTAGAAAAGTTCTTTCTAAAATGTCACTTCAGAGTCTGTGTGTCTGCTCTTGTCTTTTTATGATTCCKTAAATCTTGTTCCAGGCAGCCTGTTGTCTGAGCTTTCACACTTTCTGTTGCACCTTTAGAAGATATAGCTGTGTATGCCCAAATGCTGCTGGACAATAAGTGATCCTTTTCTTCAGAGACTCTCTTGCCACTTTGATGGCTAAGACTAGGCAAGCAGTTACATTTCTGCCAGCTGTTGTGCCCCATTCTCAGAAAGAAACATAGCATAGCTCCAAAAAARTAAAAATGAATCAAGGTCCATCCATGCAAATGATGAGCCTACTCCCATCTGCATTTTCTACAGAATTATACTSTGTGACTGACTCAGAAGTGTGCATTACCTTCAGCCAGCTACTTAGAATTACTTAGAATCRTCACTCCTCCCTGCAAAGATTACTAATAATCTGAAATTTACTCTGTGGATAATACCAGGAGAAACTTCTGAAACTTCTTCCATTCCCATTTTGGTATCTATTGTAACACCCAAAATCTTGTTGCAGGCAAAAGTCTTGTTGCTTAACAAACATATGTAAAGCTAAGGGGTTAATCTAATTSAAATTTTAACAGGTTTATCAAAAGATGAAAATCTGTCATTAGTTCAGCTACAATGCTACCAACAATCATAAMCCAAATTAATGCAGAAAAACTTCATTAGTGATACAGATAAACTTGTTACACAAAAAATCCATAATATCTGCACCTTTTCACTTGTATTGGACTCTCTGTACAATATGACTGTSTCCTAAACTGATGCTGTCTATATTCCTCAAGCAGATCAGGGGGAAGGGTTACTATGAGATATCAGCATTCTAGGGCGTCAACAGGAAAAGTGCAATGTTCAGGGTGGAAGCTGCTGATTCCATGGTGTTGAGTATGCTTGGTTTTATTTTTATATGTGTTTTAACACAGTCTGSTCACATGCCCTTTCTTTTCTTTGGTTTGCAATCAGTCAGCCCTCTGTTACTTCCACTGCTGGCTTTACTTGATTCCAGAGCCACAAGCATGTAGTGACCACTAATTGACTGTGATTTGTTGTGATTGTGTTTGAGGTTGTAATAACTGCAGTTTGTGTTTGTTGGGAACTCTGGTATTATCCTGTATCTCCACTCTCCCAAAGTGAATTTTATTCTGCAATCAAAAAGTTCAGTTCACACACAGAATAACTACTTGCATTTATTGTAAACTAAGTGAAAGCACATTTAGGCTGCTGTAAAACTGCTTTCACAACTGAAACAAGTCAGTACAGGGRGACCTGTCCTGATCCTAATATTGTSAGGTTAACACAAACCTTGTGACCTTTAATGTTAATGGCATATTTACTGAAAAATATCATCAMCACAAAACTTTGCCTTCCATACTTCAGCCTAACACACTGYAGCCAGGGTCACCAGGTAGATATTGCTTGTTTGTTCTGCCTGACACAAATGACAGTACTTCTTGGAAAGCTTTCTTAACTTTGCATAAGATGTKGTAACTGATATTATGCTGTCACTAAGTTCCATCTATGTATCTGTTATATATAAAAAAACTGATGCTTTATAAAAGTGCTTTATAAAACCCACATCATAAAGAACAGTAAGCTGTCACATTATTAAGGAAAAAAACACTAAAGGCAAAAGAAAAATCGAGACATTACTGGCCTGTGAGTGTAGAGATGTTTCTATCCATCTTATTCAGTCAGTTTAATGGTACTATCTAAAAGGAAAACAACTTTCATGATCTCTGAAAACAACCATGTKTTTTCATCTGACACTTCTAAGTATCATTTATGATCTGGTGCTTCACAGGACTTGGCTCTTTGCCGTGTTTTTTGAATCACATGCACTATCTAGTGGACATTTYGACTCTTAAAATACAAATTGTGAATTGCAAAAATGAGAGAGGAAGCTAAATGGCCAGATATACCATCTCATTCTTGTCCATCATACATCTCAAAATAATTTTAATAATATTTTAATAATTTGACCAATGTGCTAGATACACATTGGTCAGAAGGAGTAATTCAAGAACATGTATTATTTCTGTGGGTTTTAAATTTAATGTTAGGGTTCATATTAATCTTTCTTGTTACTCTTGCAATTATTGTAGTATAGTTGCAAGTGACAATAGCTAAGAATCATTTAATGTATGAGTGCAAGATATCATTGCCATCTTTTCACAAGACTATGTGGCTTTAGGATCATAAACAGATATGCTTCCATGTAAATGGCTGGTTTTAATTTCCAGCTAAGAAAGCCAATAATCTTTTCAAAGATAAATATTTTCCTTGACATATTTATATGATTGAAGAAAGCCCATTGGTAAAAATTACTGAAATTGAGAAATTGTAACGAAAAATATAAGGAGAAAAGAAGACAAATATCTGAACAGCTTCTTGTAGAGAAGAAGCCCTAAGAATATTAATTCCGTCCTAATATACTAATATATACTTTCTTCCTCAAGGTCAGTCACACTGTGTCTAGCAGCCCTCCTTCTGGCTATTGAGTTGCATGGGAAGTCGTCACTGCAGTTTACTTAGAGCCTTTGTGGCCATASTCAGAATCCATTGGATCCATTAATTAACAAACTCAGCATAAATTCAATGCATATATTGCCTCTTCCCTACAACATTCTTAGGAGTGTTCTCCTAGGAGGATGTTGTACATTTTTGGAAAATTACTTTCCTTGCTTGTTCTACATGCTTAATGCTTYCAGCCATCAAATAATGGAGTGTAATAATGAAGCCTCCAAACAGAGAACTGGACTTTTTGAGCATCTCAATATGATTAAAAGCAGTAGAGTTATTGATCATGAAAAAGTACAGTCTTATCTACAGAGAGGAAAAAAAAAGCAATTAGTTCATTTTAAATCCATATCAGCATAAGAAAATCATAGAATCATTTGTCTCTCTTTTTCAAGACATAGTCTTACAAGGAAAAAAAAAATTTTCTTAAAGCATCTTTGGTGCTGCTGGAAATAAATGTAATGCCTTCCTCCCAAAACTGTTTGGAGATGTTTTTCTCATCCATTTGCTTCTGACCACTGTTCRGAAAATATTTTGAAAGAGAGGGAGAACATTCAAACACATTCAGAATGGATTGGTTKCTTTCACTGATAAGAGTGGAACATTTTTGAGGTAAATAGTAGTTGGTTAATGTCCACAGACAGGTTTGAGATTTTACTGATGACTGACTTCTGTGCTAAATGAAAATGTGCTGGAGCATTCAAARCATTTAGACATCATCTTCACTGTAGTGACTGTGATGTGTAGGACGTTGGAAATAAAAAAGAGTGAAAGATAAGACCCAGAAGTAAAACACCCAAATGCAAAAAGGTGAGATTTCCTCTATAAAAAAGCTTGAAATGTTCCCAGTTTCCTTTACAAGACATAGGAAACCATATCACATGTAGAGAATYATCCACATTTGCTGTATGAAGATACAGAAACAGGGAAGACATTTAGACTAAAACCAACTAAAAGACGTGGACTTTTCCCTAAATCAGAACAGGTTTGAATTTGCACTGCAAATTCAAACATTATAGGGAAGTTTAAAATGTATGAAAATTTGCTAGCTATAGAACAACATCAATTTAATAACGATACATACTGAAAATTGAAAGTGAAGCTGTCCTAGGAAAAAAAGAATTGCAGTGAACAACAGCCCCCCCAAAAAATAATTCCAATTAAAAAAATTAAAAAGGTAGCAAAACACCAGTTGTWTCAGTAATTCTTTTTACATGTTGGGAGCCTAAGCACTAAGATGCAAGAAATGAATTGCAACTTTATAATAAATACGTTAGAAGTTTTATGAGTGAATGATAATGACAATGTAAGAGCAGGGTTCAYTATTACCTTAAAGTATAACATAGGGTGGGTTGAGTTTGTGTCAAAATGTAGCATAGGGTCTCTAAGAAATGAACTTTAATTCCTGAATAGAAAGAATATGACATTGAGGTTATGTTGTCAATTAACCAAATGAGATGGTGGCAGTGGCTTAAGCACTGTGAATAACTAGAAATACTGCAAAGGCAGAAAACATGATAATGGAAGATGAGTAGGCACTTAATGAAATTATCAGGTAAGAGGTTTAAAATAAACAAAGCACTTTTTCACTTAAAATGTAATTAAATTGTGGAGCTGAATGTGCTGGATGTTCTAGAAGCCAAAAATCAAAATGAATTCCAAAATCTCCTGGGCATGTTCACTGGTGTTAGGTCTATAAATGCTAAATGCTATTAAATACAGTGGGTTCAAAAGGTACCTCCAGGTCAGGAAGTCGCCAAGGCCCTGACACCTCAAAGAATATCCAGAGATATATCGCSATAGGCTTGCCTTGTTCTGTGCTGTCTTCCAAATCAGAAAGGATGCTGAGCTGAATGAGACCTTTTTCTGCTCTACTGTGTAGAGTCATGTTCTTACAAGTGTTGTAAAAGACTAATTTCAKAGTGATTCCTGTCTACACTATTTTATCTTTTTTTCTTTCACTTCAAAATTACTTCATCTTAATAACAAATAAATAAACAGACTCTAGTGAGGGGCTCCCACTATGGTAATAGTAACTCTTACTTGATCCTAATGACATAAAAGCATTTTTAAAAAGGTGATCTAATTGTTGAGAGCAATGGTAGTTTTAATTTGGAGGGAGGGGAGCTAGTCTGCAATATTTTACCCACTTAGCCCTGTCTGTGCAACCAGTGTAGCAAATGCCTGTTACATTCTTGGTGATAGTGAAGCAGGATTTTGTTAGGGGTACTCCACCGTTTTTCCAGACTTAAAAAAATTAGTGAGGCAAGGGTTTTGCCCCATTATTGTTCATTCTTCCAACAAGAGAATAACTATCAAGCATGAAATATACTTTCTTTACCCAAATTAACTATTTCTCCTAATTGTAGCTTCAGAGTTCAGTTCACTGGTGTACTCTGGCTGTGCTGCACTGTCTCAGCGATGGAGAACATCTGTAAGCCCAGCTGCATTGTACAGTCAGATCTGTGCAAAGCAGGTGAAGTGAATCTCATGTGGCTTGCCCTGAGTAGCAACCATTTACATTTTTAAAATGCTGAAGAGCAACTTCAGCTTTTTGAGTGTAGATACTGCCTGTGCCTCCAGATCACTGCAGTACTGAAGTACACTTATTTCCACATGTCAGATCCAGGAAAAGTTACTGGCCTCAGGGATGCATGAAAACACTCTTTTAAAAAAGTATCAAATGAACTCAAGCAGAGATCACTTTAAATTTTATCCCTTCAAAACATGTAACAGCAACTGGACTCCTGCTGTCCAGTCCTATGTATTTCAGGAAGTGACACATCTTGGAGCTGCCTCCACAATGGACAGCATGGTATGATGTAGCCTAAGAAATGCCTATCTCCTCTCCTTATGAGTGCAATTATTATAGGGGGAACGTAACTCTCAGGCATAATGAGATGGACAAGTAAGACATTCTACTGTTAAATTTGTCRTCACTGTTACACTAAAGGCACACATCACTGGAGACAGCTCAGCTGTAAAWGTTTTTTTGCCAGAGAACATGGTGAATTCCCTTGAAATCATGGTTAACTTGGCTGATGCTGGTTTAAATTGTCCAAAGTTATGGAAGGCTAACCTAAAATCAAGACAACTTCTGCTGAATTCTATCAATCTTAAAAGTACTTCTAGTAAAAATTTGTCAAAGTMTCAAATGGACACAATGTTTATGTAAATCTTTTTTGATAACTATATTATTGCAAAAGATGAGGGGTTAACAAATATAACCATTTGTTGCTGCAGAACTGTTTATAGTGTATTTCAGCAAAAAGCATTTCCTTGGTGCTCGAAGTACAAGGAGCAGGCAGAACACTGCTTACAGCACTTGCATTGTTGTGTTCTCCCTCAAACCCCATGTAGGTTTCTAACTAAGTTATTTATTAAAGATTACTTATTCATCAGTAGCTCCTGTTGAAGGAGATGACAAAGATCTTCCAGCTGCATAGGAGCAGAAAAATTGTTTCAGACTCATAATTTCTGTTAACTGATTCTTACATAGCCCCACATAGRGACATCAGAGAGATCAAATGTTTCATTTGGGTCACAATGTGGTTATAACTAGTAAATAAGTGTCATCCCAAGGGTAAGAAAGCCACAGTAAACATATTCTGAGCAAAGAAAAAAAGGTCTGAATGCAAGAAAATTTGGATAAAGTGCAGTAGCAGTGTCTRTAATTAAAGACAGGTTTTGCTCATAAAAAGCTGTCTTCCTGTTACAAAACAGCAATCATGGAAGGCCAAAATACAGATTGTATGGATTTATCAGTAAAAGTTTGCATCTTTAAATATGGATATCTTTAAACTTTGCTATTTCCCTCTTGACAAAAAGTAAAATAGCTTGTTCTTTATGCTTTTATACAAAGGAACCCTTTGAGTCCTCTGCAGAGTGTACATTACTGTCAGAAAGTTGGATTCTGCTGCACTGAGTCTGAATTCTGCAGACTCACAGAGCTGAAAGAGCCACTTTTTCAGTGGATGAAATTGCAGCCAGTCATGGTGAAATGATACCCAATTACCACTTACAGATAAATGCATCTTAATGTTCCATAGATGTATCACAAAATTATTGTGTATCAGTGCTGTTTTACCTCAGAGTGTTGAACTGCAATGTCAAGATATCAGGCCATGATTATTTRGTTACATTGTTTTGCTCTGTTTCATACTATCTTTCTAGTGGAGGAAAAAGGCTCACAAGTCTCACCATGGTTTAAAACWACAACAAAAAAAGTCTGCAAATGGCGTACCATGAAGGAAAGCATGCTGCTGGGAAGTATCAAGCACCTTTGGATTTAAGATAACCACACTTTTGGGTGATGTAACCCAGCAATATGCTTCCCAAAAGCTCTACGTCACAATTACACAATGGTGAATTGAATTGGGACCATGAACATACCTTGAGGGTGGAGAAAGGGAAGAGAGTTATGTAAATGGAAAGGGCAAAAAGATGTGTTTAAAACTATAAAATCTCTTACTGAACTGAATTAATGAAAGTGAGAAGATGATCTCAGTGTCAGCATTAGTRCAGCTCTGTTTCATACCTATAATTAGAGATTCACAGGAGAATAGATTATAAACCTCCTTCCTTTAACATGGGAAATTACCTACCTCCTAACCTCTAGGTAAAAGTGCTGGTGAAACGTGCCTGTTCTGACTTATTGACTGCTGATGTCTTTTGCTTCAGTCGAGGCACTAAGAGATTTTGCTCCAAAATTGTGTTTCAGAAGAGTAAGACGCTCTGTTGAGAAGTAGGGCATTCAGATTCCTCCAGAAATRCAGAGGAATGGGACCCAGGACCTTCTTTATCCTATGGCAGTGCTTTAACCCAGGGGATAGGAAAAAAGAGAACTACATCTCTTCGACTACATTTTTTGTGAATTTTCTCTGCAATACTTTTATCAGACACATCTGCCCAGCAAATTCAACTTGCATTTGCAAATAGTTTCAGGATATTTTCACAGGAACTACAACATAAAAAGAAAGGAAAAAAGTTCATATTAATCTAAGTTCATATCTCCAAGCATRGTTAATTACAACCTATCTCTCTGATTGTTTCACAAAACTGTGCAGATAATGGCCACATGAGAAAAGTCTACTAGAAGTTAATTGGGCGTTTGCATAGCATTTGGTRTTCTAAGACTTCTACTTTATTAGATATAGTTTTGGTCAGCTCACTATTAGGAAAGTATACTTTAGCTGGAGATGATCCAGGAGGCCTCAATACAGTTAATGCAAAGATGTAAGGACTAATATTAAAAAGATGGTGAACAGCATGTAAACTTTTAATTTTTTTCCAAGTGCCCTCAGTTTACTATATTTTTAATTTGATCACCTGTTTCTGTTCATCACTTACAACCCTGTTTACATAAATCATGTGCATCTTTAGTGGGAACCTAGTTTACACTGGAGAGAGACTGTACATKGCAGTTCTACAGAATCTATCCCTAACAGTAGTTATAATTTTCCTTTATTATGTTACCTTGAAATCACTTCTATTTCCCCATAATCATTTCCTGTGACCACCTCTTTCCTTCTACTAGTGCTGAGCATGTCCAATGACTCCATCACCTCCAAGCTATTGATCTGTCTGACATCTGATTCAGCCTGCTTGCAGTTATCTGGAGTGTTCCAAAGATAGATCAAAGAGATTCATTACCTACTTCTCTGACACAAAATGTCTAGAAGAATAACACTTTTCCTCAGTCAACAAGAAATTCTTGGAGATTTTTTTTTTTAATTATAAAGAAATTATTCACCTAAATAGCAAAATGGTGGCAAAATACATACAAAAATGACTTTTATAAATAGAATCCCACTTGATCATGCCATGACTGAATAGGAACTCCTGAGTACTTCTCTAGCTAAGTTGGATACTTAAAATGAAGTTGAGTCACCTTTAAACAAAAGCTAACTGAAGTTGTAATGATAAATATACATAAACAAAATGATAATGATAAATATATATATAAACAAAAGAATTTTTTTAAAATCAACTCATTTTTATGAGTACTAAACTGTTCATACTTCAGCATATGTTTTCATTACACCAGCATATCTAAATGGGTATTTACAGACACAAATGGAAAAGTTACTGCTGAYTGCTGAATCTTGTTCAGATCTTCAATTGCCTTGTATTACAATACATCTGTAGGTTAGTACAATTTACAACAACTTTGAGATAGGCAAAATTTGTGTTTGCACTTCAGAAGTTTAAGTCAGAAGAATTATTGAAAATCTTCATTAAAAGTATTCTTGAGTATCTGCACTAAAAATGAGGACAACTAAATTATTCTTAGTTTATTCCTTCAGAATTGTGTTTAGGTCACCTGGAAATACTAGATAAATGGGTAGACACGCAAAAGAAGTAATAATCAGAATCTCCAACACAGTGAAGTACAAGTTTCAGGTCAGTCAAAAGCCAACAGAAATGGAGTTCATTAAGATCTGAGTACCTAATTCCTTGTAGGGCTAACCTGGTGGTCAAACATCTGATTCTGGTATACAGATGTTACTATCACTGTCTTCAGAGAGGTCAGGCCCGTGCTTTCTCTTTGTAGTCAAACCCCCTGTAGCTTTAAAATTAATTGAAATTATACTGCAACTTTGACAAAACTGTACCTWCATTTTTGACTACTTCTATTGTATTATTATTATTCTATTGTATTAGTACAGGATTTCTAATGTATGTTGTRCTTCTTAGAAAGATCTCAACCATCTTAAGCACACAGAAATAACATGCATTATAAAAAARGTAAGGGTGTTTTTGTATGGGAGCTAAGGAGAAACAGCTCAGGGGGAAAAGGTGAGTCATCAACATTTAGGTCAGTAGAAATAAAAGCGCAACTCACAGTGGCAGACAGACAGGATAAAAGGAACAGGGAGCGTGGGTGAGGCTGAAAGCAGACTCAGAGAAAGACAATAGGCTGGACTGACTCCAGGCACAGCATGGAAAACAACAAACATAATGCTGACAAGATACACCATAATGTGTGCTAGAGGCAAGGCTGAGAAGTTGTCTCTGTGGAAGAAGTGTCTTATTCTGTAATTAACTGGGAAGTATTCAGGAAAAGAAAATATTCAAAGTGTGAATTTCTGTGGAAAAACTAGCTAGACACCTAATTTAACATGTTGTAATCAAAGTTGAAACTGTATCAATTGAATTACTTTAAGACACTGAACCACAAATAGTATTTTTTTTCTCTCTTAAACTGTAAGAATTTGGAAGCAGGACTGTTYTTCTTGTTCAAGCACCAAGAGTTTCTTTGGTAATATATTCAAGAGATGCTACAAGTACATACTTTTATTCTTTGTATAGGTTGTACAAAGGGTCATAGACAGGAGACATAATTTTGAAATGAAAGTGACTCAAAGTAAATGAAGAGACATTTCCAGATTGGTGGAGTAGAAGTGAAGGCTTCAAGCACCTACTTAGAGATGAGATATGCAGAAAGGACAGGCCTGGAAAAGAAGTGTTAATCGAATGAATGGCAGAGGGAGAGAAAAACAAGTCCWGTTAGCCATCGTTAGTAGAAACTGGGATTAGAAAATTTAAATTAGAAACTGGAATTAGGAAAAAGAAGAAAAACAGAATRCAGTTATAAACTTTGGCCTAATCTTAAGCCTTTGCCATTTTGAAAATACAACATACACATAAGGGAAATCTAATGTTTGGGGTTTTTTTCATGTAACTTTGTTAATGAACTGTACAGTTTCTCAAAAGTGAAAAGTTCCTAGTTCATAATATCTATCAGGTTCTTCATTAATATACTCCAGTGCTTTMCTGAATCTATTTTCTCCAGCAACATGAAAACTGAAGCCAGCATTACCATTCCAGTTTTGGTCTTTCTCTTTCATGTTCTTGAGTATCTCAGGAATTCACTACTGAATGCAATGAATACTTATTCACAGTGTGTGTCTGTGCTTCCTCTGAAGCTTTTTCTTTGGCAGGTGATATGGATAGATTGCACTGGTGGCACAGTTGCCAAGAAAAGATGTCAGTTGGCTGGGAACACACTTTAGATTCCCAGTAATACTGAATGACACTGGGAAAATGACTTCTCTTTTCTGTACCAAAGCTTTATCACCTCTGACATCAAAATAACGTTAACCTCATCTGCAAAATTATTTCCAGATACACAGTTGTGCAACTCTCTAGTTTTCCCTCAGTTTTTGTGACTTTGGTGATGTATTAATTCGTTTTAACAGAAACTCATTTAAGTAGTTACAAACTAACTCCACTCAGTGATCAGTTGATTTTGTTCTCTGGCCTACTTTATCTGCTTTGTAGCTGTCCCTTTTTCCAAATATTTCTCTCAAAATCAGTAAAGGGGAAAGAAACCTAGTTGAAAAAGTTGGAAAGTCGGTGAGACCTGAATGAATGTGATGTTCAGAGCTACTCATATGCAGATATGGCAGAAAAAGGAGAACTTCCAAAATTTTCCTAATTGATGGAGCAAAGAAAACAGGAACTCCAAAGAAACTGCCTAAAGAACAGTTAGCTGAGGCTCAAAAGAGATGAAAAAGCTGTAGATATTGACCTTCTTTTTGAGATCCGCAAGATGGATCGATAGTMTTGAGGTTACACACAGTGGAAGGGAAAAAAACCCTCAGAATCACATGATAGATCATAAAGAACCTGTAAAAGAATGTTCTGAGCTGAGTCAGGACTGAAATTGAAGTCTAAAAATCATCAAGGAATCAGTTGCAAAAGGTAGTCAGGGAACAGGGAAGGATGATCACTGGATTTGCAAAAGAAGAGGTTAGAGATTATGACGTCAAATATTTACAGTTTACAAACCAAGGGAATTAGTGGCAATTTAACAGAGAGAGAAAAACATCTAGTGGAGGTAAAAAAAGTAGGCTGATCTACTGATTTAATACATAATACAAATGATWAATGAGCACATCTACAAATAAGGAAAACTAAGCTATCACAGTGGTTTTTATGTCCATCTGAAATGTTTACTCACTCCTTTGTATTACAGATGTTGCTTATCTCTTCACTGTCTTTGGTTTTGCCAAGAAAGAAACTCTTAGACTTGCTTTTTTTTTTTAAGATTGAAAGTTTTCCATAAAAAATGTGGAGCACTTCAGTGCCTCAGGATGGCTCTACACCATACTCACTGATTTGAAATTATTACAGCWGTTCACTTTTTGTAATACATGTCTTTCTTTTAAAGGGTAGGGATCCTGGGCTTTCRAATGAGAAAATAATTTAAAATTATYGGTATGCTTCATATTTTTAGGAGACCTTCATTCTTCCAAATTAGAATTCCAATTTGTGAAGCGATCCAATAATTTTAAATTGCTGTGTACTCTAGAYCCAAATCCTAAACTTTCCAAAGAGAAGACCTTATAAAACTGCTAAAATCATTCTGAATTAAATTACAGATACATGACTAGAATTTCAATTTAGTTTCATTTTAAGTCCTAAATTTAAAAAAATCCTGAACTGAACCAGCTACATAAATATAAACTCATATGTTCAGTTTCTGATGCTCTTGAATTTTTCACAGTCATGTTGAAAACTTTCTGTTTAATTATCGTGAATGTCAAAGTATTTTGGGGAGAAGCTGAATTATTTAATATYTTTTTGAAAGGGACACTTTCCTCATTTTCTGTCACACAATATGTGTAGACCTCAGACTACTTGCAAGTTATTAAGTTTTTTTTTATATGGCCCACATCTGTAGTTTCCATTGACAAAACCATGTGATGATCTCCTGTGGTAGGCTGGGAAAGCCAGAGGCAGGAGCTGATCAGCATATGGAGAGCCAGCTCTTTCCCCAGTTCCTTTACCTTGCACAACAGCAAGAATGTATATTGAAGCTTTTGTTTCAAGGCTTTACAATGCAAGGTTTAGTTATGTATGTGCATGATTTTTGCTGTCCATCCTCAACCTATCCTGAGTTATGAAGGACTAATACACAGTGTACCAGTGTTCATACATACAACAAATATGAAGTCAGAGAAAACAGTTTCTCCACTATTCAGATACAATCTGCTGGATGCTCAGCCCTATTATGCATATTTTTTTGTGAAAACCATTGACCCAGAATTTTCTGGTCATTTGCAAAGCAGAGTGTGGAGCAGCATCCCATGCAAACACAAAAATTTATGCATAGCACATCTATAATTCCATATAAAACCATCTGAGTGCTCAGAAATGTGAGGGAACAAGAGTGAAATCTGAATGCACACTTTGTTGAATTGATATGTTGGCATTTGCGTTTGCCATATACATGCACGATTTTCCCCATAAATGTGTCAAATTGCCCAAAATTTCATTGAACTACAAGCATATTACCATTGTCACAGAAAAATGTAAACAAGTATATGACCTTTTTATTCTAAATAAAAAACAATATATTCCTCCTTAGCCTGCTAAAGAGGTAGAAGGGATCTTGACACTTGACATTGATTTTTTTAAAGAAGGGCCACACTTACTGGTACATTRTGTCTCACAGTGCTCCATTGATGCCAATCACCTTAATCAGCTGAATAAACTCAGTTTATACCTGCTGTGCATAACTGAAGAGGTACAAACAAGCAAAGCAATGCACACCAGTGAAACTGGCTCAATATGTTACAAATAACATTAAAAAAGGCATTAGGTTTAAGAGCTAAGCAACAAGAATCAAAATTGAGGAGATATGCAGGTATCCTGGTATTGAGTTTTATTTGACCCTGCCTAAAAATGGATTTCTATGTCTTCTCTTAACCAGAARTAGTTGAAAGAGTGATTCTTCATTCTTCTGTTAAAGCTTTTTTTACATTGATACATATTTTCCATTACCTTTAAAAGACTATGTTAAACACCAAAAGTTCAGACTTTTAATCTGAATAAGTAATGCAAATGTAGTGAAATATTTTCATCTTAGGGAATGGGGTAAAGCCCCTTTCTCAGCTGTCTGCTCTCCCTTTCAAGCCTAAGCTCCATGCAACTCTGACCTGCCTGGCGATAATTTAAGACTGTAGATGACAAAAATTGATGTAAAGGTATTTGTTGCAATGCCAAAGATGGCACAGACTCTTGATATTAATAAATTCCAAGTATATCCATGCATATGAATATTTGTACCATATTCATGGAAAGTTTATGGTCTAGGTTGACTACATAAGATCAAGACTTTTGCATAAACTCAGTGCCCAGTGGCATTTCTTCACACCAAAGGTACCTTCAAAATGCTCAGTTTATCCTGGAAGTGGAGATGGCTCTCTTTTTGCATGGCATCTGTAAGCTGATAAGGTTAATTAGTTCCCAACTTTCATAGTTCCWCTTCTCTTTTCTGGGGTGTCCAGCTTCAGTCAATAACACATTACTCACTTTGTCTGCTGGCTTTCAACCAAAGACTTACAGTTAAGGATCACACTATAGCTGTGGATCTGACCCAGAGGATGACCCATAAGCGATCCTGAATCCATTGCCATTCTTATCACCAGGAAAAGAAGGGCAGTGCAGTGATGTATTGCTTTAAACTCTGCTACTCCACTGACCTGCCAATGGGAGTRCCCAGCCTAGCTGCAAGTTGGCTCTCTGCCACCATCAGCTCTGTTTGAACAGGAAACCCTGCTTTTAACACAGAGAAAATCAGTTCAGTGGGCAATGAGATGTGAGAAATTACATGCAAGCAGTATAGTTATTTTAGGATTTGTTTTTGCTTCCCAGCCCTTTTTCCCTATTTCCAGTTACAAAAAGAACTAAGAAAAGGAACAAAATTAATCAGATGAGCAGCAGGAGAAACAGCTACTCAAAATAAAAATATTTGCTCATAAGACATGTTGATAGAAGTTTTCATTTTGGAATATTGGTRAAATTCATTTTTATATACAMATTTATAGAATTTAAGGGAAATCAGTAACATCATAAGTAGAGAATTTTGGKCCAATTTTGGTTAATATTCAGGAATTTTAAATACCCATGCTTTAGAAAAAATAAAGAAAAATTATTCCTCTGCCATGCTGACAAAGTAGAAATCACTTAATATACCTAAAAATTTCTCGTCTAGAAATCCGTAGGGGGAACCTTACATATTCAGTAAACCTTATGTGCAAATGACAAAAACTTGTTACATGAAAAATGCATGTTGCATTTATTCATAGCAGACCATCTGAACATACTGTTCTTATTCTGACGTGTGAGATGAGAACCTATAATCAACTGACCTCCTTTCATCTAGAGATAAGAGATTACTTTTATGGACTTGTTTGGGGGCTTTTTAGAAAATTATTTCACATGTAAAGAAATAGAAAGCTAGAAATGAAGACTGTGCAAATTTTATGCAAGAATTCTGCCTTGGATTCCAGAYCCTATTGACAGAAACATTGATTTTCAAATTTTAGACTAAAATTCCTCAGATTTTAACAGGTTCAATTCTTTTAACTATGAATTGATTGAAAAAGTAGGCTCTGCTTTTTATTGAGAAGTAGGTGACTGTTTGTTGAGGAAGCCAAATTCAACAGTTCTGCCTTGTATTTCACATTCAGATAAAACACAAAACCAGAAAACATTAACCTGGCTTCAGATTTTTCTGCAACTTCTTCAAAGAGCTCTACCCGAAACTATCTCTTGGAGACACTCTGTTGTCCACTGGAATTGCATCTGAGTTTGATGCCATCTACTAATRTTAATCTAATTGTTATGTAGAAACCATTTTATGAACATGAAACTCTGCAAATAAGTTTTAAAACACATGCTCCAAAAGTCTCCAAAAGTATATTTACATATAATTAAAAGATACTCTGAAAATTGTGCCAAAAAAGTTCTTGAATTTAATTTCAGTTTCTTCAGTTCAAAATTACCAGTGGCTATTCTGACTATTGTTATTGGGTGTGTACCATATTGGTTTGGAACTCTAGTGCTACACACTTGCCACCACTTTTTTATGTATGAAAAGACACGTATGATTTTAGTGCTATGAGATCTGGATTCTTGGTCCTTGCTGTTGCAGAATTCTTTATACTGAGCCCAAAATTACAGATTTAGGAAAGGATGAGGATTTTAAATGGTGTCTATTCCCCCTGGGCATCAGATATTTCTAAGGCATTAAATTGTTAAAAATTTCTAAATATCCAAACCTTATCATCGGCTTGGCATGCAGGCAACACAGATGTGACAGAAGGAATATTAAGGGCTAATTTCATAACATCAATCTCTCTGTCATCAGCATACAAATGAAATTTAGGCCYATGTTGACAGATCAGATTATTAAAGAGAACCAGTTACAGAGTAAAAATCAGGGCCTTGAGAAGAGAAACCTGTATGACACCTAGAGAAATTTTTGTGGAACTGATCAAGCCACAGGAGGTAAGACAATCTCATTTGAATAGAATTAAGCAGAACCAAGAAATAACACTTCAAAGCACCTCTTACAAATAACTAAATATCTACTTATGTCAAAGACAGCTATTACAGGTTGGAGGCTAACTAGAAAAAATTTTTTTTAGATTCTCAAAGAACTGCTAGTGGCTGTAATGATGAAATCTTGGTAATGTACTGTGATCTGAAATCAAAATAATCCTAAAACAGCAAGTGCCTATCAGAAGGCAAACAGAACAACTATCARTTCAAGAGAATTAGTAGAGAAAACAGATTCTCAAATAAATAATCTCATTATAACAAAAATAAAAGTTAAAATTAATTTCAGGGTCTTATACAAATGTTTACAATGACTAACATGAGTATGAATAAGTTTTCCTGAAGCAAAGTTAGGATATTAACAGATCACACATAGAATCATAGAATCATTTAGATTGCAAAAGAATTCTAAGGTCATTGGGTTCAATCTCTAACGTAACAGTGGTGAGTCCAACACTAAACCATGTCCTTACATCTACACATCTTTTAAATACCTCAGGGATACTGACAACCACTTCCCTTGGCAGCCATGCCAATGCCTGGCAATMCTTTCTGTGAATAATTTTTTCCTAGTATCCAATCTAAACCTCTCATAATGCAATTTGAGTTAATTTCCTCTTGCCCTCTCACTTTTTGCTTRGGGAAAGAGATGGGCTCCCACCACACTACAGCCTCCTTTCAGGCAGTTGTAGAGAACAATAAGGAACCCCCCCGAACCTCTTTTTCTCCAGGCAAAACACCCTCTCTCTCTCAGTTGCTCCWGACTGGACTTGTGTTCCAGCCTCTTCACCAGCTCTGCTGCCCTTCTCTGGACTCACTCCAGCACCAGGATGTCCTTCTTGCAGTGAGGGGCCCAGAACTGGACACAGGACTCAAGGTTTGACCTCACCAGTGCCGAGTACAGGGCAACAATCACTCCCTAGCCCTGCTGGCCTCATGATTTCTGATCTATCAAATTGATAACTGTTTCTCTGAGAAGACCTGACAGTTAATATTTCCTTGGGTTTGAAACACTGGTTAGTTTAACCATCAACTTGAGTACAAAATACAGTAAAAACATGAAGACTAAGGGGGACATGATCACCTGCTATTTTGAAGAGAAAAAGTACCAAATCCTAGCAAAAAAAAACCAATTAGGAACATCTGAGAATATTTGACTTTGTTACTAAGAAAATCAAAGCAATTTATCACAGATGCTAGAAAGCACTCCCAGGTTAACTTCAAGTTTTTACAACWGTAGCAGAGGAATCAATCAATCTATGTAAGTGTATGCCCAAAAGTGAAAGCATTTTCCCATGCTGTAATTAGTATAATGACTGATAAATATCCAGTGGTTATACATTGATAATAGATAACAAAGGGCTGATTATTGAACCCTAGGGATACCTCATGTCTGCCTGCGCATGGATGATTAAAAGTTGTCTGTAGGGTGTTAAATCTATTAGAAGCATTCAAGTGTAATGCAAGTAATTCCCAGACATGTTTCAGGAGTAGAAAACAAAATGTCACAGTTTGTAATA